>CABPRJ010001934.1:241070-514617 GCA_902439185.1 Cinara cedri | reverse complement strand
AAAAAAAACACGATAATAAAAATCAGCATATTCTGAATGAGAATGATCATCGCTTAAATTATAATAATAATAATCTTCAAAAAAAAAACATGATAGTAAGATTCAGCGTTATCAAAATAAGAATAATCATCACCTAAATAATAATAATAAAAATCAGCACAATAATAACAATAATCATTAGAAAAATAAACAAGATAATAAGAATCACGTATTAGTCTTATTCCTATTAGTAGTGAATTTATAATTATTACTAGTGCAGCACAATTATAATAAGACTCATCAATAAAAAAAAAACATTATTTTACTAATCAGTGCAATATAATAATCAGCACAATCATAATAATCAGCGTAATCAGAATGAGAATAATCATCACTTAAATAATAATAATGATCAGCAGCAGCTTAATAAGCATCATCAAAACAAAAAAAAAAACATGATAATAAGAATCAGCGTTAACAAAATAAGAATAATCATTACCTAAAGAATAATAATAATAATCAGCACAATTATAATAATAATCATTAAAAAATAAACAAGATAATAAAAATCAGCATAATCAGAATAAGAACAATCATCACTTAAATTATAATAATAATCAGCAAAATAATAAAAATAATCATCAAAAAAATAAAACAAAACATAATTATAATAATCAGCACAATAATAATAATCAGCGTTATCAGAATAAGAATAATCATCACTTAAATAATAATAATGATCAGNCAGTTTCATATTTTACCCAACAAACTACCAAAAATTGCCCCATTCCAACACCATAAATTTGTATGGACTTGGGAAAATTTTAGTGCCGGCCAATTTAAAAACGGCCGGAATGAGTTTTAAGAAATATACCGCAGAGGACAATCATATAAATTCTAAATTCGACAAACAGCCGAATCAGCTGATTCAGGGCCTAAAATATACATCAGATTTCAGGGGACACACTTTTTAATTCGGTCGATAGAGTTAATAGATTTTCATAGCCAAAAAAAAAAAAAAAACCTATGGCAGGACGTAGCTCATTAAACAATAATGTCACTACATAACTTATACATTAATAATATTTATACCTTAATAAGTGTATACTAAAAATTATCGACACAAAAAAAGTAAAAGTTTAAACAATATTACTAAAATAATATAATTTAAAATAAATACCAATGTATCGGATAGAGTGATCTCATTAATTGACCGTTATCATCGTCAAAAACATTTCTACATTAAAAACGAATACATACAATATTAAATTCGGTACATACATTTCGGGGGGCGCACTTGGATTTTCGCGGAACACGCTTCGTGTCGGGGGACACGCTTTTCTGGGTCCAGAGCTGATTGTTATGTCCGTTACGATCGCGAATCACGAATTGAGATCGAATTAGAAGCCAGAACGGATTATGTTTCATCAACGTTACACCGTCCGTGATTATTGGGCGTCTAGTAAATCTATATAAAACTTTAATATTAAACATTTCGATTAATCGTATCTTTTCTGATCACGACTATACATATTAAATTTAGGTACCTAATCGTGTAACTCAATAAAGCTAAAACGTATGCATAAATCATGTAGTGATTGGATAGGTTTTATTGAAACCGTGTTCACTATGTAGTTCGTTTGTAAAAAAAAGACAACATATGGGTATGACATCCCCTTAATGTATTTAAGTTAAGATCGTAAAATAGCTTTTATGGGATTCTTTGTAACTGTATAATGTTTTAAAAACGATTACATACAAACGATGTCATCGAGTTAAACATTTCAAACGGTTCAAACAGATATTTGTAAACGACATAGAAGGTGTTATATTTCCAGTGTTATTAAGGAACGTAGAAATTTCCGGACTTAGTTATTTTTAAAAGAAATAGGTACGAAAATTAATTTTTTTTTTCAGAAATTGGAATTCATCATTTTATAATTTCTTTTTTTAATAAATTGTGTTCTTAATTTGAATTCCGTGAATGATATTATTTTAAAAATTTGAATGTAATAGACATTCATATTCGATCATATTCAATATATTTTACAAGATGGTCATTTTGAAAATATAAACAAGTGAAAAATAAAATGTAATTTGTTTTAGTGATTAAGGATATAATAAAAATGTATTTTTTCTCTACATATGTCTGACACAAAAAAAAAAATGAATTTTGAAAGAGTTATAAGCATAAGGATAACACTATATCATAAGATACCCTGTATACTAATAGATTGATTTAAAAACCGGTCAAGTAAGATTGGGACTCGGATGTCCAAAATTTGTCCATAATTGATGTTATTATTGAGTATAAATAGGCACATAAATCAGTTGTAAATAACAACTATATAATATTCTAATGTTTATCTTAAAGGTGACAGTAAATCTGAGTTTATTCAAAAACAGTCAGCATTTCTTTAATTATCAGTTGGCAAATTTTACCTACTTATATAATACGTACAACGCCTCACATTTGAAAAAAAAAAATGAAACCGCTGATCTTATAGCTATGCGCAAAATAGGCAACTTAATGTACACAACGTAGTCATTCAATGAAATTATAACTAGGTGACTTTACATGCCAATACACTCACCAACCAAACAAAATTAACAATATTTTGATTGTAACTTTTTTAACTAATTTTTAAGGTTTTTAGATTCTGACATAGACAGAAATAAATTGGTTTTGCTATTTTGTATTTTTTAATTATATTTTTTGTTGTAGATATCTCTTCTGAAAGCAAATTGTACCTAGTTTGTACATTAGGCCATTTTCATTGAAAACAAAATGACTTTCTGACTGATGAACTAGATTAAAATTCAACACAAATCGTTTATTTAAATAATTAAATCGTTGTGCCGTCATTTGAAAAATATCGTATTTTTCGTCCTTTTTGGTTTTTCCTAATTATTATGAAAACTATTTTAGACAAATTTAGAAAAAAAATGACTTTTTTTAACAGTTGCAAAACAAAATCAAACTCTTATCATTTTTCGATTGGAGCAATATTTCTGGTTAAAAACATCGGGTTTACAAATTTAAAATAACGAAACACTGTAACGCGGTATCGCTGCGGCGTGCCGTAAATATTTGCCGTTTTATCATTAATTTTCTTTCGGGTTTTCCTAAATATTTTGAAAACCTCTTTGAAAAATCAAAATAAGACCTTTTCAATGCACCAACTAACTAAAATTACCTTTCAGAAAAGGGACTGTACTTAATACTTCGAAGCAAAATTTTTGATAGAAAAATTGTTCTCAGACAGAAAAAAAAACACATCATAATAATACTAACAGATTCCTCTCTACGCTCCGAATCTAAAGTACTTGAAAATTAATTCCAAAATCATACTTATATTCATATTACTTGTATCAAACAGAAATAATATTCCAAGAATCCTAAAGAACCAACTCTACTGAACTTCAATTAACAAATTCAACTCCAATCGAAAAATTCAACTGCAAACAACATTTTTACGTTCGACTTTGTAAGTAGTTACTCGAGTACCAAGGCATTTTTAAAACACAATTGTAAGATAAGATAACAATATAACGTCTGGATCAATATTGCCTCGCTAAACTACATCACCAGAGGAGAGCAAGGCAAGTTGACTACCTTAAACTTTTAATAATTATATATGTATAGTATATACCCGTTTACAACAATGGTACACTGTTGGAATTGAAATCATTGAATTCAATTTAGAAGAATTTCTATGACATAGAAATTGTATCAAAAGGAATTAAATTAATATTTCTAATACGGAGTCCATATTTCATACATTTCAATCGACTTATTCGATAGATTTTTTAGAGATTTTGTTGTACACAACTATGTAATTTTAGTAAGTTTAGGTGCTAATTTTCCATTGTCTTTTAATTCCCCCGGCACAGTATTCCACGCATGCAATAGCATTGCCATCAAACACTGCCGCGGCACCTTACACAAAATGTATGTTAGTTTTTGTAAGTTATCAAACAAAATTAAAAACTTGGATTATGTTAATGTTGTTAATAATCGGGGAACAATGATTTCGTACTTAGCGGAAAAACTCATAAACTACAAACATTTTATTAATCGGATTTTAAGAAAACCAAAAGACATACTTCACAAAGACTATTATGATATGTTTATGAATAATATTATAATAATGACTAAATCAACCATTGCCAGCACTTGGAGAATTATTTCCGGAATAATTAGCATACTAGTACCAGTTCCGGGTGCCTCGTTTAGGCAATTTGATTTCATCATGAATCTAATTCGCACGACGGGTGGACCACAGTTTTAGGTGAGAAGTTGTGAAGATAGAGGGGAAATATAATGTATATCTATACCCAAAGATTGATCATTACTAACAAAAAACGATTCTGAGAGGAGTACGATTATACATGTTTTGAAAGACTAAAATATTTACGATTTGAAAATTATACATTTCAAACATTTCTCCGGTTTTTCCTGGTTATTCCCATTTATTATGAAAATCCTCGGGGAAAAAAAGACCTCCTTAACTACCCTAGTCAAATTTCCTTCAGATAGGTACTACACTTGATTAACTAAGCAACATTTCTGGTAAACAAGTTGTTCACAGAAATAAATATTTTTTATCCTGATTCAGGAAACGGGCACGACCACTTTTGTAGGTGGGTAGTTGGGAATTTGATATACATAAAGTTATTGAATTTATACCTGTGACCAACTACAAATCATTGCTAACGGGAAACTATTTGGATCGAAGTTCGATTATACATGTTTTAAAAAACCGTAATATTTACGAATCGTGTTATTCAAATGATAAAATTCCTCAGTTGAGAGTAGATCATGTTTCGGACGTGTTTTACTTCTCAATCCGGCACTGATTTATACAATTATAACAATATCGAACGTTGTTAGAGTTACTACAATGTACCGTGAAAGCAGCATCAGGTGTATACCAAAATACAATCGACTTATGCTTCATGCATTTATATTCTCAAAGTCTAAAACAAAATAATGCATTCATGTTCATTAAACCATATAATATGCAAAATAAAAATTCATTGAGATAGGAATCTAATTTTTATCTGTAATCATAGGTGTAAACATTAAATTGGATGAATAGGAAATAGTGTGCAATTGCCTAAACATCCGAACCATCCGGATATGACCTTATTGTGCAAAATTCGATATTTTATAATTATACAATTTATACTCAAATCGATTTCCGGCATCTTTTTTAATTAAAATTCAGCTAATCAATTAATAATTCGTATTTAGTACGTATTTAGTTATTAAGAATGTTGGAATGTCCAGTTAATGAATAAGTGAATGCATAATAGTGTCCAATTAACTCGGTTGTTAATCTAACTCTAATTTTAAAAGATATAAATCGCTTTGGTAATATTGTAAAAATTGTAATATATTTATATATATACATCGTCAATAAAAAATTTTACGCCCATCAGACATTTATACATACCAGAGTATTATATTATTATAATACTTGTATACGATTATGACCTTCGATGAATTCACTTAGCAAAGTATCAATAGTAAAAATAATAATTGTTCAGTGAAAGTGGCATCCTTGGCTGATGGCTGCAGTACCTATACCTACACAACAGGTTATAGGGTACCCATAAACAAACGTTTTGAAGAATTAAAACAATAATATTGTAAACTTTTTACGCATAATAGGTAATAGCGTATTAATATGAATCTGTAGTGGTATTCCGGTATTCATAGAGTTTATCCTGTTGACGGTTTTCGAAAATCGCGTGTCATAAAACGTAATTGATACAGGTACTTAATGTGCGTACGAGAACATATAAGTAATAATATGTGTAGGTTTTTTACCGGTTTTTTTAGAAAAACTGTCCCATAATATCCAAATACCACCGGGTAAAATATCGGTTCCTTAAGGTGAGTATAATGTGAACAATTTCAAGCATGCACAACTGAAATCAAAAAAATGTTTTCCAAAAAAAAAAAAACAGAAGTTTCTAGGGAGTGAACACTGTTGAGAATTTCAAATATAGTATAGTCACCATCACGTGCAAATAACGTATCATTTTATGCAGGTACCGCAGGAAAAAATCATATTTTTACTAACAGAGAGTGTTTTCCAAAAAAAAAATAAATAAATCTTAGTAAAACTAGAGGCTTCTATTCTCTTCAAGACTAAGAATCTAATAGGCAGGTACGTTTTATTTTACACGACTTATTTTTCTCTTTAAAGAAATACGATTACTTCGAGTAACATCATCATTTTATGCAGTCTTAATAAACATATATACATAAATGGAATGAATCGGTTATACGGATTATAGTTTTTTTCTCTTTCTATAAATCTAATGGAACGTTTACCTATACGTACTAACCTCGGGACGAAGCGATTTTACATTGAAACGCACTCGTCGCGAACACCTTTAACTACACTAAAACAGCACATCTCGATTTAGTCATATATGTATAATTTTACTATTCATTAACTACTCGCGGGTATTAACATACATCACATTAAACATAATATAATATATAATGTTATTATGCTACTATACCAAGGATTTAAATTTGTAAAACGTATGCAATCGAATAAACTTAATAGCCTGTTAATACGTTTACGCTCATCTTTAAATCGAATTCACGACACGATATTCGTACTCGAAAAAAAAATCCAATAAGAACCGTCAGCCCCGGGGCCTTAACATAAATTTACTATACGTATATTCCGACTGTGATCGGATAATTTGTTTTTTTAATAATGTTTTAAAATATATTAGCCCGAACAACACAAACTTGGTTGTATTAAGTATATTTGAATTGTACAATATTACTATAGGTATAATATTATATTGGTTATAATGTTTTGTTTTGAGCTGCTATTATATAGAAAAAAAATTAGCTTGGTTAGGTTAGGTATAAAACGATAAATGATAACGAACCAAAAACGATTATGAGCTAAATAGTTCCCCCCTTGTCAACAAAGCAACCCAGATTGCCAGATATCTACGAAAAATTACCTAAAGGGGTAAATTGTTGGGAAATTTCCATAAATGTTTCAAATAAAGTACTATCTGCCAGAAATTCCACATCTTTTGAAATATTTTTACTAGTCGAAAAAGTTTATCTTATCATTTTTTGATTAAAACAAGTTTTGCACCAAAATCGGCCCTAATTTGCATAACATATGTAATGTGCACCAATATTTTTTAACCACTTATAATTTGCACCAAATTAAAGATATTGTTTAATTTGCACCATCTCAGGTAGTAAAAAACAGGAATTGTAATTTAAACCAAAATTCAATTAGATTTTTCTTTTGAATATATATATATTTGAGTACAAGTTTCGATAGAAGAGTATAATATATTGAGATATGAGAAGCTAAAGACACACAATATTCTGTTTCGATTTTGAATGGTTTTTCTTATTTCATTTACCTATTTACACTGGTTTACTACCGTATTGACTTAAAAACTACCTTACAACAATAATATGTGACAGATATTATTATTATATAATTTATTATTTTTGTGTTACAAATGAAAGTCGAAAAGACTAAAGATTAGATTTAGTATTTGGTCGGAATAATAAATTACGCGATTACAACAGATAATCGAACGTCAAACTTTGCAATGATTACTAGATAAGGTGGCGGGTAGTTAGAAAGCCCGGAAATAAAATAAACATCATATTAAAACCAATACATTCCTCGCTCCGCTCAGACTCTAAAATATAAATATTTTATCATTTTAAATGAGAAAATTAAATAATATAAAATTATATAAAAATTTGAAAATATCAATCAAATAATAAAATAATAATGTTTTATAAAAACAGCACTATAAAACGAAGTGTGTAATTATAAATTCATTTAGAATTAATGCATTCTTTATAAACAAAATATTGTCAAGAAAAACTTATCTTAAAGAATATAATAATAAATTAGTAGTATTGGCCAACTAAAATTATCTTTTTAACCACTGTGGGTCAATCGAATAGGCACTTGACAATCGAATACATATAGATACTCATTTTGGTGTAAATTATAAACACTATTTTCGGCTAACTTATAGTGGTGCAAATTACATATTTTTATTTTGGTTCAGATTACAAACTCCCATTTCGTCAATCGTTCCATAATGATACAAATTGAATAACACTATACACTCCATCTACAGTACTGGCACACCTGTCAAAAATATCAATTTTTATCTTTTCGATTGGATTTCCAGTCAAGGGAACACATATTTAGAGAAAAATGTAATTGTCACTTTTTGAAATTTTCAAACTAACAACTTTGTGTTAGACATTGAAATTAAAAAATAATAAAATAAAATATTAACAAAAATATTAGTAATGGAAAAACAGTGTGAGACATCCTGCACATGCCGGGTAATATAAACCGTGAAACAGGACAAGTACAATATAAACTAAACGAAATACGGTCGAGATCCATCATCACTCTGGGCGGGTAAACTCACGAAATTCATGTGGAACGAAACGCACAATCTGTATAGTTCGATATAAATATTATAATATTATAGTCTCTCATTGCAACAGCGCGCGGGGGAGGCGAAATGGGTGAAATTTAATAACCGGATGAAGGATACAGAACTTCATTCGAGCAAATTACGCACAATATTGTGAAACAATAACATTGTATATTATTATAACAAAAACTTATGTAGTTATGTCTCTGAGAAAAATATTCAACGCCACAATGATGTTCTGCAGTTTTAACGTGTTTTCGATTAATTCACTCTCCCTCAAGTGTGGGCTCTGGGAGTAAGGATGGACCAGTGGCAAATCCGAAGGAGGGGGCGATATAGGCGATCGCCTCCCCCGTTCACTCTCCAATATACTCTCAGTTTGATTAGCTTACTCTAGCTCTCAACATTGAGCTCATCATAAATACGTTTATTATACGCACTTTCAAAATCACCCCCTCCCCCTCGGTTATCTTGTCCTGTATCCACCCTTAGGGTGGACAATAGGGCGATTTCTCCACCGTTCGCTCTCCAATATACTGTTAGCCCAAAGTAGCCCTGTTAATGGATTTGGCTAAGTTGTCCAATGAACTTAGTTAATGAGATTTTCTAAAATCAAATAGGTCAAAATGAGCCGGACACGAAGAAGAACAAAGGGGAAGTTACTATTTTACTAAAACGCAGTTTTACTAGAAAACTAAATAAAAAAACCTGTCTGATAGGACCATTTCAACGTTGAATAAATCATGTGACAAGCTATTTAAAACCATGAAGGAAAAATAGGAAAGTTTGAAGACATTTGATAGAAGCTGCAAAAGATTGAAACTAACTGTAAAGCAAAAAGTAATAATTATTATTCCTTAGTTCTTTTTCAGATTTGTCAATAAAATTCTGATCTCTTCTAGTATAGTTATCTTCTAGATAACTCCTCTATTTTACATAATAACATAATCACTATCGAATAAATTATTCGTTTTATAGAAAGAAAAATTCAAATAATAAACTTAACGATTGATTTATGGCACGACTAGCGTAAATTGGCGAAATTACTGAATCCGTCTCGTTTCAGATACAGATTAAATGGCGGATCCTGTAAGGGGAGGGCACAGGGGCACGTGCCCCCTGCAAATTCAGCCTCCATTATTATTTATCATTTGAATTTTCTTTAACATTCTACATCTGTCGTAACCGTTGTCTTGGTCTGTTATAGGGTTTAGGAGTAAATTAGTTATCTGCTCAATTAGTCCTTCTGGATTTGTATTCTCCATACAGTCCCTGTCCAATTTATTCCCATTTTATTTAAGCTTCCATAACCTGACCTCATACTAGCTTTATCTGTTATTATATAGACTGCATAAGTCTTTGTTTCTTCTTATTTCATGTTCGCTCTCATGGTTTCATTTCTAACCATGAATGTTTCTCAACATTTTTCTTTCAAATACTTCTAGTTTTCTTTCATACGATTCTGTAGTGACCGAAATGCATCAACATGAATAAACAGCCATTGGTTCGATTAATGCCGTATGCAGGTAATATCTAACCAAATTTGAATTGTTCATATTACTTACCACTTCACTATAAACTGAAGAGTATAAACATGCTACATATAAACGTTGACATAATATGTAATACCAATAAAAAATTTCTAAACAACAAAATATAACGAATTAATTAATTAATTTTCATTAAACATACAATCCTCTAAAGGTCTATAGAATCAAGGCTAAATATATCATTACATAATTACTATACAGGTTTTATACTATCTAAGACTTCCTAAGTCAATACAGTTGTTGAATATATGATATTGTTTTTATTTTTCATCCTATCTCTCAGCTTCTATATTGTTTTTAGTTAAACCATAGAAAATAAAAGACCATACTTTAACAAAAAGTTTTCAAAAAATCTATTTTCAAAATGGCTATTTTGAATTTTTTAAAAAAAATTACAGTAAAATTCAAAATTTTTTATTCTAAGTTCCATTTCCCTTAAAAAAAATATGCATATATAAACTGTAGCGCTAAGGCATACTAATTATTTAAAAAAAAAATTATATCAAAAATATTGATTAGAACAAAAGTTATTGAATTTGTCGAATCCTCGTAGGAAACCCTATATATTAACTTGCTTGCGAATAAGAAAGATTCTTTCCAAACTTATAATCGATTTTGGACACACTTCCATCAGTCCGATAAACACACAGTTTTGCATGTACTTATGTTTTTGATAGCAATATTAGAATCAATAATCGTATTTTCACCATCCTTGACACCTCGAACTGTGTTCACCCTACAAGGCTTTTGGGATAACTATGTCAAAATATCGAAAAATACCTCATACAACTTTAACTTGTGTATCCTCCATCATGAATAAGATTTTTCATTTTTCCGGAGGTGGTAAAAGAAAATGATTTGTCATCTTGTATTACAAAAAATTATGAAATTCAAAAAAGAAGAGAATGCTTAACCGTGATTGTGAAATTCACTAAAGATAAAAATAATAACAGAACGTGTAAATACAAATATGATACATTTTAAATGATATCTATAGGATACATTTTACACTGCGGTATTGAAAAAGCAGTTTTTAAATTTAAAATAATACCGATACTAACTCGTTGGTTACGTCACTCAGTCACTACAGGCAATGGGAAGACTTTTATTTAAACGCCAAAAGAGAAATCATTAATTCAAAATATTTGGAGGATTTGAATATTACGTGTCACAAACAAGTAAAAATAATTCAAAATAATTAAATATTCAGAGAAAAAAAAAAGAATAAATTCAAAAAAACCTGTGACAAAATTATATTGGTTAACGGGTCGAAAATACGACGGAATTTAAGATAATAACATTACTACGTGTTATTTATTCATACAGGTAGGTATTTAATGTTATCCGCCGCTTTAAATTACACGATTACGTACTGAAGGTTCAAAATATCAGTGTAAAACAAATAGACGAGATTTACAACAGAATAGATGTTTTTTACGAGCGTAATCTAAGTAAGGCCGTATCTGGAGAGAATTAACCCGATTTTCGTGCAAAAAGATTGTTTATTTTTTATTTTTTTTTTTTTTTCTATAAAAACGTCCACGACTATAGTTCCGTGTCTTACAGGAATACGAACAGGAATAATCATTCATAACAAGAAATAATATTCGAATAGATAACTACACGCGTAAGTTTTAAAAAAAAACCGTTAGCATCATTCGTCGCGTACACGTAACGTCATATTGGATTTAATGTGTAAACCTATTGTGTAGAGTATAAAATTTCGCCCTGCCTCCCCTCCCCCCTTCCACCATTAGTAAACGACGGAGATACGCCAATGAGTATCGTAAACACGCGCGACGACGACGACACACGGCCGCCGCCGTACCGTCGGATAAAATATTTTTATTTTTTTTATTTAGCGGAGATCAGTGGACACCGGACGGCGGCATGCGCGACGTGAAGATCGTGCAGATGACCTCGCGGTGCCGAAACTTCCAAAGTGCCACACTCCGTATACACATATACGGATATATTAGCCGTGTGGTATTGTAAATCGTAAAATCGCGTGCGCGGGGGTTTTTTCCGCCGTAATTCACCTCCGGTCCGGCGGCGTGCCGTCCGATACTCGCCGACTGCGCGTTTTCACTGTCGTCGACCTCGCCTTGAAGCGACAAATCGGTTGCGCACGCACGTACCCACGGTATGGTGAACGCAGTGGTCGGGTGTCGCGTCCGCGAGCCGATTTATGCATTTTTTCGAGCGCGACGGGGCGGGTAGGAGTTGGCGCGAAGTCCGAATTATAACGCGGTACACTGCGAAAACTTCCCCGGAGAAACGGGGGGGGAAAAAAAAAATTTCGAAACCGGCGGGCGTATAGAGCACCTACGACGCGGGTTTTTTTTTTTTTTTCCGCGTCCTCGGACCGACGACGCGAGACCATAAAATATGACTACTACTACTATAACTACTACTACCACTACTACTGCGACCGCCCGATCTTAATATATTACACTATATACGTTATTACACGGCTGCTGCTGCTGCTGATGCTGATGTTGCTATACGATCGGCTGGAAGAATGTTGTTCGGAGCATCTCGCGCGCGCGTTATGCAACTTTTGATGCGATGTTACGATTATACGTGTAAGCGGTATTAGTGTTAGTAGTAGTAGTTGTAGTAGTAGTAGTAGTAGTAGTAGTAGTAGTAGTAGTAGTAGTAGTTATAATTTACTCACTCCTCCTCGCCGTCGCCGAAGCCCGAGACACGATCGTCGCGGCGACGATAATACCGCGGGCCCGGCCGGGTCAGTGCGTTTTTGTCGCTCGAACCGATCCCGCGGACCGTATTTCTGTTATGTTTCGCGCACTCGTCGTCGTCTCGGCGATCGCGGCCACGTCGGCCATTTATGCAGGTCAGTACACGCACACATACACATATACAAAAGCCGCACACACATACGCGAGCCGCATGCCCGCGGAAACCGAACGCCCGGGAAATGTCCGCGCGCGTTCCGTCCGCGATTTCGCCGCCCGCGGCCGTTGTCCGCGCGCGAAAGGTTTGGTGGTACGCGACTCCCGTCGCTCCCGGGCCCGTATTCCCCGTCCCCGCTTTTGAAACGGGCCGCAGACGCATGTGCGGAATTCTCCGGTCGGCCGGCGCGCACGGCGTTATTCGTTTTAAGCAGGCGCCTATCGTAAGGCGTCCGGACGGTCCGACGGTGTCCGATAATGGATTACCGCGGCGGCGTCCTTGCAACTACAAACATTGTTGGGTTAAAATTCGACCAAATCCGTTTGCGGTCCCCCGCCCCACGTCCCGTTTTATCTGTGCTTTTCGTTCACTGGCCGTAGTGCGTATTAAATTTGCGCCGTTCAGGACGCCCATAACTTCCGGGTTCGGAAGCGATCGTGATGAAAAACAAAAAACAACGTGTTGATTATCGACACCGCTGGAACAGTATTATCGATATTACGAATTCGCCGCGATTAGCGATCTAAGATCCGTCGCAACTCGTCTCGGGTAGGAAACGTTAACACGCCTCCCGGAATATACTTTCGTCCCGCCGCCGCGGCGTCGGTTAGCGTTTCCGGTATCAAGAGTACGTTGCCGCCACCGGTTTCCGTCATACACACGTATACGACATAGCGGGATGTCGTTCAGCAGGGACAACTTTGCGCTACTAGTTTTAATATTGTATAGTAAATCGACCGGATTTCCGACTCGAATAATTATTATATTCCGTGCGACGTTGGTGCTATTTTTTCGATATTTTAATTTTGAATTGGATTTTTGTTGATAACGCTTATACTCTGCAATAGTGAAACAATGAACGGTACAAAGTTGTCCCTGCTGAACGGAAAATCAGCCGTGTCGCACGTCTGTAAGACGGAGACGGCACGCGCAGGAGTGTATAACGTCTCGTTTTAAAAACCGCGCATTTTATAGCGACGAAAACTCCGCGTCGGGCGACCGGAGAAAATTCGCCGGATCACCGCCCGTGTTCCCCGTTTCACAGAGCTATGGATTAAACGTGCGCGCCACAGTACTCGGACGGGTGCCATGTGTCAATGTGGTGGTCCTCCGCGGGTCTCGTAGACGGGTCCGCCGCAGCGTATTTCATAATGTTATCCTAAATTACCGGCGCCGAATATTTATTATATAATTGCATAATAGACGGTCATTCGCACGTTAAAATAATATATCGCAATCGATCAAATGCAATATTATTCAAAGCCGTTTTGCGAATGCGCGCATAATTTTTACCGCGTTACGTGTATTCCGTCATCGCGCGACATTATGCACATCGTCGTGATAACACAACTATGTTATTTTTCCTTCCTATAACCTCTTGACGTGTATAATAATAACATTGTTGTCGCGGTCGTTCCGAGTTTTGCGCGGAGTGTTGTCCAACGACGCCGACGTAGGTATGAATACGCGCGCGCGCGTATTTTACGATTATCAAGACTTTCACATTATTGTGTACGGCCCGTCGATATGCGCCCGATTCGCATGCGGCGGCGTGCGCGTTAATTTATTTTTATTCCGTCTGCACCGGGGCATTTTTTCGAGGAGGTTTTCAGTGCTGCCATGCGCAAATGGACACACATCGAAACCTATTGGACGCCCCACAGTAGAGTAACATTTTACTGATCGCGTGTCCGGCACTACAGAAAATACAATTGAACTAAATTGTGAAACAAAATTTTAAACATTTTATGTTGCATACATACTCTCATTGGTTAATGGACGAATAAGGTACATAACTGAGGAATGTCCAAAATTCTAGGAGAAGATTTGGTCCATCTCAGCCACGCTCAACCTTTTTTTTCACTTGGGTCGGATACACATTTTTGTTGCGATACGCGGACCGTAACGTAGTACTTGGGCACGACAAGGAGGAAAGGGCGGGGATAATTTGAAACTATTCGGTACAGCATGTAACGCAAAAAGAAACGTTGCGAAGTGGCTGACATATCGGTACTAGAATCAAAAGTCAAACTAAAATATTTGCATACTTTCAAATTATCCGTAATACGGTCTGAAATATGTTTTTTTAATATTTTTCTTTTATATGTCTAACGCTTCTAAGGTTTAACTAAGGGTAGCGTTCTATACGAACATCACAAGGTAACGGGTGATTATCATTATCATTATAATGCGTCTAATAATTGTTATCGCTACACGCTGCATAACCGTTGTACCTATACAACTTGTAGTTACGTCGTGTAATATCGCGGATTAATGACAACAGGTTTTTTATTTTTTTAAGTGTACAGGTACTTCCTAGTAAAAACTATACAATTATATTATATATATATATATATATATATATTATAATTTCTTAATATCGCATATAATAGCGCATTAGGATCTTTTGAAACTGCGGAACATATATCTGCACTTTTTTGTTACTATTAACACTTCAGTACCTAAATAGTACACATATATCGGTAGGATTCGTAGACAATATCACCTAAGAATATAATGATTTACTTTCATATTATTCACTATAATAAACAATAATATTATAGGCTGACATATCCAGTCACGATGAAAGCATTACAATACGATTACAAACGTCAAAGCAATAATAGATATACATTATAAAATATCTTTTTCCGACGAAAGAAAAGATAAATAAACCCTGCCCTGCGCGCGATTTACAAATTATGCGTTAAAAATATAGTGTTTTGGCAATTGTAATTTTATCAATCTCAAAACAATCCAACAATATTAAATTTTGAACAAATTGGGTATTATATCTTTGGCCCCAGGAAATTAAACTACAACGTCGGTCAATTTTAGTCGTATTTTTTTTAGTTTGGTTTTACAATGATGTTTATTTTTATTTTTTTTATGTGAACACTTTTTCTTCCAGAAAGCGTATTCCAATTATCAATTATAGCACCTTTTTTGAAAGGAAATCAGGTGGTACTTTAGATAGGTAATTTTTTTAAATGTTCATAAATATTCGAGATAGTGACGAAAGCCTTGTTATTTAGGTTAAAAAAGATTGAAAAGATTAGAAATAAGGTCGTTATTGGTAACCGTTTTTATTTATTTTTTTATTATTATTAAGTTTTTATTATTTTGATTTTTTTCAAACAATCACTGTTGTCATAGAAACGCACATTATCGTTGTAATCATTTCATCATCGTTTTACCATAATATGGTATATATATGGTTACAAAGCAACGCTATCAGCTGAATTTCACTCAGAATCGTTTTTTCGTTAGAAATGGTTTATCGTTGCTTACATTCCCGTCTGTATCCTACCTTCCCAACTTCTCACCTACAACAGTGGCTGCACCCACGTGCGAGTATGTCCGTATTTTTTTATAATTTTATCTTAAGTAATTTTTTCCCTTTATTTATTGGTTTGAATTGCATATATTTTAATATAATATGTGACACTAAAAATGAAAATATCTCAAGGCACTATTATTTACTTTTTGATGGTTATTTAAAAGTCATATTTAGGCTAGCAATTATAGCAATTTAGCCATTATTGTCATTTTATTGTAATTTTCAAAAATTTAATTTACATGTACTAAAAGCTTTAATAAATTTATTGAAACCTTTCTTTCCTGAAAATATTGCACTTAACAATTTATGTATGTACTTATTGATGACAAATAATTAAAATGAATATTATAGTAAAAATTTGTTCCTGACTGCATTCAAGTATAATAATCGTTATTAGAGTATACAATTATACTTTATAATAATTTGAATAACCATTATGGGTCACGATATTTTATTGTTTGGACAATGGAATTTTTTAAGTACTTTACATTTGATCAATATACGAGTACGTACGCCGCGTAACACATCATCCATTTCGATTAAAATTTGAAATTGTAAGTGTAGTATATATTTGTGGCAAAATGGAACATTTTTATGTTCCGCGTTTGCACTCATCATATACGAAATGTCATTTTATTAAATGATTTACGTGGTTCCGCGTGCAGTGGTGTACATAATGATAGTGGAAAAAAAAATCGTAAATATAAAAAATACCCAACGATTGTAAAAAAAAATATCTTTGTCGATCAATAACTACTAATAAGCCCTTACATGGAAGTAAAAATACAAGAATTATATGTAAGTACCTGGGCATACGTACAATGATCTATGGTTGAAGATTTGAATTTCGCAAAGAAATTGAACATGTAAAGAAATTTCACCGGATCGGTATTTTATCGCTCAACTTTTATGCTCCACTTTATTTGATTGCAAATGTATAATATACACTATACGGAGTACTATATAAAAATATAATTATCACACGAACGTGATCTTCTGGAAGGCCGTATTTAAATCGAATAATCAGTATAATCGTTCGAGGACGAAGTCTTTCGAAATTGTCCCCAAAAGGCTATAATGTAAGATGCTTCTTCGTATAATTTTAAAAAAAAAACTCGATTATAATATTGAAAACATTTCGTGATAACGATTATGTATACCTTGAAACCTTATTTCTAATAAAATCGGTTACCATTTTTTTTTTTTTTTTGCTCTTTTACGCAGTTGACACGTTTAAATGCGTTTAAACAAATCAATGTGTGTTGTGTGTGTGTGCGATTCTCAATCTAGTGTGTTGCATTTAGAGATCAAAAAATATGATGATCAGTTGACATGTCAAAAATTAGGGTCCGATACATATATATTTAGAACGTAATATCCATTATGTATTCCGAAAAACATTAGGAACAAAAAAGCTGCATGGTAAAGCTGTTGATGAGTAAAAAATTAAAATCAAAAAAATCACAAAAAAAAACACACAAATTATAGTAAAACACGTTCAGAATCTAAGACGATTTCTTTATACACTAACTAAACAAACATTTTTTTTTTTTTTAGTACTTTTATTCTATAGATTTTAACTTCTGGACGTATAATACTCGACATTTTAACCGGGAACCGAAAATATTCATACAGTAGTGGATGAACGGAGTCGTGTGCACCTTTAACATGAATGTTGGTATATTATAATACAGATTTCTAGGTTACTTGGATGACAGTTGACACAGATAAAATAAAAAAATAAACAGTTATTATAAGTTAATTTGACTGTCACTATGGCAATGAAGTACCTTTTTCAACGATAAATTGCCAGGCAACGAAACGGTAAATTCCGTAATAGGAGCGTGGGTGGAACCGAAAGCAGACATGTATTGTATGAACGACTATATGAACGTGGTTTAAACAGTCTTGTCAGTTTCCAGTGGTGTAGCCAGAAAAATGATTCGGGGAGAGGGGGAGGGGTTAATTTAACAATTCTATGATTCACTTGAAAAAATTAATATTCCAAATATAGGGCGGTTACCCGAAAACTTTCGGAGACACTTTTTTGGGGCGGGAGGTTAACTTTAAACCACACCCTTGGCTATAGGCCACTGCTTGAATCCAAACGAAATGACCGTTGCCTAATTGGATATAAAATAAACGAAAACACAGAAATTGGACAAGCTAGATAATGAAAACGATTATTGTTGAATCAATAAAAGAAAAAAAAAAAGAAAAGCTTTTGGCCGCTTTCCGCTATTGCTCGTCGCGACCCGACCAACGGTAATCGGCACGCAAACGGTCCGTTCTGGAACCGCAACAACGTGTGCGCTCGGCGCTCGCGAACGCATCGCCTATTTGTCCTGCACACGACCGCGAGAACGCGCGAATAAATAACACGGCGGCGACGCGGTCGTTATAATAATGTTAATACGAGAATAAAAAAATAAAAAACCGCGGAGCAGATGAACCGCCTCGTCGTGATCACCTCGGGCCGAAATCCCGACCCGAGACACCGACCTCCGACACTCGTGCCGCTCCGTCGCCGCCGCCCTCCAATCGAAAGTCTCCCGCCGGTGAACCGTCTCATCCGCCGCGGAATCCCAAACGGCACCGTTACGCAACGCGTACAATATAATAATAATAACAACATTATAATGTAGTTATATGCAGTTCTCGCGCGACCTGTTTCCGCCGGCTTAAACGATTTGATTTTTTTTTTTTTTTTTTCTGCCTCGTATTATTATTATTATTTTCGTCCGGTCCAGCGCAGAGGCGAACCCCCGAATCGGTCGACGCGATAGTGCGCATCGCCCGAACGCGCGCATATTGCACGTCGCGTGTTACCATCACACGAGCCCCGCACTTGTCGCTCCTTTGACTCGTCTGTGGCGTGCGCAACGTTATGCGTGTTGCGATACAGCCCGAACACGCAAAGGACACTGGATCTGCGACCGGCCGTACACGGGTACGACGGCTACGACTCCAACCGCAACTATACGACAACCGAGATTGCGTTTTACATTTTTTTTTTTTTTGTCGTTTTAGAATCGCAGACACGGCGGACACCGCGCGCGATTGCGCGTAGCAAACGGTCCGTTACAATATGCGATCGCCGGAACCAAATTCAATAACTTAATGTGCCACGTTATACGCATGAATGTTATTCTTTTGGAAACTAAACCGGTTCGAAGATAACAAAAAAACGATTAATCGTGAATTCAATTGTCCTAAACACAATATTTATGAAAATTTAATACCAAATTACGTTCAAGCGAGTGCACCTGGATGTTTTTATAAATGTAATTGAGACGGCCTCGAATTTTTATGTGCATACCGCTGTATTTGTACAAAGACTTCAAAAGGCATTCGGTTAACTTTCCAGGCTAATAATGTTTTTGGTATTTACTCACATTATATTACCATTAACCACGGAGTAATGGATTAAGCTAAATGATTATAATATGGAATTAAAGAAACAACTAGTTTTTAGTATCGTTATTCGTTTCGTTCATACTATGTAATTATTTTGTAACAATAATCGTAAAACGGACGTGTTTTTATTTCAAACACGTCCGAAACTACCGTACGTCCATATTATATATTTCTATCTCGTAATTAATTAGTGAAATAGCCAATAAATATCTATAAATTTATTATATTTTATCTATGAATCAAAATTTATAGGTTTAAGTATTAAGTACACCCGCATTATGCCAAGGCCATTAAATTGTTTTTAAATATTAAACTAACCGCACAGTTCAATTGATACGAATTAGATTACCCTGTATAATTTTGTAATATTATCTATTATCTCGAAAAAAACGCTACATCAACATCTACCTTTTTTTTAAACATTTAATGTAATAAAAACCTTTTCCGGCTGAAATATTAATGTAAAACCAATTATCTAATACCGAATTAAACTATATAATATTAATGTTTTATACAATTTAACACGAATAAAAAATTATTCTCTTTTCATTCGATAATAATACATTATTTTATTTTTAACCAAAAACGTGTTGTCACGAAAATTCTGGGATTTTAGATTTTATCAATATTACCTCGAGTAATCACTAGCATATGATTTACGAGTTTCAATAATATAAATCTACTAATGTTCAAACACCACATACATACACATACATAAAATTACATACATCAATTGTATAAGTATTCACAATTCCGATACATTATTATTGTGCTAAATATTCCTTCCATAGAGGTAATGTAGGTATGTATATTGTATAGAGCATACAAATGTTCAATAATTTTTATTTTAAATCCTCTTCTCATCACCAATAACATTAAATTTACATGTAAAGTTTTTGCAAGTAAATGCTATGTATGTTGTTTTTATGGTTATCAAAATCTCAATATATAACTGATACTGATGAAACATATTTTATTCAATTCCTTATATCTATGTTGAGCTTTTTATCATTGAAATCTTTTGTGGTTTCTGGATTTTCCAATTATAAATCTAATGTGTGAAACATTAGGGGTTAAATTACGAGATAAACATATCATAACCTCCCGGTCAGTGACGTATTTACGTGGGAGCCGGGGGCGTCCAGGGGTACTAAATTCCGTCCAAGCCGAACAAAAACTCAAATCAGATGTGTTCCTGCAACTTAGTTAAGTAGTAATAGGTATAGAAACTATACATATTATAGTCGTGTCGTTGTATTTGGTTTCCGAGCTGCAGCTTATTTTAAGTACAACAAAAGCTAAGCACCTTTTAAATAAAGACTTTAACGCACAGAAAAACTGATTTTTGACTAAATTAATGGTTTATAATTAGTTATAATTAGGCAATGAGAATTTATATATATAAGTACATATTAAATATTAAACTTCCTCCGAAAATGTCCAGGTACGTAAATATTCTAGACTTTATCCTTCCCCCTCCAAAAAAAAAAGTTAAAAATACTTAGCTGCTCCCGTATTATCCCATACCCATATACGATAAGCCTGTTAAGTAAAAATAAATAAAAACAAAGTTTGATTACGTTTTATAATATAATAATTGTTTAATACTTTAATTCTTGTTTTAAGAAAACCAATTTGATTTTATTTAAATTTCATTAAAATCGTTTCAGTTCCAATAACTAAAACATCCCCCCGGACTTGGGAGACTTAAACTAAAGGAGACTAATAATATTATTTTAAATAAAAATGAGAAGTTTGTCCCCCTAGGCCTCATCATCCCCTTTAACCACGGGTGATTTGCGTTTTTATTTATAAGATTACTATTTTATATACCTTATATAATATAATAATATATCTATGCATTTTAATATATAAATTTCTGATTTCATCGTGTGACATAAATGATACCCATTAAATGCAAAAATATTTTATTTTAGTATTTTTAAACTATAGTATTGTAACGCACTGTAATGCTAGAACCAAGTAAAATATCGAAATAACAAATAAAACACAACGACATTGCAGAAAAGTTCTACGGCGTTCAGTGATACTAGTCTATTTGTAAAAAAAAAAAGACTGACATACTTCGTACGAAGTGGGCCACTGTTGTAGGTTTAAGTTGGAAAGGTAGGATAATATAAAGGGTAATTTAATATATATCTGTATGCAACGATTAACCATTGCTAACGAAAATTGATTCTGAGAGAAGTTCGGTTACACGTGTTTTAAAAGACTGTAATATTTATGATTTTCGTCAAAATTTGATATTAAAATTCGTATAAAAAAAAACTACATTCAACTCAACTTTTTCTTATTGATCACTTATAATTTCTGTTTGGTCTAACAATTTTATCTACAGAATACCTATACCGAATAAAAATTACGTAAATACTTAAGTTTAAAGTAGGCTCGCAAAATTAAAATGTTTGAATTAAAATAGCTGAAAATTTGCTGAAATGTTTTGAAAATGTTACCACATCTAGAAAAGGCAAATATAATTTTTTTGTCCAAATTTGAAGTCTCTACGAACATTTTGAACTGAATTACAACAAAAAAACAAAATTTAAAATAATAAAAGCATTATTTTCGTAAATTTTGTCTACGTTTTTTCCTAGTTATCAATAAATTAAAAGATTACCTGCTCAAAGTACTAACTAGACAAAATTCCCTTTGAGAAAATGTTTTATACTTGATACATCAGAGCAAGATTTCTGATAGAATTTTTGTGCACAGTATACTTCAATAAAAAAAATAACAATAATAAATAAACATCATCGTATAACCCATATAATACACTCCTATGTAATACATTCCTTACCCCACTAAGAATCTAAAATATACCTATGTCTTATAAAAAGTTAATTAATTAACAATCAGATTGCTGGATCTCTGGTTCTCCGTCAGGACACGATGCGTCCCGTATAAGGAAAATCATAAATCTTTCGGAATGACTTTCTACTATTAATAATAATATCTGTGTTCTATGATATACTAATGTCGATATTTTAAAACAATCGATTTCCGCATACAAATATCGCGCGTTGTCAGATAAGTTTAAATACGTAAGTAACTATATTCTGTATATTTTGATAATATTACGGCTATTTTTTTTTACGGAACATTCTACTCGCGTATTGTTTACCGCGATTCGACATTTTAACCTCGGATAGGTATGACAAAGTAAACAGGTATTTTATAGATGTAGACAGTAATGTATAGATAGCATCACTCTCCCCCCCCCCTCGATACACGTGCACATGACAAATTTTCGCGAAATCCCAAAAAGACCAGACAGACGATAAAAACGGATAAGGATGAAAAATTATATTTAAATACGGCCGTCGGGGGCGTTAGAGCTCTACTCGTATTCTGTGATATCTAATGATAAACATCATCGTAATCGGTTCGTGTTATTATTGCAGCGGCAGGAGGCGGTGTGACACGTAGAACGGTCAGGAGGCAACGGGAGTTTTTGACCGACGGATACGATCGGGCAGCAGTCACGAGTACGTATGGATTGAAATTAATAGTTAATACTGTCAAAATTATTTTTTTTTTTTTATATTCTTATAGGTAATGACGTTTGTCCAGAAAGAAACGGACGGTACCCGTCGGGTAACCAATGTGACAAGTGAGTTTGGAACAAAACAAAAAACATTCATAACCATCATAATAATTTACTATCGATATTATGAGCCCACTTCCCTGCAGTACCTGTATTTGTTTTGCATTCCATTCCATTTGATTTGATTACACCATTTGCATTATTGCTACAGTCACTACAAAGTGAAAACATTCAAAAATATTCACCCTGTACCTTCGAAAAAAAAATCTATTAAAATCGTTCAAACCAAATTCATACAATAAAAGAAAAATATAATAACAACACAAATCCTTTCATTGCTTTTAACATTGTACTAATCAAATTAAAACATAAATTAGTATTGGCGACGGGTGGTTAAATGTTTTATTTATTTCAATCGTATACTAAAACTTAAAGACCAAAACAAAAAAGTAAAAAATCCCGATAAAATCCTATGGCCTTAACTTTAGATGAAAAACCTTGTTATCAGATAAAGGTGTCAAAGCAAAATCTTGCCACTATATGTGACCCAACGGACTATTGTTATCTGTATATTTTTAACCACAACTTCTTGCAGTCCACACATGATTGTAATACATTTTTAAATAATTATTTTATGAGTATTAATAGATTATTAAATAGATAGTAAATGGTTTAATTAGAAAATAGAATATTGTGTTTAACATTTAGTTTTTAAAACTTGACTAGATATTATAGTTTGTATTATACATATTATATAATATTCATTATTCGTTAACTAACATTATCGCCTATAGATAAAAAAAATCCCAAGCGAAATTATAAAACACATAAAATAAATTATAAATACACATTATAATCAGCAAAATATTGAGTTATATAGTTATCATCTGAATAAACATGATTTAAAGTTAAACTCAACCTGTCAATCGCTCGTATCAATAATTCACACCGGGATTGTAATTAAACTGCCTATATTATTCCTTAATATATATTTTTAGTACAGCCACGGTCATTTAAATCAAATACGAACCTATACTTTCTTATATTTTCTACTTTCTTTATTTGATACGTAATAACACTATTTGCAATACATGATAAATACAAATTTAACATTTTGTGGAATTACCAAGAAATAATAATCCCCTTACAGCCTGACCCCTAGTATATCCTATCACGATTTTACAATATTATAATAATAATAAACAGAAATAAAATTCCAATTACATTTTGTATGCATGTTTTATAGTACTAAATATTTATGACTACAATATATAATATTTACAACAATTCAATTAGGTAAATCGAAAAAAAAAATCAATACAAAAATACAAAGTAAAAACTAAAAAAAAAAAAATGTTTACACAATTAAGTTTTGATTAAAGATTAATATTGATTAAATTATACAATTCGTGTTTTGTTAACATAACTATGTATTATTTTTACAAAATTAATACTTTCAAAATATGATCAGAAGATGGCTATCTTGAAAATTTAAAAGCTAAATTGCATTAGAAAAATTGTTTTCCAACACTCATCCGCCTAAGCATTGCTCTGCTACAATCATTACACTGTTCTATTTATAATTAAAATTAGCTTTTAATAGTTTTATCACTTTTACGAATCACTAAGTCCGTCAGGTTGATAAACAAAAGATTTCGAAAAAGCGATCAATTTGATTTTGTTCGCATGGTGACATGTGCATAAAAGTGATGACGGGCGTTGTTACAGGGGGGCCATATGGAATCACACTCATTCAGTTATTACACGTGACTCATGCACACACTATAAACAAATCGCCATAAAATTGCCTATACTAAACTCCTTAAATCCGGGCTGTTTCAAATCCCCTTAAATAGTTCAAATAAACTTTCAATCACGTTACATGGGAAATTAAATTAATTTTACTTTACGGCTGCTGTCATATTTTTGTTATACACTTTAATCTATGAATACTATATAAATACTAATACATAATTTACCAGGTACTTACAATGCGAAAACGGCATACCCTCAGAAAAGTTATGCCCCGACGGACTATTCTTTAACTCTAAAGCGTCGATATTTTCTTACCCGTGTCAATATCCACCAGAAGTAGATTGTGAGGGCAGAACTCAATTACGTAAGTTATTTATGATGACTATAATAATAAGACTTCCGTTTACGGTATTCGTGATTCTCGAGTCGATGTAGTATAATGCGAGTAGGTATAAACTATACAGGTATCCTACGCAATACAAATTTAATTTAAAACGGTTTATTATTATTATTTGTGTTATTTATTTTGGTGAATCTGCAGCGACCTACGTTCTTATACTCTTCTCCGCGATATTTCTAAATATATTTTTCACTGACAGAAAATTATTGTTTAATCCTTTTCCAGAACCACCGCAGCCCACCAGTGACTGTCCGAGGCAGTTCGGTTACTTTCGATTAGGCGACGAGACGAAATGTGGTCAGTTCCTGAACTGCGTAAATGGTATCGGATACAAATTCGACTGCCCTGAAGGATTGGCGTTTAACGAACTGACGTTCAGATGCGATTGGCCGGACCAGGTAGACACATGCGACGCAGAAGGTGAATTATTACACTTGTACACTTATGGTTGTTTATCCGCCACCGACCGATAATATTCAATAACAAAATCGATTTATGAATCGTCAACATTCAGCGAGTCATTCATTTTCGTACAGACCATATTATCATTTAAATTCCCGGCGAAAACATGGAATGGACGGGCCACAGGCGTAAAAATTAAAAACTCGTACCTACACTCAAATCCACCATAAATATGCACAAATATTATAGGCTATAGTTATTATAAACTACGGTTTTTCGTTTACACGTATTAACAGTGTACCGAATTTTGAGAATTATTTGCAGATTTCAAATCTCGATAAAACGATAATTGGTTCGTTCAGTGTGCGTATAGACGATAACAAAAAATAAATTCTGTATAGTTACATTCCATTCGTATTTGAAATAGAAACATTACATAATAAAAACACGAGACGTTATGAAACGATTTCGTGCTCAGGCATATCTATATAATCATCATAAATGTATAATATTATGTATCATTCGATTATATTTATTTGCACAATAACTCACAATCACCAATTTATAATACATATAATTGTGCACTATGTGCGTATATATTTATTAAAAGACCTCTCATAAGCACGTAATAAATAAAAATATATTATAATATTATAATGACTTCAAAACCGACTAGAACGCATTTTGTATGAAATGTACCAACAGAAACGTTCACAGGTAGATAGAAAAAATAGAAGCGTAAAACTTTGATGATTTTGTTATTTACAGCATTTCTAGGATTTAGGTGTCCGCCAGAAGAAAACCCATTGGATGGTCACAAACTCTATCCAAATACAGTTGATTGTCAAAAGTTTTACCTGTGTGTCAGCGGTAGACCTAGACTATATAACTGTGGAACTGGGCTTGGATTCAGCGAACTCATTGGCGCTTGCGACATTAGGGAAAACGTGACTTCATGGTGAGTATCACATTTTATTTTTTAATCTATAGATTCTTAAAAGAAGACTTTCTAATACAATTATATTTAGGGCGTTTTTAATACATTTATCTCTTATCAGTTAGGTACCTAATCAAAAATAATATTAATATAGGCCCCTAAATATAACAAAATATAATCGTAATCGAGGTCTTGACTAAAGTCAGTTTGAACTAAATATATTAAATATAACTTACTATCAGTAAGTTATATTTAGTAAGTCTCCTAGAGGGGGCCATTTATCACAGTCTAATAAAAGTCTGAAGTCAGCATTTTTGTTAATTTTTAACTTTTGAGTATTGGAAAAAATACGAAAAAGTTTCATATTACCCTCATAGTCGAAAAATCCGTGGTCAAATTTTTAATTTTCTCATTTTACGACTGATTTTTTCGACGATTTTTAACATTTAAAATAAAATATACAATTTAAATGCCACACACACGCAATCAAATATGTACATACCTAGTTCTTTGTAAATAAATAAATTTTAAATATATATGCAATATTTAAGTAAAATGACAATAATTTATCTTTTCCTCGACAATTTGGTAAGTTTGCCCCAGCCTATTAATTATTTAAATTACACCACTAAAATAAGTAAAACACTATGAATTAAATATCTTAAAAACTTATAAATGTGGATCATTCGATAAAAATCGTAAGAATAGTAAAAAATATACTTAAATTTTATTCAGAATTGTACTTATTGAACATAAAAGAATCTATTTAAATATTTCATGATAATCCAAACGTATCAATAACTTCATTAAAATCCGGTTTATATGGCATCTTCACAACTCATTCGTTTTAAATTTCCTATAATCTTTTTTTTTTATCTGTAGAATATCTTAAATCGTAATCTTGTTTTAATTATCTTCACCTGCAAAATTATAAACAAACATAAAGTGTCTACAAATGTGAGGGTACAAATAAAATACTCGTAATACCACAACAAGTTATTATTTAACTAGAGACTAATTTAAATAATTTTTCATTGTTTTAGTTACTCGAGGACACCGGACAATTTCCTTCGACTTGGCTAATAAAGAATAATTAAAAAAGTGTAAATCAACAAATGTTAATGGAAGTTACCTATTACAATACCTATCTATTACTTCGAAAACGTGCAAAACAGACAAATGCAATCGCTAGAATGTGACAGACTCTATTACCAACATTTTTAAACTTCTCGTAATTGATTAAACTTCAGCTTACTATGTTTACATATTTATTTTATTAAAATTTAGTCTCTGCCATTTCTTTATCAACTTTTTAGAAGTTACCGTCATTACCGACTAATAGTCTAATATTTATATTTTAGTTATGATTATTATATTGTATAATTATTACGGAGCATTAGGTTATATTAATATTATTTGTATTATTATAAAAAAAAAATTAAAATAAAACACCAGTTAAATATTTTTGGTATGTATTGTGTTGCACATAATGTACAATAACCATACAATATATATATATATCTGTGGCTTGGTGCAAGAAAGGCCAATAACAAAATAAATTTTTTTTTTAGATAAATTGAAAATTGGAAGTTCAAAAAATTAAATTTATCAACGAAAATTTCAAAAATCTAGTATGAAACTTATAATTATTTTAATACTATTTTGTACATTAAATATGTTTTCAAAAAAAAAAATCATTATAGTGTGTTTTCTAACCACATTATTTTTAGCCGGAAAGGGTCACAACCAGTTCGCCAGAACCGTGGTAATCAACGAATGTTCGAGAATAGTTTAACCCGCAACGTTCTCTGTTTAGCGTCGAGTTCGCTACCGTAGCCAAAATTTGGATCGTTCGAAAGTATATGGTTTGCATAGGTTACCTTATTTTAATAGTTAAAAAAAAAACCACCAGTTAGATATTTTTTTTTTTTTTTTTTTTTTTTTTTTTTTGTGGTACCGAAGCAAGCCGACAATAGTATTCATTATTTTTGAAAATAATATATTTCTGTTCTACAAAATAAGTGGGAAAAAATTAGATTCTAGTGATTAAGCTCTGCTGCGCACGTATGTTTTATTTTACCTATATATTTAAATATCTTTATATTTGATATTATAAAATTGTTAGATTTAATTTAATATTTGTTATATTTACATCTGATTTAAAACAAAAATTATTTAAGATTTGTCCCATATATTCTGCCATTCTGGTATCATTTCAGGCAAATCGGACCCCCGGAATACCTCCAACAGTACGATAATCCTATGACTGTCATATCCTTTATCATACAATGTATCGTATAATACAGGTAAGGATATCCTAGGAAATCCATACCCATGGTTTATACTATAGGCAGAGAGGGGAGGTAAGTAAAGCAAGTGCACTAGGATAGCACAAAGTTAGTACTTTCCCACTTTTTCCCAGTAGTTAGTATTTTGAGTTCGTTAGTCACAATTATTGAAAGAATAAAATTTAATATTTTATCAATAAAAAACTTATTGTAATTTTATGGTCACAGACTCAGTGCATAATATACCTACTGGTAATGACCAGGTTTCTAAAAAGATAACACTGGTGAAATTAGTGTGGAACACTGAAAGTTATAGTCCGATAAACTGATAACAAAAATGCTATTTTTAAAAATTTTCACAAAAATAGACTACTATCTTTATAGATACGTTAATAACATAATATAATATCACTATAATAGTTCGAACATTCAGTGTTTAAAAGCAACGACAACAAGTTCACGACTCAACTTTTTTGACTCAATATTTTTATTTTAATAAGTTTATTTATTTTACTTGAGTTGTTATTCATACAATTTAATATTTTAAAAGTCTGTGACAAATAAACGGAAGCGTTGAAGTGGTTTTTAATACAGAACAATTTTGAAAACAAATAAAGAAAATTAAGAAAATTTGATTAGATAAACTGTAGAATTAGATACTTATTTCAAAATAAAGGTAAGTTTAAATACTTACAGAATTTAATAAATATTAGTATTATTGTAATTTCACAAATACCCAATTGTTTTATAGTGTTGTAAATTAGTAAATTACCAACCCCATTGTTTAACTAATTATAATCCCAATAAATGGGAAAAAAATTAGGAAAAATTGGAAAATGTACGAAATGTAGGTATTAGTAAAAAAATATTCTGGCCTTTTTTTTCCAGTAAACAACTTTTCTACCAGATATTTTTCTCCAATTTACAATGATAAAATTTTTTCTGAAAGAAAATCCGACTGACGTGGTACTTTAAAGAGGTTATTTTTTGGTTTTCCCAGGAGTTTTCCCGATAAATGAGAAAAACCGGGAAAAAAAGAGGAAAGACAGGACATAGGTAAAATTTTAAACAAATATTATTAAACAAAATAAATAATGCATATGTAATTATTTTACCATAATATGACATATATATTATTAACAAAGCAATACTATTAACCGAACACCACTCAGAATCATTTTTTGTTAGTAATGTTTAATCGTTGCGTATACATGTGCATTCAATTTCCCCTCTACCTTCTCAACTTTTCACATACATCACTGGCCTCACCTGCGAAATATGTCCATCTTCTTTTATTAAAAATATGTGTAAAATAGCTGCGGATAATGGGGACGGAATGCAACCACTATTACAGGTGAGTAGATTGGAAAGTAGTAAGAGAGGAAATTTAATGTATATCTGTAAGTAACGATAAGCCATTGCTAAATATATTATATAGCTATAATATAAATATGCTGTTTTACACGTCATATTATGGTAAAATAATTACATATGCATTAAACGTTTTCTCTAATAATATTTGTTTAATATTATACTTATTTTCCCGTTTTTCCTACATTGTTTCCTGGTTTTCTTCGATTTTTCCAATTTATTGGGAAAACTCCGAGAAAATCATAAAATGACTGCACCTCCTTAGTCAGATTTCCTTTTAGAAAAAGTGCTATCATTGTAAATCGGAGAAAAATTGCCGGTAGAAAATTTGTCCACAGAAATTAAAATAAATAAAAAATGAACATCATTGTAAACCAATACATTCCTCGTGCCACTCAGAATCTGAAATATAAGAGTAAAGTATTTATGATATGAATATCATCGGACTAAGAAAGTTAATGCGACCTTATAGCAATCAATTTTTATAGAGGTTGAGATGTAGTAACGCTTAGAAAAATGTTTAATAGGAGCGCCGATAGTAAGTACGGCACTGACTATAAGGAAATAATCATACCCTGCAGTGCATATTTTGACAGGAGATATGTATTTCCTAAGATATTCTTATTCACATAATACGATAGAAGGTAAAAATATTGATAGGAAACATATTACTAGTCAATTTTGACCAGAGGTACGATTTTCGTATAGTATAATCATACAATATACATGTGTATATTTTAACGGAGGTATGGATTTTCTGAAATAATCATACCCGTATTTTATGATAAATTGAAAAATGAATTGTCGATTACGTATTCATATTCAATTTTGAGCGGAGGTAGGAAGTCTTTTGATAGAAAAGTTGTCCATAGAAAAAAAAAATTAAAAACATCTTTGTAAAACCATAAATTCTTCGCTCCACTCAAAATCTAAAATGTTAATATTGTGTTACATTCGCAAATAATCTTTAACGTGTTGAATATTTTATAACCCCTAAAATATACTTTTTCAAAATAAATTTTTGTCATTGAATTCTATGATTCATGAATCATAAATATCGTAGTCACATTTAATTTTTATTTTAACTATAAAAAAACGCAAAATGATAAAAAACCTACCTTTACTAATTAATGTTACTACGCACACACCTAAACGTTCACTACATAATTTGACGAAACAAAACACAATAAAAATCGAAGAGACGCAATACCTACCCGATAATTTTCCACGAAAATGAAAGGCTGGAAAATACAAAGAGATTTGGTAAATAATTGTGAGAAAAAAGAGGAAATAATTAATATTTTCAAAGAGTTCCTACATTCCAGGAAGCAATATAACAGATTGCATATATTTTTTAATGTATTTGTCTTTACATAAAATTGATATTTATGTTATAAAGAGGGAGGTACTTTCTTATCACCATTATATTCAACAACTGTAATGAGTAATGTGATGTTATCCATAATCCATCATGGACGACTTATGGATGTCCACAACTTATAATAAATCTCCTATCAAATTTTCAAACATTTCTATTAAGTCTAACAATTTATCTACAGAATACCTACTAAATAAAAATTAGGTAAAAAACTTGCAAAATTAAAATACATGTAAATAGCTCAAAAATTACTCGAATTTTCTGAAAATGTTACAACGTCTAGAAAAAATAAATATAAGTTTCTTGTCAACATTTTCAGTTTCTACAAATATTTTTAATCGAATTACTTAAAAAAAAGGACGGACATGGGTGCAGCCACTGTTGTACGTGGAAAGTTGGGAAGGAAGGATACAGACGAGATTTAAATGTATATCTATTAGCAATGGTAAACCATTACTAACGAAAAAACGTTTCTGAGCGGAGTTCAGTTGATATTGTTGCTTTGTCAACAATACAATATGTGGTATATATCATATTATGGTAAAATGATTACAACAATGTGCGTTTCCATGATAACAATGATTGTTTAAAATAGATTAAATAATAAAAACTTAATAATAACAAAAAATATAAATAAAAACATTTGCTAATGACAACCTTATTTTTTAATCTTTTAATTTTTTTAACCTAAAGACCGAGGTTTTCCTCATTATCTCGAATATTAAAGAAAATTTAAAAAAATTACCTCTCCAAAGGACCACCCAAAAAACATTTCCTTTTAGAAAAGGTGTTATACTTGATAAAAAAAAAAAAAAAAAAAAACCATTGTAAACCAATACATTCCTCGTTCCACTCAGAATCTAAAACAAAATTTAAAATAAGAAAATAATTATTTTCGTACATTTTCTCGTAGTTTCTGATTTTTTTTTCGGTTTTGCGCAATTATTAAAAAAAAAAAAATACAAAGAAAATCAAAAAACGACTACCTTGGTCACCAACAAGATAACAAAGTTCAACATAAAAGATTTCTTGATGTCTTTTCGTTGAAGCAATATTTATGGTAGAAATCGAAATAAAAAATTATTTAAAAAATAGCGTCGGAAATCAAAAAGTTTCTTCGTTAAAGTACAGTCTAGATAACTTGGGTTTTCAAAAAGTTGTTATAAGTAAAAATCGAAGCAATTTTACTAGGAAAAATCGTGTCCATAGACTAGAACAAGAACAAAAAATTATACAGCATTGTAAAACCAATAGCTCCCTCGATACGCTCGGAATCTAAAATTACGTGCTTAAGTTGAAAAGTTTTGAGGATATCTGCCCAACAAAAATGGATAAGGAGGTAAGGCTTCATAAAAAAAAAAAAAAATTAAATTGACCATAACTTAAAAAATAAAAATATTAAACCCTTAAATTAAAGGGGTTTTCTCCATCATTGTTGGAGTACTTTCATATAATGCCGGCCGGTCACTTCCCCTGAAACACATTGTATACAATTTGTTTAATTTTTTTTTTTTTTTATCGAAAACATGAATGAATGCAGAATCTGTGTTTAAACACAGATGCGACATATTGTTGATGCTGTTTATAAGAGAAAGTAAAAAAGTTCTAGTTGCATTTAATACGGAACGACTAAAATACTATTCTATTCGCAATAATCTATTACAGCGGTAATGGTGAACGCCGAGAATGGCTTGGACTGAATGTTGGTACATTGAAATATCCAAACCTATATGGTTGCCGACGACGACCGTTCGCAGTATTTAAACGCCCGATTACCCGACCGGTTTAGTTACAGGCGCTTTTTGGAAAAATAGATACGTCGTACTTGTTGGGCTCGTTGTGATTTGCCAATGGGAGAAATGTGTATTTATGTAAAAGAAAAAACCAAGTAACTATTTTGTAGCGGTCGCAAAGGCGCCTGTTCGGCTGTTAACCTGTAGACGAAATAGTACTCTATTTTGCGCGTGTGAAGGACGACCAGGGACCAAATTTTACACAACATTATTATATGTTTACTCACCTCGACCTGATTATAGTGGCCAATCGGCCCCAACGCAGCGCTGTGCATAACTTGCATACAATTTAATATTTCGTCGTCGTCGTCGTGGTGCCCGCGCGTCAATCATACGCAACAGTTCTCCGGACGGTCGACGCCGCATGTTAACCACATCCAAAACATAGTGTTGAATTGAATTTGGACGTCCAACAATCGTCCGGGTAAGTACATATAGATAATACTGTGTGATTTTAGATTTACTCTTGGTCGTTTATTCAGTTTATTAGTCGAGACCGAAAATAAAGAGTGATAATAGTGTATATATATATATATATATACACGCAATATTATACATTCTCGATTTATAGTAAAATCTTAAACGAATAAACGAGAACGATAAAATACCCAGTTAATGATGTTCGGGATAGTTTAAGGTGCAGTCTTCATTAATTAATATCAGTGCGCATATTTACAATGTCTTACATGGCACAGCAAAAGTTTTCATCTCAGCTTAACTGATGTATCAGTTCCCATATTCAATTCCGGAAACCGGCCGGTCTTTCATAGGTTACAAATTAGTGTATATTATCTTTTTAACTGTTTCTTTTTTTTTTAATATATTGTATACTAACCATAAAACTTAAACGCTAACAGTTTCATTTGATTTTGTTGTGTATCTATGTAATATGCTTTTTGTCAAATTAGTAAAAGTATCTAATTCTCTGTACTCCGTACCTTCGGGCGTGTATTTCAAATAAATAAATAAGACATAAAGAGAAGGTTTTAACCGATTTAGACGAGGAAATATAATAAAAAGAGAGGAATGTATGATATGTCTAGCACGTTATAACAAATTTACCTGTATGCACCGCCTAGTACGATTTTTACCGTAGCCCTATATTATAATTTCTAAGTCTATAACATTAGAATTAATTAAATTTTAAACTAATTGCATACATAATGAACGAACTATGTGCATTTACTATTTTCTCTTTACGCTGGATATAATGAAACTCATAAGTATTGACATATCACACAAAATTCAGCGCTTTATATTTTATTTTACAAATTAAATTTGTAAAAGTTTTAACCACTATCTTTTCCTTATATGATGTATATAAATGATCAAAGAAACCCGCGGGATCGGTATGAAAACAGATGGACATTTTTTCACGTAACAGATTCGGTTGTCAATAGGGTTCTACGACCGCGGGTCGCGTATCATTGGTTAAGAAAAATTACAGTTACCACGATTTAAAAAGCTTTATTTTCAATATTTGGTGACAATTTATACGAGTTGTTGTAATCGGTATTCGAAATTTTATCTTTTTCCCTTTAAAACAATTTTAAATACAGCTGGAAGCCCGAAGCACTGAGGAATAAATATTAGACATGCCTTGAAACGAATATGTCTAAAATTCTTGTGTTTGCGGTAACAATACAAATTCTAAGGCAAATACATTACCAACATTTTAGAACCGGTTTTTAAATTGTCGGATAGTCAAGTTAGGTATAGAAGTAAATTCTACGATTAATTCATCCCCTCCCATTGGAGATTTCTCGACACGCCACTGTAGTAAGGTCCTGGATCATTGAAACCCAGAAAATTCTTAAAACAGTTGATAAAAATATTTTGCATTATTGATGATTTATCAACGCTAAGGGATATGAATTCTTTCTCATCTTTTTTGGTTTTCTCTACCTAGTAGTTAGTACCCACAACAACCGTACTTTATTTCTTCACTCTTCAATAATATTTACGAAGTAGCGTCTGATTAATATAATTATGTATCATTATTACCTACTATTTTTCACGTTATGTGTTTTTGGGCCAAGGTTAAACTATGTGAAGTGATGTGATTATTACTTAAACCTGTACAATTCTTTAATACACCGTGTTTGTCTCCAATAATGCGTTGGTAGAAAATAAAATGTAATATATTTGTTTTTTTTTTTTTGATTTGGTAAAACAGATTTGTTGTCATTTCACTGAAATAAGCATGTGTGTTTTCCTCATACAGTCTCAGATAGTTGATATTTCAAATTATAAACCTATATTATACATTGTGTAACGAATCATCAGAGACAAATAAAAAAAATTCCTTAACAATTCTCCTATAATTCGAAAAAGAAGTCTGCTTGATGCCAACATTGTAATAAAACAAGTACTTACCTAGTGAATAATAATTTTAAAATAATACAATAATTCACTTCTCATCTTGGGTAAACATTCTTTAACGTTTTGTTTGGCAATCACGTATCATTCAATATGATACACGAATTATTTAAACGATTTGCGTTATTTGGTTTGCAAATTATTTGCGAAAATAAGTATTCATTAAAATGTATAGGTGTATATAGGCGCCTTCGTTACTACATCACATTATAATGAAGCAAGTACCTACCTAGTGAATAACAAATTAAAAATAATAAAATAATTCACATCTCATCTTAAGTAAACATTGTTTAACGTTTTATTTACCAATCACGTAACATTCAATATGATATGCAAATTATTTGAACGATTTGCATTATTTGGTTTGCACATTATTTACGAAAATAAGTATTCATTGAAATGTATAGGTATACATTTCGCCTCCATTACAACATAACATTATTGAATTCGAATCCCCCCACAGTCAACCGTAAACGCATTGGTAAAGGATACTTGTCCAAAATCCGTGGTAAATATTTCCAATGCTCAGCTTCCGTAATTTGACGATTTTATACGAATACAGTTTAAAATACTGTACCTATAAGTAATGAGTACTCTACGTAATACAATCAAACACATTTGAACCATTTCACAATTAGCTAACCATACGGTAATTTAGAAAGATATATTATACATATATACCTACATATTGAAAATGCATCTTTCTAAACAAACAAAATTTGTATATTAAACACGGCGGTAAAATAAAATAAAACGGATCTCTAATTCATTCGGGTTGAACTGGTTTCGTCGTAGTATAATGTATTGTGATTAGAGCCCGAAATTTAACGTATGCATTTGCTTATTTTTATATATTAAATTAGAAATTATTTAGACAAAAAACAAATATGAGCAGGTATGCAAAATTTGATTATATTTTTGATTTTGCATACTCTTGCATATTTAGAACATTTTTAATAATTGTATGCATATTTTAGTATTTTATATTCTGAGTGTAGCGAAGAATGTATTGGTTTTACTAAAATGTTTATTTTATTTTCTTATACTCTATACAAAATTTCGACCATAAATCTTGCTCAGATATGTACGCACGATACCATTTCTGAAAAGGAATATTGTCCAGATGGTAATTTAAGAAGGTCATTTTTTGATTTTACAAACGGTTTTCATAATATCTGGGAAAAACCAGGATAAAACGTAAGAAAAACGGAAAATTTACGAAAATAATGCTTTTATTATTTTTCAATTTTGTTATTAGTTTTAATTCGGTTAAAAATATTCGTAGAGACTTGAAATTTGGACAGAATACTTATATTTACCTTTTCTTATTGAGGTAAAATTTTTAAAATATTTGAGCCATTTTTAGATTATTAATAGACATTTTAATTTTGAGAGTTTTGTACGTAATATTTATTCGGTAGGTACTCTGTGATAAAATTGTTAGACTTGAACAGAAATGTTTCCACATTTAACAGGAGGTTCATTAAGAGCCTTACTTTGTCGTAATAAAAAAATTGAGTTTAATATTGTATTTTTTTTTTATATATAAGAGAATTTTAATATCATATATTGACTTTATAAAATCTATACCTCATAATCTTTCTATTCGTAAAACTAGATCATATTTTAGTTTTTTAATATTTTGGAAAAAAATATCACGAATATTACGGATTTGCCATACATTCACTGTGAACGTGTGGTTTATCGTTTTGACGATCGTGACATCACGTACTCTATAGATTATAATCTATTATTATAACCATAAAGATATTTATAACTTTAATGCGACGTTAAGATTATAATATTATTATAGAAAATAAACACCGATGATATAAAATCAAAAATAAACTCATAGCATCACCATAGAATGTAACAAGCTTTCTTATGACAGTGGCGTATAAAATATTTGTCGTTTTAGATTCTGAGTGGAGCGAAAAAGCTCATGGTTTTACAAAGATGTTTATTCTTATTTTTTTTTCTTATCTGTGCGCAACTTTTCTGGACCAGAAATCTTGCTCCTTAGTGTAACACCTTTTTTTAAAGGAAATCGCACTGGGGAGGTACTTTATGGTGGTAATTTTTCGGCCTACTCAGGAATTTTCTTATCAAATGTGAAAAACCGGAAGAAAACTGAGGAAAAACGGGAAAATGTACGTATATCAGTTGAAAATATGTCGGCCTTTTTTTTCCTGTGAAAATCTTTTCTATAAGCAATTTTACTCCGATTTACAATGATGGCACTTTTTCTGAAAGGAAATTTGTCTGAAAAGGTACTTTAAGGAGGCAATTTATTGATTTTTCCCAATAATTGGGAAAATCGGGAAAATCGGTACATTTAACAAATATTATTAAAGAAAATATTTAATTATTTTATCACAATATGACTTATATATTGTTGCCAAAAAAACACTATAAACTCAACTCCACTCTTAATTGTTTTTACGTTAGCAATGGTTAATCCTTGCTTTCAAATTACCTTAAATTACATAAAATTACCTACAACAGTAGCTGCACCCATCCGCATTATCTTACGATAACTTTTTATTATATTTAATATTAATTGAATAGGACGATATAACATAAATGTACAATAACAAAGTTATTGTTTTGTTTAATTGAGATACTTATACAAACGAGGGTCCAATTAAAACTTTAAATTTTTTTCAGGAGATTGAGAAACCTGTCGTTAGAGATTACAAATAGGGTCGCGTCAAGTCGAAAGCCGATGTAAAATTCTATCAAACAGAATTTTGAATTCTAAATACGATTTGAGTGGAGAAAACAAGTGAAAAGGGGCACCATTTTGCATGATGTATGCAGATGATATAGCTTTGATAGGAGATAATCAAAAATAATTAAACAATACGCTGCCTGAGGAATGGAAAAAAGAGTATAAGTATGATAAGGACATAGTCAAATAGAAGTATACAGAAAAAGATATACTGTACATTACACCGCATTAACCTAACCTCAGGTACCTAACCGTTTAAAGTATATTGTCGACAGTTATTTATAATCGTTCCTATATCTAGTTATATTTTATTTTAATAATAACCGGTTGATAATCAAATAAACTGTTTAATGTATTGTTACTACAATTTACCCGTTATAGTCGTAAACCGTGATAGGTAGGTTAGGTTAGGTACATTGTTGAAATATACAAGATGCAATATACCCGTTCTCAATTAAATATTTAATGATAAAAACAAAAATGTCAGCATAAAGGGAACCAATAATAATCGACTATATATTTACTATATGTTCACGATAAGAAAATTGATATTTGTGTAATCCTTTTACACAGTCATTTGTATTTGATGATAACAATCCGAACCTATATGCAATAACCTTGTATTTTTCAACCATAGGTAGGTTCTATGTATAATGTATACATTATAATACATATTTAAAACAAAAAAACATTCACATTATTTGAAAGTACTTTCTAAATAATTCAATAAATCTATATTACATTTGAGATAAAAATATTGGTCGTGGTCGGATTTCAAGCTGAAATTTAAGAAACGATTTGCGCCTTTGAGTAGTACAAATCCCTCCCAGTCTGTATATTGTTAAATATATGTATGCGGAAACGATGTTCTGCCTTGGCGCAAGGTAAACGGATGCTCACGTATAACCCAAAAAATTTAACGGTGATCAAATAGTTTACAAAAAAAAAATAACAACAGTCATACACAAATGACAAAATACAATATTGCCCGCCACGACCGTGCAAGTATAAATAAATGCACCGCTAAAGTGGTTTTCTATGTGCAATCGACGTGTGCGTGTGTCGTGTAAACCGTTGCGTGTGACGACTGGATTGATCCGTGTATTGCGTGCGACGCATTGCGATTATTTGAATACTATATTGTATTTGACTTCCACTTCAACTATTATGACCGTCTGGTTAAGTTAGGCCAAAAGAACTTAATATACGTTTAATAAAGAATAGTGTTTAGTATGCATCCTGTGAATGATTTTTTTGATTTTCAATTTTAATGACAGAAATGTATGTATTAGTTAAAAATATTACAGCCTTCGTTTTTCTTGTGGACAACTTTCCCACCAGCAATTTTGCTCCGATTTATAACGACAGCAATGTTTCTAAAAGAAAATTTGACTGGGGAGGTACTTTAGAGAGTTCGTTTTTCGATTTTCTCCGGAGTTTTCCCGTCAAATGTGAAAAACCAGGAAAAAACATAGGAAAACTGGGAAAAATTAAGGAAACACGAGAAAATCGGTACATTAAACAAACATTGTTATAGATAATATATAATGCTTATTTAATTATTTTACCATAATATTACATATATATTGTTGACAAAGTATCACTATCAACTGACCTCCGCTCAGAATCGTTTTATCGTTAGCAATGATTAATCCTAGGATGGATAATGGATAATGATAAAAAACTTCCATTCTTGGGAGTTTTTTTTTAATTCAACTGTAATGATTATAGTAATTATGTATATTAATTACTAATTACTAATTAGTAAAAATCTTTAATAATATAATATATTATATAGAGGTAAGTACTAAGTAGGTAGTAGAACTATTAGGTACTTGAACACTAGATTTTTTTATACTAAGTTAAGTTAACATTTTATTTTGCATTTTAATTTTGAACTAAATTCTTTTTTGTTTGTTTAAACAAACAAAAGTTAACTTAACTTAACTTGATCGAGTTAATTATTTTCATTAATTTGCCAACTTTTAAATATACATTTTTAATACAAAAATAAAGACAATATAACATTACTACACCACAAAAGCTATAACGTTTTAATCACATTATTATTTTTAGATTGCATACTCTACAATGTTTCCAGCAGCTTTAATAGTCGTGACGTGTTTTGTGATATTCATACTGTCCCTGTATAAATACACGACTTCTACATACAAATACTGGAAGAAAAAATCGGTAACGTTCGCCGAGCCTGTGCCACTATTCGGCAACATTAAAGATCATGTAACATTAAAAATGACACAGGGGGAATGTTTAAGAAATATTTACAAGTAAGCATTTGTGGTACATACAAACGTCCTCTGAGGTTCGAAGGATTTGTAATATTATATTTCTCGGGCGATTTACAATTATACGTTCGGGTTACGGTATGAAATGTAAACTTTACGAACGCATTATGTTATAGCGATTTTCCTCACGAAAAGTTCGTGGGCATGTACCAGCTACAGACCCCAACGTTGCTGCTCCGAGATCCAGAAATCATTAAATTGTTTCTGGTAAAGAGTTTCGCACACTTTTCCGACAGAGGGTTCTCTTATGACGGACACAGAGAACCGTTGACCAAACACCTGGTTAATATGGAAGGAGACACGTGGAAGACGCTTCGGCAGAAAATCACACCCACGTTCAGCTCAGGTAAAATCAAGAACATGATTGGACTATTGCATGGCTGTGGAGTTCAACTTCTTGAATATATGGAGGTATTCAATTGCAATTAATAAGGATAACACTAATCTAATAATAGTAGTAATGTAAACGCGCAAGAAAACTTTAATTTATTATTATTATTTTTTTTTTTTTTTTTGATACAATATACACGGCTCGCATTATAACGCACCGCAGTTGCAGTACATTGAGCGGTGGGGTCGATAATTTCCCTAAGTTAAAATTGTTTGTACAGAGTACCTGTACGGTGTGCATAATACTTTTTAAAACCTATACTTCATACAGTAAAACAAATAATAACGTATACAATCTATGTCCTCGGAGTAAAATGATAATACGCAATTTGAAATAAATAGATTGGTACCGTTTGCGATGGATGAATGGCCGAAAGACCCAATCCATTCGTTTAAGATACGTATTCTGCCGTGCCGATACTTTTATACATTTCGTTTGACAGGCGGCCATCGATTCCGGAGAAACGGAATTCGAAATGCGTGACCTAACAGCCAAATTCACGACGGATGTGATCGGTACGTGCGCGTTCGGTCTTGAATGCAATTCGCTGAAGAACTCGCAATCGGAATTCAGACGGATGGGTTGCGCGGTGCTCAACTCGTCCGCGTCAATGGCGTTGGCCAAAATCGTCAGAGTGTTTTTCCCAAAGTTGTTCAAGGCGTTGAAGCTGCGCACGTTCCCCGTAGAAGTACAGAAATTCTTCATCGGCATCGTAAAGCAGACAATCGCATTCCGGAACGCGAACGGAGTGCACCGCAACGATTTCATACAACTGTTATTGGAGCTGAAGAACCAAAATGAAGAGGGTATTACATTTAAACTGACCGAGGAATTGATTGCTGCTCAGGTAAGCCGTTACCGGGTACTACGGTTAAAACTCACCACGAGAACAATACACGTACCATAATAATAGTCGCATAACATTGAAACGCACAAAGTACGTACCGTGTTTAACTCATTACAAACGTTGCAAATATAGGTCGGAGTATGTCGTGTTGCGCATTGTGATCCAAGTAGTTACATCAATACGGTATTACGGACATTTTTTTTTTTTTTATCTTGACGATACGGGTATTATAGCTACGCGCAGTGACGGTCCTTGACAAAATTCCAAGGGGGGTGGGGAGGGGCAGGTGAAATATTTTTCACATCTAATACAGTCCTTAAAAATAACAGTCATAAAAAAAAGTTTGTTTAATTTAAAAATTTATTTCATGTCATATTATAAAATAAAAGTCCTTTTACAGGTTTTTTGTTTTGCGAATCGGTCTGTAACATTTTAGTCGGTAGGCAAGGTCCCCGCCACATTATCATGGCCATATCACAGAATAAGTGAAACCTAGTGTTGCCAAAAAATATTGGTTTTATCTCGTTTTGTTACCGCAATTATTAATCATAAAATAATGTAAAACATTGATATATTCTCGGGTTTTCGTTGTAATACAATATAGAGCGGGGGGGGGGCGATCGCTCTCCCGCCCTCCTCCCGTTGGACCACCACTGGCTAGACGCATGGTTAGTATTTGTATAATACATCAGCAAATACTATATAGACAACAGAAGTCACGGGACACTCGATGCTAAAATAATCTTGACATAGTCAACAAGAACCGTGTGGTTGCCTATACGTTAAAATGTGAAATCCTAAGCGCTAACAACTCATAAAATATTATTATCACATTATCAGTTATAGCCGATGCCGTAAATGTTTTAGATAGGCAACACACATGTTTATGTGACCGAGTTGTACCGGAATTTTCGCCGTAACTGCTCCGTATTATTAATCATTATCTATAGGATCTGTCTGAAGTCACTTCATTAAAAGTAAATGTAAATAACGCGATGCCCCGATAATACATACTAAGATTCATTGGTTTATAATTTAAGTACAAGCTTTGTAAGTAAGTTTTCTTTTACAGTTAAAATGAGTAAAATGTTTAACACCAGTAATACGGTGTTGTACAAAAATGTAAATTTATATTTTATTCGGTTACAATCTCAATCTTTATAATTAGTACATTATTAAACGTTTAAGTTACAAGCAAATAGTTTTAGTTACCTACTACCTATTCTGAACAAAATCGATACGAAAAAAGCAGACTCCCATTAATAGTCAGTGGCTGCTAGTAAATAAACTTGAATTTCGAAGGTGTTTGTGTTCTTCTTGGCTGGCTTTGAAACTTCGTCTACGACGTTAAGTTTTTGTTTGCACGAGATGGCTGTCAACCAGGAAGTTCAGAGCCGAGTGTACGATGAGATCAACAAAACAGTCACTAAGTACGGGCTACCATTATCGTACGAAGCCATCTTATCAATGGATTATTTAGAACAGTGCCTTAAAGGCAAGTAAACGAGTAGCCTGCAAACTCTCTTAATGATTTATTCAGGAAAGTAAATTTGAAGAAAAAAAAAGGTTCATAAAATTCATCTGTTGGTTTCCTATAACTTTTAAACTTAAATGCATTACATAAATTATTTTTAGCCATGCCATTCCTTAGATTTAATTCCTTGACGATTTGAGTGGTGTTTAAATCCGTTGAGGTTCACTATAGCTACAAACTAACTATAAACAACGGTATAAACAAACCATACAACTAAATTTATCAAAGTAAAACGCGTATATTTTTCAACAAATTTCAAATCAGTGTTATTTTTATATCATACCTTAAAAGATGCAGATTTTTCGCCTAATAACGATAAAAATTAAAAAATCTGATTTAAATGGTTATTGTTTTTTTTTTTTTTTTTTTTAAACACGTTTCTGGTTAAGCAAATGATCCAATATTTGTGTGTAGTACCTAAAATATTACTATATTTCTATCCGGTAATATTTTATTTGAATATTTTTGCGAAATATTCAATATTTCACTCCCTATTACAGAAGTTCCCAAACAATAGATCGTAATTATATTTTTGATGGATTATGTGAAATTAACATGCATACATTTTTACATTATAAAATATTAGATTACTATACAAATTATACATGATCTATGAAGTCAATATACAGTGTTCAAGAAAAAATAAAAATCTAAAAACATACTTTTCATTAAATATAAAATAAATAATAATTTTTCTTTTTTAATTATTAAATTAACTTTATATTTAAGTAAGTATACCTATATGATATTACTTTTAATATAAATTTCGATATTTTTCTTTGTATCAGTATCTTTTCTTTATTTTTAGCACAGATACAAACAAACAAAAATTATTAATATGTGATGGATGGCCAAAATTTAAAAAATGTCTATAATTGGTCGTACCATGAAAAATGTAAATTTTTATTTTCGGAAAACAATTTGTTCGGTTAATAAGAAAACTCCAGATCGTTGAAATCTTAAAAGTTAAATTTTTCACCTTTTAATACTTTATTTAAAAAAAATTTACAGATTTCTAACATTGTTTTGATAACATTTAAAAAATTAAAAACGAATTCCGATACATTGATTTTATTTTTGTTGATTTTTGAGTTACTTTATAGTTACAAAACATATGACTAGTACTACTCCGCTTAGATTCTTTTTTTCGTTTACAGTAATTTTTCGTTGCGGTCAGTATGTAAAACTAAATTATCCTGTATACCCTACCAAATAGCCGATTTTAAATTTTTTTCTGAGAGGGGTCCTGAAAAATCTACAAATCATCCACTGACCCTATATCCCCAACTACCCATCTAGAACAGTGATATCATAACAGTATATATTCTATTTATGAACAATACAAACATTTTTAATTTCAAAGCTTATTCGTTTATATAACAATAACGGATACAATTGGATAGAAACTAAATTCAAATTCCTCCAAAAAGAAAATATTAAATTTTGTAAACTTCACTTCATCATATTAAATTCTAAAGAAGCGTTTTACTATGACGTGTGCTTATTTTTTTTTTTTTCTATCTGGAAACAACTTTTCTAACAGACATCTTGCTCCAAACAATTACAAAAGACCTTTTGTGTTTAGATCTTATTGGTTTAATGGGTAGATCATTTTTTTTTTTTAATTTTCAAACGATTTTCATAACAATTGGGAAAAACCGGAAGAAAATGTACAGGTAAAACAAAACAACATTTACGACGTCGAGCCGTTAACGATTGCATTGTAAAATATTATGTCCTTCACTGTATGTATACATCGTCATTTCCATCTTCCCTCATAAAACTATACAGCACACCTATTAGCAGCATCAGCTTTTTTTTATTCTTTTTTTTTCTGTTCATCTCACCGAGAAGTCAAAAGTCACTTACCGAAATCAATTTTGTTTGTTTTTGTTCGCTGTCCCGACACCGGAATATACGCGACTACAATGATAATATGCTGGGGCTACTGCAGAAACGATGAGAAAATATCCACCGGTACAGGCGCTAGTCCGGGTGTGCACCAAACCGTTCCCGGTGCCCGGCACGGACGTGAACCTGGACGTGGGTACGGCCGTACTTATACCAGTGTACGCGATACACCATGACCCGAAATACTATCCCGGACCGGACGTGTTTGATCCGGACCGCTTCGCAAAAGACGCCGGCGACAACGGAAGACCGGCCGGAACTTACCTGCCGTTCGGCGACGGCCCACGCATATGCATAGGTATCACGCTCGATTTATTTTATAATAACTTCGGATAGCGCGTTATATGTTTGGTCCCAGGAAAAAAGGACATGAGTCGATTTTTGGGTTTTTTTTTTTTTATATATATATATATATAATTTTGTCCTATGAAATTGTATTTCTTTTATTTTTTGGTTATGAGTCATAGCCATTTATAAAGAAATTTAGCCATTTATATTTGTATTTAAAACTATACAAAATTTACTTAAGCCCTTCTTGCCTGGAACCAAAGAAATAGAAGCAAATTTCAAAAATGTATGCATGCACACGTGTCCGGCATTTTAAGTCCGGCTTTTGAGTAGTGCTCCACTACTTTCCCCCTATCCACAAAATGGAAAACTTAAAACTAGAATAGCTTGTCAATAGGCTGACGGAAATTAAAAATTCCATCATCAAAATTGTTTAAAATTAAAACTTCATTTATTTATGGAATTTTCAATATATGTCGTTATTTGAAATTCAAAAAAGGGTAGCGTCTTCACCTCCAGAAATATAAGTGACAAAAAAATAATGACGTTCAAATAGTTTAAAAATGCAGTCCAGTGGAATTATGATACATCTAGGGTGACCAGTATAATATACCACTTTAAATAGACTACTTCCGATTGCTTAGAACAAGTATGATAAAAACTTGAAGAAAGCTAAAATAATTTATAGAAGTAAAAAAAAAAAAAAAAGATCAAGTGAATAATAAAATCAGAACCGTATACAGGGAGTGGTTCGGGTGGACAATCGCCCGAGGCGCAACTTTTTAGGGGCGCCGAAAAAGTTGATAAACAAATTTTTTTTTTATTCTTATTTTGTGTTTAGTAATTTCCAAATTCTTTTTCATACTCATTGTATTTTATCGCGATTTATTTATTATTCTATTTTTACAATTATAAATAAAACATATTAAGTTTTAAATACGCTTCATGTAGGTACGAATTCAAATCTAGAAGTTTTAAGTGCAACTTTTTGCAATTTTTACAATTTTTTCAATTTTATTACAATTTTGTTGAATTTACTCATTTGCGCGGCTACTTTAGCTACAGTCGACACTCGACAATCGTATAGATACGATTATACTATAACATTGCCAGCCATAAAATCTAATAATGATATCGTATTTTTATTTTGATAATTCCAAGTTGATGGGTATTCGATACAATAAAAAAATAATTTGTGTAATGTGACTGTTTGACTGTTATAATCTGTTCTTCAGTCACTCCGTGAATTTTGAGCGATAGTGTTCTGTTATCGTTTTGTAAATATGCCGAAAATTAAGTCGACTATTTTCATTTTTGTAAAAATTTATTACAATTTAGGAGCACTATGACCGGTAGAAAAGTTATCCACAAATAAAAAAAATAAAAACAGAATAATAACAGTAATAATAAACATCATTGTAAAACCAATACATCCCTTGCTATGCACAGAATTTAAAATCCTAATTAATAGGAATTAACTAAAAACTACTACACCCTTCTACGAGGGAAAGAAACTAATTTTGACGGAATTGTAGAAAAACATAGAACACAAATTTAAAAATAATCAAAAACAAAAACATATACAATTCCGTCAAAATCAGTTTTTTTCCCTTGAATAAGGGTATAGTAGTTTTTAGTCAATTCCTACTAGTTAGGATTTTTCCGGATGTACTGAACATAGGGATAAATTAAAATCTTAAACATTGTAAAAACAAGTGTATTTTAAATAGGAAAATTCAACTCTTGTTAGGCGTCATTTAGTATCAATAAAAATAAAAATCTAAACAAATTACAGAATTTGTTAGTTATTTTAAATTAGATTTTTCACTTGGGAACTTAAGGACGACCTAATAAAAAGAAAACACAATATTACAAGTGGCGTACATTCGAAAATAAATTAATCCGAATCAATAAGTTCGTCATGAAGTCTCACTCGAGTAGCTATATAGAATACTGTTATAGGTCATTGACTCAGAGTATAATAATTAAAATGGTTTTAACATCGTTTTAGTACATCCAAATTTTAAATAGTGCTTATTTTTATTTTTAATTTTACTCGTGACTAGACAATTTCAGTGTTTCCTAATCGAACCGGCCATTGCCAATCACAACTGATTGATGGTAATACATATACATAGGTACATTTTTGTTCACAGGTATGCGTTTTGCTATGTTAGAAATGAAACTGGCGTTGGCACAATTCCTTCAAAACTATTCGGTAACGTTGAGTGACAAATCCTGCGCACGTATTGAGTTCGAACCAGCGTCGTTCTTGTCATGCCCGAAAGGCGGTATATGGTTGAATGTCAATAAAAGATGACGGCCGTGTTCCGAATTCAAATATTTTGTATTATAATAATATGTGTAGGTATAAGTACACGACACAGATGTAATAATTTCTACTTGGAATTAATTTTTTATATTAAAAATAACACAATTTTTGTTAAGAAATTAGTGGGTTTTGAAATTCAACTGACAATATTTTAAAAAACAAAATATATTGCGAAAAAATCGAAAAAACAACTGATAAGTCGTATAGGTACTGGGTTATATTACTTTATAATATAACGCTTTCATTTCTCTACCCGCACGACAAAGTATTTGTTTCTTTAAGCCGCGATCGAATATTTTATCAAATATTTGGCGAACGGCAAACTTTGATAATTTGTTTGAAAAATGGTTCAGATAATCAAATATTTGATCAAATTATCCATGACTAAAACTCTGAAAAGACTGGTCAAATATAACCCGCCCAAATTTAAGTTGTACAATTATCATAGATAGTATCTGGTACCATAGGCGAAACTACGGCTTAGGCCAACTGGGCTCTGGCCCAGGCTAATATAAATTTCAAAGTGACATATGTCTATATAAAAGGCACGAAACAAAAATTCAGGCGATATTCTTACCTACTAATAAAAACTGTGCATTTTGGTTAGAATGGTTAAGAGAAAATGGTATTGAGACCATTTGTTTTTTTTTTTAACACAGAAAAGCTTTAAAAGGTTTCTCTATAATACCTGTCACAAGTGTTTCATGTAAAAGAGCTTTTCCGAAGCTAACTCATGTTAAAACTAATCTACGAACGACGATGACTGAAAAATAATTGGAAAATTGAATGCTTCCGTACATCGAGCAAACCATGGCAAAAAATGTCTACATCAATGATATGATTGAAGAATTTAAAGAATGGTCTCATATAGTCCCATGTGAACGCCGTTCAACTTTATACATGTTAGCTTTAAGGTAAAAATTAAAATGTTTTTAGTATCTCTACTACACATCCACGATTTGGGTTTAAATAACAAGTTATACAATTTTAGATTTATGTCATCAATAATTACTTATGTTATAACTTTGTAGTGTAGTAAAAAAAAATTGGTTTTCCCTGTCACCCTCCCCCCTATTTACTTTGGGTATGACAGCCTATCATACTTTTAGGTAGAACTGAATAATAACAATAATAATAATATTGCAATGGCAATTTTGAGTATAAATCTGAATAACTGTAGTCCATATATAGTTTTAGAAAATCTTTTCATTGATATGAATTAAATGACTCTCATGGCCCAGTCTAATGAAAATGTCTAGAGTCGCCTATGGTTGATACTAATCACGATGTAGATAAAATGTTATCGATATCGTGGTACTAATTCATTAGTATATTCTTACTCTATGGTACATATTACATATAATATATATATGTATACATAGGTATTATAGTTTAGATACATACATACCTACATTTTAGAAATTTGCATGACAGTTTCAACATTTATATGGCCTTGATTTTCACGTTTTCCCCGCCACAGAAACAGTGGATGAGGCTAAGACAGCGTAATTCTCAGGCTGAGGAAGCCAGGATTTTTTTGTGGGGGAAAAGTCCAAACATACAATTTATCACCAACGACCAATAAATTGTATCAATAATCCGATTTTTTAGTAGGAAGCTTAAATTTCAAGGATGGGGAGGTTCCACACTCCATGGACCTCCCTGACTATGTGCCCGGTTATTCCAGGCCCATTTATGGTTAAAATATACATTGGTTTGACTATACCCCACTTTAGTACATTATTAATTGCACTTATGAATAAATACAATATTTTCAGATGGAGCTATATCTGCTAGAATGTTTAACTTGTAAGTGGCATTGACCCAAGATATCCCGTAAATGAAACCGCAACTTGCAAGACTCTCGGTGCGTGCAACAATCCAGTAATAATCTGACTATTTTGTTCGTTAATAGAACTATAAATTATTATTGTAAATGATAAAACTAACAGAATAAGTCCGAATACATCGATTAGGTATTTTATTTTTATCCAGTTAGGTAAAATTGACGTGTTGTGCATGTTTATTGCGGATCGGTTAGTTATTGTACTGTACTAGCATAAATCAGTACCTATGTAATGTTTATGTTTTAATAAAATAAATCAAGGTTTTTTAATAAGTAAAAATTCGTTTTTATGTAGACTTCTATTAATTCGGCTGGTCTGATATTACCGGATTACCAAGAATACTGTGTTGTTCAATGTTGTTATGGATATACGTCTGACGTATAATATTTGCTCCACACTAGACAGTGGACATACGTATTCTCCAGTTGAGAAACATAGGGGTCAATCCAGTTGTTTGCATGACGTGTGGCCGTGCTCCACGTTGAGTCTCTACGAGTTTTCCAAGTAGATTATTAATTGCTCATACTTTCATTTTAGTTATAAAACAATGCTCCTTAATGACCAAAAAGTTCTATTTAGAGTGACGTCTAGATACACGGGGTAATCAGCGATTTGCGATGTTTTTCCTAACAAATCTACACAAAACAGAAATTGAATACCAACTTATACTTTACAATTCATTTTCTTTTGTTAATTTAATTTAAGACCAATGTACAGATTTATATTTAAGATACATTATATTTCCTGCGGCTGGCATAAATTATGATGTTCACCACAAGCATCATTTTAACTTTTCAATAATTTAATATTTTAGTGAGCGCAGTAAAATACAAATTACAATTAATGAATATTTATAGATCTTGTGTAAATTGTATAAACAGAATACACAATAACAATATAAAATAATATTTAACAAATAAAATATAATTTTAATTGATTAATAAACCTATTATAACAATATATTGAACAATGTTGATTTTTTTATGGATGCTGGGGAACAATATAACACTTAAATTTCAATCAAATGTTTGCTTTTAATAGAATGCAGGTCCATAATACTAAACACATATTTTAGTTCATAGGTTTATCTATACAGAATAGATCAAGTATGAAACTGTTTTTTACATTTTTTTTTTTTTATAAAATAAAATTGAAAAAAACACTATTACGGGATTCCTTGACTTCAGTACTTTATTAACTACACACAACTATATTAATTATAATAGTAATATCATGCTGTTTGAAATATTTAAGTGCATTATTAAATACATCAGTCTCTTTAACCATTAAATAAATAAATATTTTAATTTCAAAACATTATTTCAATAAACTATTGTATTGAAATTGAAACTGTGGTTTTTTTTTTTACAAATTAAATATAATACATCCTGGTTTAAAATAATGTATTAAATTATCTGAAGGTCATATTTTAGTAGTGACTAAAAATTGAAATGTTTACTTTACACCAAATACATTAAAACACCCGATACAATGATCAATATAATACTTTATAACAATTGAAAAATTCTTCAACCCGTTTAGCAAAATGTTGTTTAATTAAAAAAAAGTGACAAATGAACGACTAAAATTGTGGAAAATATTAAAACCACACAATTATGCAGAATGTAAAACACCTGTATCATATAATTATTCTCATATATCATAACAAATTAAGTTTCATATTATTATTAACATACTAAAAAATAAAATAAAAATAAAAATCGGCCAATTTGTATACACTAACAAAAGTCCACTTATGACCACTTGATATTTCTTGAAAATAATAAATAAATGATTACAATAATAAAATAATAATAATAATAATAAAAAAAAAAAAAAAAAAAAAAAAAAAAAAAAAAAAAAAAAACAATCAGTGTTATAGATTATTCTGTTATTTAAACTATGTTTAACCTTAACACACAACATTTTGCATAATTAAATATTAAAACTGAATTATATATAATAAGTTCATACATTATGTATACAAATATACAAACATATTATACATTGCATAAACAATTTGTATTATTATTAATTATGCAAAAGTATTTTTTCTTTTCTTTTGTAAACTAATTTTAAGATAATACTGAATTCTAAATTACTAAAAGAAGAAAGAATAATGAATGAAACAATAAAAATAAAATTAGTTTGTAATAAAATATTTTTCAAATTGTAATATTTTATTTGCATTATTATTATTATTACTATTTATTATTTTCTTTAACATATAACTATTTTTAATATTATACAAGGTTTTGTACAACATTTTTTGTTGATTTATGTACAATTTGATTAGGTACTTTAAATGTATTTTATGTACATGAACAAAAAAATATAAATATGGTATTTTGGTAGCAATATAATCAGCCAACACTGCATTCAAAATACTTGTATCAAAACAAAAATAATAATATAATAAAATATGCAAAAATGTAATCCCTAAAAAATGTTTTATCTTAAATATTATTCTCAACACTAATAAGAACAATTATTTTTGAGCGTTTCGATCAAGTTGTTTGTTATAGTTTATACAGAACGAAAAAAAAAAACAAACAAACAAAATAAGTTAAATCAATTGTGACTTTATACTTACAAAGTTCATATTTCCTATGCTACATTTTAGTCAAAACAGAAAAAACAAATTTTAGTTTATAAAACAAAAATTGATTCAAATAAAAAAATGTCGTGTCTTAACATTAAGAGAAAAAAAAATGTAACATTAGTCCAAAGTGAAATTAATTCATACAATGAATTATTTACATGGAAGGCATACACTTTGGTCTTATTTACATACATATACATACTCTAAATACATAGGATGAACGGACAGTAGATCTGAAGATAATATTTTCATCATTAATGGTCATCACTGTTATTGTGGAGCCAATGTTTGTTCGAATGCTGCCATCAGATCACTCTGGCGATTCATATCAATCTGGTTCACCATCTTAGTAATAATATATAATAGAAATTAATAATAAATAGTTTAAATTAATACACGTAAATAATTCAACAATTTGTTTGACTTACAGCTTCTCGGCGTCTTCTCTCTTGTTCCCGTAATCTTTGTCTTTCACGACCTTCAGCACCGCGATCTTGACTAGGACTAGAACTATCATCTGTATTGCTAGATGCTTTGACTTCATCTAACCGAGAAGACTGCTGCTCAGCAACAGTTTTTCTAAACATTACAATCAAAATTGAGATTAATACATTACTTAATGGAAAATAAAAGCAAGAAAATTTACCTGGCTTTTTCAAGAGCTTCTTCTTCTTCCTTTTCTCTTCGTTTTTCATTTTCAATACGAATACGCTCTTTTTCTGCTTGTTCTTTTTGATGGCGCCTCAGTTCTTGCTGTTCATATAAAGCACGTTGCTATAAAATATTATTAATAATAATAAATAAGAAGTTTAAAAACTTCTGTTTAAAAATACATTTATTACCTTTTTAGCATTTTCTTTTGCTTGTTTCTTAAATTGCTGAAAAGAATCTGCTGTAGAAGGTTTTATTGTTGCTCCAGCTGCTGGATTATTTGCATCTGGTTGAGCTAATGAACTCCAAACACTTGTTGAGTTAACTCTTTGATCAGTAAGCTATAAATAAAAAAAATGGGTATATATTAACTCACATAAAAACCGCATATTCATAAAAAAAAAAAAAAAGAAAAAGAAATAACATAAATAAAATAGGCAAGAAAAAATGGCAATTCATACTAGACAATTTAATAAACGGTAATTTCTAAACTAATATTAATCATTATGATTCGTTTGTCTATAAATGTAAAAATATGTAATTATTGCTTTAAAAGGACGCTACACATGAATTTGCTGTTTCTGTCTATCCAACGGGCAGCATAACAAAATCAGGCTTTTAAATTTCAAATATAATTAGATCCTATTGATCATAGAAACTTAAATTTTGGTACTAAGGTAAATATGTTATGGTTCTAAAAATGGAACCATTTTTATTAAATATTTGTATGCACAAACTGATTCTATTTAAATTTATAAATATTAAAAAAAAAAAAAAAACATAAAATTGACAAATTTAGATATAAAAAAACCGTTCCCAAAAATTTTGATTATAACTATTTATATTTACACTAGCACAAAAATGTCCTGTGACTAACAAGACTTAAATAATATTTCAAGTTTAGAAGTTTGTTTTTATTATATTACATATTATATAGACTTAAGCGGCAGAGAATACAAGTGTAGCATACTCTTAAATATAAATATAATGTAATTAAAATTGTAATATTCAATTGATTTAACTAAAAAATAAAACAATCAATACAAATTAAAGAAATGTAGAAAATATCAAAGTATTAGTCAATATAAAATGTATGTACAACTAATATTACATGTTAAAACTTTTAAAAGCATCTCATGCAACAAAACCATAAATTCAATTCACATGCAAATTAATATTGGTTTAATTCTCAATTATATAATGTTCCATTAGACTTGTTCTAACATGAAGTTATAAAAATTGTATACTATAATTGAGATGATTTTTTATTAAACTGATAATCTAGGACTACATTGAACATATTGGAAAAAAAATTGCTGACACGTGGGAATATGAAAATTATAACGATTGTGAGCTGTGTGTACCTCTTAAAAAGATATTTATGTCACAGTAAAAGTAAGAATACCAAGGCCTCCTGATCAACTTCTGGAATTTTACTTTTGACTGTTTTCCAATTAATACATACTTGTCATTTGTCATGGTTTATAATAAAGTCAAAAATACCTGAATAAATAATAATTTTTAAAATAAAAATATACATTCAATTTTAGTTGTAATATTTAATAATAAAAACATATTGTAATAATAACCAAAAAAAAAGCAAGGGAAAATTAAAATCTTATTTGTAAAAATCCAAACTACAAAAAATTATTAGGGGTTCAAATAAACTATTTTATACATCCTAGATATGTCAATATCTGAAATTTAGATGTTTATTGACAGCAGCCAGTAAAACCTACGACTGACTAGTAAATCATAGGTTTCACCAGTATTCTTACATTTACCGTAACATATACATATTTATTTATTTAAAACTAAAATCAAACCATTATTATAGATGTTAACAAACAATACAATCTGGGAAACAAAAATGTCTTTAATACAAAAACATGCAAATACCAAATGTTAGAAAAAAAAAAATTATTGCTAAGAAATACTATTCTGAGCAAGTCAGTTGAACATAATTTAAAATGCAATATATTTTATAATTTTTTTTAAAATTTGAACTTAAATGCACGTTTATAAAAAAAACTACACATTTCACTAAACATTTTTTAACCACTAAAAAACACTTACAACTTATAATTTCTGACCAAATAAATGTATCCAAATAAAAACTAAAAAAATTGTTTAAAAATAATTAAAAAATAAAAAAACTTGCAGAATGTTTTGAAAATTGTGCGTCTAGAAAAGGCCAATACAAAATAAACTAAAAAAATTAAGGATTTCCACAATTATATTTCACCAAATTAGAAAAAAAAAGATCTACATAATAAAAGTTAATTTTTTTCTTGTTTTTTTACAGAATTATTAGGAAAACCACATTAAAAATCGAAAATTCTCATCCATGTATACCAACAAAGACAACATTTTACACTCAGAAAACGCCAAGCTTAAAAATTCAAAACAACATTTCTTAAAGAAAAATGAAATGTAAAATAATAAAACTTTGATGCTGTAAATTTGTTAGTTTTTCATCACATTCTTCATCAGTTATCATGAAAATAAAAATATAATTCCCTCAATGTACCAACCAAATTCAAAATGCTAAAAAAATTTATTTTTTGTTTGGAAGAAGATTTCTAGTATATAATTGGTTGACAAAAAATTTTTGTACATATCATCATAGTTAAACCACAAATATATTCCTTGCAGCAATTAGAATCTAAAAAAAAATAACCACCTATAATAGATATATTTTACAAGATCTATTAATAGCAAATAAATTAAATTCATGCTTAAAATTACTACAACGGAAGTATTATTATTTCAATAGCCAAATTCACTAATGCAAAAAAGTTTGTTCATCAAGCAAAAAATGTGATAATTACATCTGCAGTGTCATAGGAAGGCCCAATATTAGGATCCCATGGGACAGGATAAGAATGTAGATGGTGGTGGTGGTGGTGGTGACGTAATGGTCCCATAAATGATGCTGCTACCTGAGGAGAGGAATCTAAATTGAACTGTGGAAATACCTAAACCCCAAATTAGTGTTAAGGTTAATAATGTTAAATATTCATGTATATTTAGGATACTTTTGCTGCATTACTGTCACTAATTAAATTTTAAACTATTTAACCATCACCATTATGACAAATATAATCAAAGCAATAAACATATTTTAATGAGTATTAATATATTACTTAATATATTTTAGTAAAAAAAAAAAAAAAAAAATTGATCAAAATTTATTAAATACTAATTCATAATATTGCAACAGTAAAAACACCAAAATATCCTATTTTAAATATAACCAATTGAAAAGGTAAAATTTCAATTACATTGTAAATAATAACTATTAATTATTAACAAAATCATGTATTAATAGACATTGTTAATATATGCAATTATATTTTCAATTAGGAAATGTTAAATCTTAAAACTTAAAGAGTAGCTTTTCAAAACGTATAATTTCCATAAATTGTATAAAATAGGTGTATTGTATAAATATATATTGATTTATACAATTAACAAAGCATTATGCTTATTTTCTAAGGCATAAAATTAACAAGGTACCTATTTTTGGACATTCAGCAATAACTTGTAAACAAATTTAATATTACAGATAGATATTTAGACCAGATAGGATACACAATGTAATTTATTTTATATACTGTATACAAATGGAAGAATGATTCTGAGCGGAGAAATATGTCTTGTTTACCCTTGTAACAAAAAGGTACAAAAATGTATATTTTGAAAAAAATAAACAAGACAGAGACCTGTAAATTGGAGCATTTGTATTACGAAGAGTATTTTTTTTTTTTTACATATATAAAAGCTATTTTTTGCTTAAGATGAATTTTTTGAAAGTTCAAGGTGAAACAAAGTGAAAAACCAAGTTTTTAAAGGTATGACATGAACAAATCAGAACCTTTTTTTATTAACCTTAAAATTTTTGCTGAAATAAAAATATACACATTGTTATAACTGAAATTCACGAAATATAAAATTTTAAAAAAGTTAGAAAGTAGAATACATTAAATTATTTAATTTATATCTGTATGCAATAACAAATCATTACTAACGGAATACGATTCTGAGCGAAGTTTGATTGAACATCATGTTTTAAAATTCCATGATTTTTAAGATTTTCATGATAAATCGTGTTAAATTTTCAAGTATTATCAATCGGCCAAAACAACAGTTTTATCCAAATAAAAATGTAAAAAATTTGTTATATAAATGATTGTATAAATCAAAGCTTAAAAAATATTTAGAAAATTTTACCAAATCAAGAAAATGACAGTATAAATTTTTTGTAAAAAGTTCAGGTTTTTAAGATTATATTGAACCAAATCACAATAAAACATTTAATCATTATTACCGTACATTTTTGCTTTTCCTAGTTATTAAAACAACAAGGATAATTAACTAATGACTATACAGCAACTAGAAAAAATTGTCTTTCAAAAAAGTTATTACTCTTGAGTTTCTCGTTTAAGATTCCTGATAGAAAATCAAATAGAAAATAATAAAACTTATATTGCTATAAATATATACAATTTTCCTATTCTTTCTAATTATTAAAAACACAATAAAAAAAAACCTATTAATCCTACAAAAAGACCTTTGGATTGGAGACTTTATTAGAATAGAAAATCTCAAAAAGAAAAACAAATTGCACACAGCATAGTAAAAACCAATAGATTCCACTTGCTTCGCTAAGAATCTAAAACTAATTCCTATATATTAAATTTTAGTTAATTAATGCATATATTTGAATATTAAATATTTTAGGATGATGAAATCATAGAAGGGATTACTCTTAAAAATCGGTCTATAAATAAAAGGTGGTATTTTTAAAAAGTTACCCTCAATACACAATTTACAATGAATGTCACACAATATGTTAAATTGAATTAAATATATGCGTATGTTTATAAATAAAACGTATAAGTATTCAATATTAGTCATATCAGAAATTTTATCAGAAAATTACCTGATTTGTATTTTGAATAACTGGGGTTATCGGTGATGGCCGAACCTTGTTATCCATTGTAGGATGAACCATTAATGGTGGTCCAACTGAATGATGAACAGCAGCAACAGAGTTCATAACTGGTGCTATATCAACATGCTGTACTGCTGAAAGTCCTACAACCATTTTACATTTTTTAAGTACCCTGTTTCATATATCATAAATTAATCATAATATAATATTTAGTTTTGTAAAATCTACATGCTTTATGACATTGAATAATTCATTATAAACAAATAAAATAATAATAACTAAAATTACCATCATTAACTAAGGTATTATGCATGTTAGATGTAGGTACTATAGTATGTGCAGCCTGTTTGTCAGGGACACGTAAAGAATTATTATTGGTGGGCTGACTACTAGGAGGTGTAAGAGGATCAAATACTGATCCCATTGTTGAGAGTACTGTATTATCACTATGCATGTTCCCAAGGGAAGCCATAGATTGTGAAGAGCTGCTCAATGGAAGTCCAGGTTCTGTTTTAACTTCAACTAAAGTAGGCTGTAATAGAATTCCATTAGACGTTATATTATCTTGGGTCATTGATGAATTATTTGAATCTCCATCTAAAAAAAGATTAGGTTTGACTTTCAATATTAGTTAATTAATAATATAAATAAAAAAATTAACTTTTCAATAAATAACACAAAATAAAAACAAGGGTTAGTTACTAGATATATTTCCGTTGGTTGCGGGAAGACTTGGAGCAGTAGAGACAACTGGTGTTGGTTTAGGGGTAACTGGAGGATTGGTCTTGGCAGTGTTCATAGCCAATGGATTTGTTACAATTGGTGGTTTTTTTGTTGGGACATCTAAAAAATTAAAATAATTAAACACTATGACAGTATACAACAAAACAAATAATATTTCAATAAACTTAATTTAACACTTGAAAGCTAAAAGGGCAATAAGTTTAAAATGAAATAACCCAATACAAAGTAGTTGTAATATTACAAAGCACGAATGCAGAATTTCTTTTTTCAATATAATATAATAGTCATGCAAAATATGAAATTAATATAATACTATAAACATGTACAAATAAAGTCAATAAATTATATTAACTTATTTTTGAATTGTTTACTGATTAAACAGGCAATGAAAAGTTAAAAGTTAAAATTAAATAAAAATTAAAAATTAATATTATACAAATACACAGTGTAATTTTTGTTAAAGGTAAAACTCAATAATTCTGTCCAGTGACACTAGAAACAACAGATTTAGATAGACAGACATTTTTTGTCAATTTGGTCCTTTTTGTTATAGCTCTAAAATCAAAATTGACTAAATGACAATGAATTTAAGTTTTGATTAATATTATTGAATTTCTCAACAATAATTCTAGAATTTTATGAATTATATCATGTAATTTTGCATATTTTTTTGTACTCGTAGGTTTGCAAACATTATTAAATTATTTGAATTTAAATTTTTAAAAAAAAATGTGAAATTGCATAATAATTCATAAAATTCTAAGATGATTATTGAAAAATTCAATAATATTAATCAAAACTTGAACTTGTAATTTAGTCAATTTTAATTTTGGTTGTAAATAGGACCTAATTGACTTAAACAATTTCTGTCTGTCCAAATCTGTTGTTGAAAGTAGGTGTTACTATTTAAAAAAAAATGCAAGTTGCATTGTACATGTGCACAATAAAAAGGTAAAAATATGGAAAATTGTAAACAAATGTGTAATTCAATAGAACTATTTGAAAACATGCTCACTTCAATCCAATATCAGTGAACAGAATTATTGAATGTTACCTTTTCAAGGAATCATTCTATATACTAATACTAAAATTATTATATTAATTCATAGTCAATATAAAATTAATTACCAAAATTAATAAATATTTTTTCTTTCAATTATTTATTACTATAGTATTTTTTTAAAAAAAATCATTGAAAGTGCTGTATTAAATACATGCATTGTAAATGATTAAACTATGCTAACTAATGTTGTACTCTGTTAATAATAATAAATAACAGGAATTTTTATTTCATTCTTATTAGCAAAAATATAAAGAATTAAAAGTCGATATGTTGTTGACATATTTTCAAAAGTATCTAATTTTACCAAAAAGTAAAAATTTGGTTATAATAATAAGACAATAAAGCGTATTTTGTTATGCAATAATAACACACATAACCAAAAAAAAAATAATAAGCTCACCAAACAATTTTGCAAATCAAATAATAGTCATAAAAAATCAATAAAAACTGAGATCATAATCAAGTGTGATGTAGCACATGCAATATTAATATCATACACACCTACCACTATAACAAAACCCAAAAATATGCAGAAGTAAAAAACGTAAACTGGGAAAAAAACATGCACCAAAATCCAAAACGAAAATTATGTAAACTTCAAAAATAAAAATCTTTATCTACATTAAAATTTAAATACTGACTCGGTTGAGCGTTAACAACTGGTTTGTTGATTGAATTGACGGATGTTGAGGTTGGACCTGTTTGTTTCATAGCATTTGTCGTTTTTTGGCCTTCAGCCGATTTCTATAACAAACCACAAACCGACAATTGAAGAAACACAACTAATGGAACAAAGGAAAAAAGAATGATACTCACGTTTATCGACACGTCGTCGGACAAACGTTTCTTCTTTTTTTGCTTGTTGCCACCTTAAAAAATGAAAATACTTGGTATTTTTTTTTCGTTGTAAAAATTATATTATGTTAATAATATTATATGATGAAAAATACAGATAAAAAACTATAAAAAGTTAAAATTTAAATATTTGAAGACACCTTTATATTATCAGATAATATATAATATATTTTTAACATTTTTTTCATTGTAGTGTTAATTATTTAAGTTATTTCATATAAATAAATATCCCACATTTAACGTACATCAATCATCGCAAAGCAATACAAAATGAAGGAATTACATGATTGTGCAATTAAATAAGAATAAAACATAGGTATTTAATGAATATTATGGTAGTTTTATAATTATTACCCCGTGAAGGTTTTTAGATTGCCTACTTATTACTATTTCTTCTTAATATGGTGTCCTTTGCATTAAATCTTAAATAGATATTAACTAACAAATAATATTCTTTTAATTAGATACACATAACATGTATCAGGTTTACTTAGTAATGAAAATAAAATAAATCTAATAACAAAAAATACATAAAAAAATCTAATTTTTTTCAAATTCCCAAGTTCAAACTCGAATTCTCGTAGCCAATAAAACATTGGTCCAAGAAAGTATTAATCCATCTAAAGTTAAATCATCATATCATAAATTGAATAGCTAAAAGTTAATATTTATTTATGGTGGAATAAAGGTACAATTTTGATAATGTAAATATGAAAAGGAATAGGAACTATAAAAGAAATTCATATAGAAATAGGAAGAGAAATAAGAACTATGAATATTTACATAATTATTAATATTAAAACTGAAAAATAAATTTACATTGCACTTTTGCTGATACAATAATTAACTACTCAGCAAATTATTAGAATGTTCTAATGAAACTTTTACTCCATTATAGATTATATTTTTAAAAAAAACAATATTATTGAATAAAGTACAATGTCATAATTGATTATTTTTATATTATTTATCATACTAACTGGTCAAACTATTAAAACAATAATACAAATTTCATTAACTTTATAACTTGCAGGTAAACATTTATTAAAAAATAATAGTCATTAATTTAATAGATAAACAATTGTTTTATTATAATAATAAATTTATAAAAAAAAGTAGCTGACTGTATAGAGTATAAATGTTATTAAAAAATAGTTTTAATTCGGCCATGTTCATAAGAATTAAAAATTAATTGTACTACTAATTGTTAAATGAGCAATAATTGTAATTATTCAAAACAGTATTCATTAATAATTATTTATAAAATAGTTCTAAAGCATTATGATTAACTGTAGAACATAAATTTCTAAAATTTTATGCAAAATTGTTAATAGAACTTTTGTAAAATATACAAAAATATTTATATAAATAACACAAAATACATGTATATAAACTATACATTGTTTTTTAAGCACGTTCACTCTTTTTGTATAATTAAATTATGCACATATTCAAATTCTGATTTTTGGAATTTTTAAATGTTGTAAATGACAATATTATAAATACTTAGATTTTTCAGAACATTTAAATGGATTTACAAGTTTTAACGAATACAAGTTTTTTGATTTTAATCCAAATTGTGAATCTGATGATTTTTCAGTAAATTTGAATGTATTGCATTAAAAATTTGAATGAAAAATGTCAGAATTAAATACTAAGGATAAGTCTATTAAATATTGTTAGTTGTTGCAGTTTATTTTTCTAAATTTATAATATAAAAATAAACAAACCTACACTGCATGGCAAAACTACTAACCGCAACTGATTTTGGATACACTTATTAATAAGCACTTTATCAGACACATACTGTACAATGTATTTAATAGAATATTATCCTTAGTTAAATAGAATAACTTCAATAATTTCAAAAAAATCAACCAACATACAATTTACATTAAAACTAGAGGTTTTAATTTGAAAAATCAAGTTAATATAACTACAGGATACTGCTTAAATGTGAAAAATTCAAGTATTCAAAAGTATTATCTTTCACTACAAATAAAAATTCCAAAAATCAGAATTTAAATATATACATAATTTAATACAATATAGTGAATATGCTTTAAAAAAATTATCCTATATATACAAAGATACAGTATGTTTTACTCAAGTAGTGAAACAAAATATTTCAGCTGGATTGCCTTAGATTAAAATGGTTCCTTTTAGGAATATTAGAGACACCAAATTACACATTCAAAACCTACTTTTAAAATATTACTTCCTACATTTGGTGTACACTAAATAACTTTTTTAAAGGGAACAACCTATTTTTAGAATCTGTTTTAAATAGTATTTTTCCTTTTAAATATAACTATATTTTTTTTATTTAAAAAAAATACTTTAAATTGTTTAACCTAAAGTTTAAAATTATATGATTTTGTAATCATCTTTATTAATACTTTTATCCACATAAAAAAATACAATATAGCAGCAGTTCTCAAACTGTGGTAAGTAGAAAGTCGCATGGTAGTAGTACGAAAACTGAATTTATAAATATTCGATCTTTTGATGGCTTTTTAATCATTTTTAAATTAAATAGGCATTAAAAATAGTTCAATTTTTAGTCATACATGGTGCATGACAGATCCATAATACACATAGTGGTGTGTAATAAAAAGATTGAAACCCCTGCTATAAGTATAAACAAATTGTATTATCATGATGTATAGTAGTTGACAGAATAGTATAGTTAGATAATTAATATAATGGTTGCATTAAATTTAAAAAAATAATGGACCTATCTTATTTTAAAACTAGTCCCAAACAGTGTTGTCCATATCAGTATTGAACGAACAAAAAATGTAAAACTTAAATTAAAATTTCCTCCATATCATCTTTTTTTTCTGGAAATGTTTAAAAATGCATTTATATCTTACCCATGAATAGTTATCCCGTGTCTCCCTATGTTTTCAAACTGGTGTTTAGAAGTTTACTAACTATTTTAATAGAGCCCAACACAATAAGCATAGTCTGTGTTTCTGGTATATTTTGTCTTTTTGTAATTTTATACATGGATATTTGTCTATAGATTCAAATATAGTTTAATATTTAAAATTAAATAGTGTAAAAACTTAAAAAGACTGTTCAAAATCCAAGATTCTATCATGTGTGAAATAATATAAGACACATTGACAATTATTTCTCAAGCAATTGACATCAGTCCCCTGCATTATTGCTTTTGTGTTGCGCTAAAGAGAAAAAATAATTATGTAATTTTTTGTAAATTGAATTGTATTTTATTGTCACAATGGAAATAGGGAGTGAAGGAGAGTTGATTTTACAAAATAAGAAATTGGATCTGGTGCTTAAATTAAAATAGGTTTTTTTTTTTTTTTTATTAATTTTTTCATTAAGAAAATCTAAGTTTAATTACAAATTTGTGTTTCACAGGGTTAAATATCTTGAAAATTGATTCAAAATGTGTACTTTACTCCTCTCTATTACTATTCCTTTAAAAATCCATTACTATCTACCTAGCTGAAATATTTTGTGTTACCATTTGAATGAAATACACTGAATAAACGCTATAATGTGTATATTATACATATTATACTAATACTATGATCATTATAATTTAATAATGCTAGTAATAGTATTCAACTGAAATAAAACAGTCAAACATTAAAACAATAAATAATATTATTAGGTACCCATTAAAACTTAAATATATGTATTGCCCAATTTTGTTTATCATTATAAAATAATAAACCAGAGTGCAAATGTGAGCATAAATTATAAATTAACAAATAAATTTAAAAATATATACATTTTATTAAATTTGTTTTGTATATTATTTAAGTATACAAAATTAATAATTTACAAGGTTACATAAAGATTTTTCATGTCAATTTTTTTATACAAAATAAAAGTTAAAAATGTTAAGTTTGTTTTGAACACATTAAGGTAATTAGGCATAAGAAAGATAAGTAATGTGTTACTTACATTAATCTAATATGGCATCATAAATACAATAAAAAATAATTTTAAAAAAAAGTACAAAAGAAAAACATGGACGGGTTTTCATTAAATTCAACTTACAAAATAATTATCTTGAAAAAAATATAAAATGTATAACTGTCTTTATGAATTAGGGACGAAGGCTAAGAGTGCAAACAATAAAAAATTACAATTATTATTTTCATTCAGTAAATTCAAACCATTAAGAATGTGCATTGTTTGCAATCAATAAGGGGAGGAATCACTAAAAAAAACTGACATGGTACTTAAAATAAGATTAAAAACATATTTCACCATTAATAACTTAAAAACAAATGCTCACATGTTCTGCACTCTAGCCTAATCCCTGAAATACTTTAATTTAAAATAGATCTCCAGAAATTTAGCCTTCCGGTTTTTTCACCCCTTTATCGGTTATTGCATCACCTACAAGAGACAAACAAAAATTGTTGATTTTGAAAATTGAATCTACTTATTAAATTTAAAACACATCACTAAGGTTCATTTTCAGAACCATAACCACCAAATAATCACATACATGCAACCTTACGTATGTACATACATATATACATACATACACAACTATAAACTACACAGATAAAAAGGAAAACTATTAGTTACTTTATAATCATTGATATGTAATAATGAATGCAATGCAAAAATTAAAATGATCAACATAAATATGGATAATATTAAAGACTGCCCAATTTGTCATTGTTACTACAATGAAAAAGAAAAAATATTTGTTCACAATACTTGGATCAAAAGCAGGATTTTTAAAACTGTAAAGAACATTATGTTACTTGACTGCTTCAATTCCTTTTGAAAAAAAAAATTAAGAAATTGGATGGAGGAGAATTATGAATGTTCTTAAGATAACTAACACATCTACTAAACATATATTCTCTTCGGTTGACTTCCTCAGATATAACAGTGTAGGTATATGCTGAATAAATAAGGTCAACTATTGAATACAATAACGTCGGTAGGACATACAACAATAAAATAAAAAAATTATGACTGCCTAGAACATTATAATAGGTGGTACTATAAACCAAATAATAAATAGGATGTGTATTTTTGATCAGTTTTGATTTTGATCGAAATCATCATCAAATAATATTACAATAAATAGTTATGGTAGTTAATGTTTCATTTATTTGCCATTGTTTACTACAATTTGATGATTTTTTAAATCGAAACCATTCATACCTATACAAAACACATTTTTCATAAATGAATACTTACTTCTAGAATTTCTCATCAACACACACTAAAAACTTTAAGATTAAATAAATACAAACAACCTATTATAATAGCCCAGACTAATTTTTTTCTTTGTTTTATACACATTTGTATTATTTATTTTATTGTTATATTTTTGAATAATCATTTAAAATAATTTTTGTTTTTTAGGATATAAAAATTATAACCTGTATACATGGATTATTTTTAACAATTATACTAGTTATATAATTGCAAATATAATATATTTGCGAAAATCTTTGTTAATGGAGATAAAAGTATGGATTACAAAACACCATACCAAACAAAATAAATATTTTGAAAAAAAAATCTCCGGAAAAACAATTAAAGTGTATGTGTGTGTGTATGTATACACCTTAAAAAAATTAATTAATAAATAATATATCTATCTGAAAATAAATAAATATTAAATTCATACTCTGCAAATAATTACCAATTCAATAAGCTAAGAAAATTGTATTTGTTTTAAAATAAATTTCATCCATAAACAAAACTTGAAAATTAATTACAACTTGCTAAGCTAATATAAGGTATACTATGAAATAACCATAGGTATTTGCAATAACTATTAAAAGTTGTTTATATAGAACTAGTATTATATATTAATTAAATATAATACTTAAATTTAGTTGAGAAAATAAGATAGTAAAATAACAGTAACACTATGGTTAAATTTATTTTATTTTTAAATAATAGATTAGTGTGAATAAATAAATAATTGGTCAATACTGGGTAGCTCAGCAAATATAAACATATATTACAGAAATTTCAAAATTATCAAAGCAAATATTTTAATGTTGACATCCAGTGTAAAAGCTGTAAGTATGAGGAGTTTAAAACAATACTTTGGCTGATTGTCTTATATTAATCGTGTGTCGAAACAAAGGGCAAGAGGAGTCATCATTGTGCATGTTTACAGATAATACAGCATGGATAAAAAAATTTAAAATAGACTGGAGAAATGGAAAGTAGCATATAAAACAAGGGAGTAAGGATAAGTAGAAGTACAACAGAATATAGAGTATGAGTTTGGAGAAACAGGACAAAGACAGCTAACAACAATAAGCAGTAACGTAATAGATGAGGTTATGAGTTTTAAGTACCTAGTATCTTTTATACAAAAGAATGATGGCTTTGACAAGAATGTGAAACACTGGACTAAATGTAATTAGGTAAAATGGAGAGGTTCGTGGAGAGATTGTGATAAGAGGATTCCATCGAGACTTAATTTTAAGTTCTTTAAAAGTGAGGCGAAAACATATTAATGGTTGGTTACAAGTATTGAACAATAAAAAAAAAATGAGTAAAAGGATGTTGAGAATAATTAGGTTGATGAGTAGTGATGAGAGAAGATAGGAAAAGGAGCAGCTTAGTTATGGTTTCTATAGTAGACAAAATGAAAGAATAGAGTAGTAAGAATTTTAATGAAAATGAAAGTAGGATGAAAGAGAAAGAGACTAAAAGAGGTGGTTAGATGGCATTAAGAATGATTGTGCACTAGCAAGGTGGGACACTGGGTCAAGTGTAAGTTTAAGGATGAGGGTCGTTGACCTCAAATAGTTGGCATAAAAAAGGTGAAATTGTAAAACAAGAAATATAAATATAAAATGTATAGTCAAATTGGTCGATACCAAATCCAGAAACAAAACAAAAAGGGGGGAGGGGGAGGGGGCAACTAAGCTATCTTATTATTTTACCTTAATACAATTTAGATTAATTGATATAAATAAACTATATTTAAGGCAAGTTTTTTTTTAATAAAATATGTTTGTTCCCAATTCTAGAACATAGTTTAACACATTCCAAAAATTCACTCGACACAATTACATTTTATTTATAAAAAAAAAGAACACTCTGCAAACTTGTAATTAAATATCTAAAATCTATCATACACAAAATAATTTTTTTATAATTTATTAAATTAAATTAATAATAAATTGTTTAGTCTTTCCCAATATAAACATTAAAAGTAGCTCAACACTAAAATTAAGTTGGTTTAGTTAAGTTTAAAATACATTATATTCTAAGAAATATGGTATAGATTTAGTTTTCATAATTAAATGAAATAGGAGATTTAGGTTTTGTATGTTTTACAAGTAACATATGTTTGCTATAAAAAACAATTTTTAAAAATGTATAGTAATAGTTTCTAATTTTCTTTTTCTTAAATAAATTTGTTTTTAAGACACTAAGTTAGTTACAAATAAAGGGTGCATGTCCAAGCATTTGTTGTATTTTTTTATTCAATAATTAAAGTTATAGAATATGATAGAAATGTATTATAACTAAAAAATACAAAAGCAAAACTTTTATGTATATTTTATTTGATCAATTTTTCTTTCAAAGCATATTTTATAGCACATATTTTAGGTTTTATTTGACATTTAACATTGAATTAGCATCTATTTCAGTTAATATTTCAGAAATTTTATCTATATCGATAAATGTTATTGATAGGAAGTACCTAATACCTGTGTGTACTAAATCAGTAAAACTATAGAAAGAATACACACATAGATTGTACACCTCAGTGAGTGCTTTTGTGTATACACCTAACGGTATAATAGTTTAATATAAACAATTTTAAATTGTTAAGATAAATAATACTATCAAAACAGAAAAAAACTTATCGCCTGATGATTTAACTTATTTCAAATAGGCACCCATTACATCAGTAGATGCTGAGTGAAGTATAAACATGTTTTAACAATTTTGTAAGCTTTAAAAATATTTCAAAAGCAATGATCATTCCGTGTAATTGCACATTTAAGAAAGTAAAACCAAATACATTTTTTTTTTTTCAATTTATACATTCTTAATACATATAACTATTTTTTAATTAAATTATTCATCCAAATTTGTTTTTAACGGTTTTAATAAATATTATTAGATATTTTGTTGCATCTTTTGATATTTTTGAACATATTTTTACATTTTTTTTTGGCATTTAATATCATTTTATTGAACACATTTTAAAAATATTAAGTGTTGTATATCTTAAAGTTTTTGGGAGCAAGACCATCTGGTATTACATTGAGAACTCAATTTACATAAAACAAATATAAACACACAACTAGATAAGAAACAAACATATTTCACACAAATCTAAAATTAAAACTGACCTGATATATAAAAACTCATAATTAAGTTACATATATAACAAATTGTATTTTTTAAATAGTTTATATTACCAAAAACCCAAATTGCTTCATAATTGATGTAGAGCGCTATCATACCATTATAAGTAACATTAATTTTTAAAATAATGATATAAGACCAATTAAAACTTCACATGATTAAAGAATATCTAAATAAATACAATATACTAATAGAAATCATATTTAAAACAAATACGCTAACCAGATAATATTAAAACATAGAAAACAAATAATTAAGATTTGAAACAAACCAAAATGTAAGTGTTTTTAACACAAAGCAATCAGCTAATAAATAATGATGTAAATTAAAGCAAAAATATAATAGCAGGCCTTTAATAAAAGAGATATTTTGATTTGATATTTATTGAAAATATTATAACATATTTTTCACTTGCAAATGTTATCACTTAATTTATAACACAATACTGCTAGATCACTTACCATGCTCAGAATCACTTGAATCACTTGATGATGTAGAATAGCTGGAAGAACTTGAATCTGAGTCTGAACTGCTTGAACTAGATGCTGATAACCGAGAAGGACCACCAATTTCTGTAGCTTTAGGGTCTGCAAAACATGAAATAATTGTACATTTATATATCTATTAAAAACAAAATAGATATAGATATATATATATATATTAATAAACAAATTTACTTAAATAAATTACCTTTCTTGCCTTTTTTGGTAGATAGTTGTCCAGTAACATCTAATCGTTTATCAATATCATGTTTTTTCTCGCCAAGCTCTTCTTTAATTTTCCCAGAAACCTTTTTATCTGTAAATTTAAAATGATCTTTATACAATTAAGTATAAAATTAGTGCAATTTATAACCAGTTTTAAAATATCATTGAATAAATGTTTTAATTACATTACTATGTAGATCAAGAGAAAAATATTTAATTCTATGATAAAATAACAAGTAAAAAGAATAACAAGAAGAACTAGGCCAAAACCCAAACTTACTGTTTTGCTGCTTACGTGGTTTTTTCCTCAGACATGAAGCCACATAAGACTCTAGTTCTCGTAATGTTGATGGTTTAAGGGTCTCAAAATCAATTTCAATTTCATCTGGATTAGAATCTCTAAGTGATGGTTCACGAGACTGGATAATATGTACAACTCGGCCAAGTTTATCTCCTATCATAAAATACATATAAATATAACACATTAACTACAATTTAAACAATTTAAATAAATACCAGGTAGTTTGTTAATATCTAAACTCAATTGACGTTTTTCATCATAAGACATAGGTTTAGCATTATCTTCATCTTCAGAGTCAAAAGCTGGGGCACTAACAGAATTTTTCTTTTTCGGATTATTTGCTTTAGAATTAACCCTCGGCCTTTTTGGTTGTGCTGGGGCTTTAGTTGGACCTCTAGTACCAGTGCCTTTACCTTTAGCTCCTTTAGGATTTTGGACAGCTGAAATATTAGTCATAGAGGGGCGCACCTGTTGTACTGCTGTTTTAGCATTCATAGGCGGCTCACTTGGTAGCATTTTAATATCATTATTAATTGTAGAATTAGCCATAGTATTCATGGGCATACTATTTAAAGTAACAGCTAATGGGGGTTTAGATGCAGATGCAATTAATTTGTCACTAGACGAATGTTTTTTCTTTTTTGAATTATTCATGCTATTTTTCTTTTGTTTTTTCTTCCTAGCACTTTCTTCAATTAATTTTTTCATTTGATCTTGAAGAGCATTTAACTGAAATAAGATTTAAAATAACAAAATTAAATAAATAAATACAAAATATATTAAAAACACAATATTTTCATTTCAGAACTATAATATAATTACATTAATTCAGTTTCAGAATACATACATTTTTATCATTATTAAAACCAAAATTAAGTTTAATATACATAAAACATGCATAATAAAGATAATAATGGAATATCAAATGACGCACATGAATATAAATTATCATCATATTCTTGGTATATTTTTGTTAATTTATTTATTTTATTATATGTACAAGTTGGACAGAAATATATGAATATAAGATTCCAACTTGTATCTTCTTGTATCAAAAAAAAAAAAAAACTTAAATATAAAATCCATAAACAGCATTCAACAAATTTTAAAAATTACATATATGCATTTAAATGTTCCTTATACTAAATACACACATTCTTTAATTTCAGAAGTTATAATTAATATCATAATTAAATAACTACACAACAGTTCAATCACACATAAAACATGCATTATTGAACTATTATATGGCAAATTCAAATGACGCACATGAATATAAATATTTCATCATGCTTAAATAAATGTGTAATAAATAAATAAAAAACAAAAAATCTTTTATTTTTATAAAAAATTTAACCATAACAATGTATTTACTAGTTTGTAAAAAGTACCTTATAACTAAAAACGCAAGAATGTTATTCTTCATTCTTTCAATTATTTGAATTATGTTTTTAAGTATTATATTTTAAAAAAGCCAAGGCTACCAAATTTTAAGATTTTCACCAGCTCAAAATTATACAAATAAATATAATTGACACATATTTAAAACTTATGATAAGTATAATTTTGCACAGTCTACAAAAAGTTAATTGGGATTTTTTCATCCCAACTAAAAACCTGTTTTAAAAGTTGGATAATTAATTTATCTCTGTACAAAACAATAAACTAATTCTAGTGAAAAACAATTCTGAACAAATTTCTTTTACTTATGCATGTTTTGAGATGATTTTTATTAAAATTTGAACTGTTATAAAAAATATACAAAAAGATCTTATCTGATCCACGTTTCTTATAAATTCACTACAATTTGTTTAATGCAATCTTCTTTGGTTCGGCACTAACAACACCGCCATAACCTATCTATACTAACATACCCACACACATAGCTACCGCCACAGCCGATAATGTACAAAACTAACCTTGAAATAATAAGTCTGTATATTAAAACAATTTAGAACAAAATAATATTAATTTAATTTAATCAACAAATAATGCAAAATTTAATTCAGAATCAAAAATTCATATCATAATGGATACCCATTTAAAAGTTCAATTCACAAAAAACATGTATAATTAAACTTAATAAACAGTATATCAAATGACGCACATGAATACATTTCATCATATTGAAATTTTAATAACAATCAAACATGTAAAAACATTTATAACTATTTAAATTATATTTCCTAATTTAAAATAACCACAGATACATTTCTGGTAAATCACACATCAACTAATAATATTAGTACTTATTATAAGCTAGTAGTTAAAATTTCTAAATGTGGTAAATATAGTACTAACACAATATACCAAATTTACCAGATAATAATATGTCAAATTATGACTATTGATATGTTAGTTGACGTAAAATTATTGATAAGTATAACATTAAGGTCCTAAATATTATTAACATCAGGTTTAATTTATTTAAAAGGATGCTACACTCGCATGTACTGTCTACGTCCAACTGGCAATATAGCAAAAACTACCAACACACACTGCGCTTTAAATGTTACAGTTAATTAAAAATAATGAATTAAGTTTTTATTTCTAAAATATGTAATGAACATTGTATCTAAAATAATAGAAAAAGGCATAGTCTTCCCTTACAGAATAATGTCTTCTTATAATCTTAAAATAGATAATTGTATTCTAAATTTTGTCAGAATTATAAAAAGAGCAATATATAACTGCGGTTTGATTGAAAATGATTCTTTAGACTACGAAAATGAAATGTCAGAATAGAATATTGCAATTAGGAAACTGAACATTTTTTAAGAACACAAGAACTACCCCAAATTATTATACAGTTGGTTTTGAAGCCAACTCGACCAACGTAGTCACATCTGTTGTAGGAAAATTACTGCTACGTGGTCTCTTATAATTTTTTAAGTTGTTTTAAATAGTTAAGACATTAAATATATAATGAAGAATAAGTCAATAATCGATATGAATATTATAATACCGGGTTCTGTATTATAACCAGAAAAAAAAAATTACATTAAAATATTTATATTATTTATAATGAATTATCTGACTGTATAAATGATAAATGATAACTCAAGAATTGCACATGCGTGGAACAATAAAATGTGGTCATAGGCGGTTGTTTTGGGAATCACTGTCGGTAAAACTGCCTGTTAATTATATGATCGTTAATCGAAGGTTGTAAGAACGAATTGTCGTAATTAACACTTAACTAACAACGTTACAGGAGGTAACAGACACTTTTAACGCAACTTAACCGGAAATTGCAAAAACTGCCTTTAAAAGTAAAAATTTAATTCATGACCATTGTTAGCAAACACAGTACTATATGGAAAAAATAATCATGTTCTGAAATGTGGCAGAAAAAATATATAGCCCTTTTGATAACAAAAACTAAAATTATTCAAGAAAATAAATACATCTTAGAAGAAGTAATTAGTTTCTGTTATACACAGAATTAAAAAATACAATCAATTTTTTAAGAAATTTAAATTGACTCACTTTTTCTTGAAATTCTTGAATTTTTCTAGAATTTTCAAGATCTTCAGAATCGTCTGAATCACTGAATGAACCAGAACTTCCTTCTGAACTACTCTCATCTTCAGGCTCCATTTTCAACTCTAATAATGGTGGGTCTGGCGGTACTTTTGACATTCTATTAATGGTTAAATGTTTATTAAATAAAATTATAATTAAAATAAACATTTCACATATAATAAAAGCCAACCTAGCTTCAAATACAGCTTGAAGTTTTTTTGCCATTGCAACTACATCATGATCTTTAGGATTATACTTATAACAATTGGAAAATATTAAACTGACATCACCAGCAAAATCTTTTGAATTTTTATATTCTCTGTTATCTAATTTGGTCTAAAATAATAAAATATATAATATTTTTTTTTTAAAAATGGGTATTAATATTTACCTGGACATATGTTAAATTACCTTTACTGTTCCCAAGTCCATAGGCTTCTCAATTATGTCATGATAATCATGCAAGCCCAACCAAGCAGCATCAACTGGCTTGTAGAACGGCCATGCATAAGCCTAAAACCAGATTAGACATCAATCAGGTATTCTTTAAAATACCATTTGTAACAAGCGTTAGGGTATTATTACCGCATGTTTTTTGGTAAACAATTCTTTAAGAACTTCGGTACAACCCTTCAATGCTTCAGTCAATTTTTCTTTGGTTTTCCCGTCCTGAAATAATTCATAATAGATTTAAATCCTTGTACAACTAGGATCACTTAACAATAAAACATTACTGAAATTGAACCGGATCCGGATGGTAATGTCGTGTTTTGAGAGTACAGAATACCTTCATCAGGTACCCGAGGTTTTTTAATTTGTCGACCAGATTCCCTACGCATAGCTGTCTGTGAAGATAGCACAGGGGTTGTCACCGTAGTCATAGTTATAGGACCAGGGGCAGAATACACAGAGGAATCTATTGAATTGATAGGACTGGGGTCTGCTTTTCTTTTAACTCCTTTTTTAAGTTTTCCACCAGCTAATGAATTAGCTGCTCCAATAGGCGCATTCACTGGTTGTGAAACATGTGCAACATAATCTCCTGCAGTTGGAGCCAAAATCTACATTAAAAATAAAAAAAATGAATTCATATAATGATAATTAGTTCAAAACTAAACAATTGTATACACAATTATTGTAAAAATCTAAAAATATAGTGTTAAATTAAATCATGTTTATTAATGTACTCTTTAAACTTGATCTAACAATCATTTTAAAGTATGTTCTTAATATATTAGGTATCTCTTGGAGATACCATGTAATTGTCAATTTTAAAAATATACACTATTTCATGTTATATATAAAACTGTTTATGAACAATATTCTAAGGAACAATGGAGAAATATTGATGAATGAAAATATATAAATTTAAATTATAATCTTTGCTAATACATAAATATATATTGAATATAAATTATTGCATTGGAATATTAATTTTTTTCAATTTTCAAGATAACCAACAGATTTTTTTAAAAAATTACCTCATATGAACTATTACTACAATAGAGGTGTCCCACTATATGCTACAAATTTACATCCCTGTAATCTTCATTTTGTTTTTTTCAGCCCTCGTATCCATTAAAGGTCACATATTTAAAGAAAAATTAATTTTGTATTATCACCCATTCATCATTAAAAAAAAAGCTTTTCATTTGTTCACTTTTCTTAATTTTTTAAATAGCTAATTTGATAGATATTATTCAGAAAACTAGAAATAAACATACATACATTCCTTTTCAATGAATAGTTTCTTAATTTAGTAATTTTAATTTCTAGAGTAACATTTTGAAAATATTGTATTTGATAAAATAAAAATATATATAAAATATTAACATATAAATTTGTAGAACATTACAGGATGTATACTGAGTTGTTAATAATAATACATTAATCACTATTTGAAGGAACTATTTAACACTTTAAAAAAAAAAATTTTAAATATATTTTATTATTATATTACAGATGTACTATTATTTAATAACATATTCAATTTACTTGAGGTGGGAGAGAATTATGTTGGGAATGAGGTGTGGTACCAATGGCAGTTGAACCTGGAGCCACAGCAATTGGTTGAGTCTGACTGGGTGGTAGTTTATGAATGATTGAATGATTTTTTACAGCAGGTTTATGTTGAGGTAATACAGTTTCTTCTTTGACCATTTGTCCCATCTAAAAATATACATAAAAGTAATTATACACTTGTTAAAATAAATAAACACTTGGAAAAGTGATTATAATAGCTCATACCTTGGCAAGAAATAATTTTTCCAATGTTTGTGCCATGACAACTACATCTTCACCAGGTTTATTGTAAGTATAACAATTTGAAAACATTGTATTAAAATCCTGTATACATTCATCAGCACACCAATAGTAATTATTTTCTAAACGCTTTTTTATAGTACCCAAATCCATGGGTGTTTTGATTACTTTATGGTAGTCCTACAAAAAATTAATATTAAAATTAAAGGTATTATACTTACATCAAATATAAACAGGACATTATTTAAGTCTGGAACCATACAAATATTTGATAAAATATAAATATTTTTAAATACTTTTTTGCATATGAAATTATATTTTTACTTTTTTTAATCATATTCTAAATAAAATTATTAGCATCTACTAAAGGGCACCTTGTTGGAAATTTTAATTTAAATGAAAGGGAGACAGGCTTTGAACTTTAGGTGGCATAATATTATTCTATCATATTTTTATAAAAATAATTATTTTATATAATTTATAAACTAAAATTTAGACTCTAAAATAATATTTAAACCATACAAGTTCATTAACTTTTGAATTTAAAATAAGTAATGTCCTTATTCACGTTTTAGTTAAAGCCACCATTCTCTTTTTAAGAACCTAGATACTTAAAACTCTCAGCCTCAACTAGACATTTGCAGTCTCCTGTTCAGTTCCTCCAAACCCAGTCTATATACGTTTATTTCTACTTATCCTTAGTCCCTTTCCTAACTGTTTTTTTTTAAATTATTAAATTCAAGAATTTAATATTAAAATATACCTATTTTCAAAACTTCAAAGTAACAGTTGGAAAATTGTTCAATACAAATTCCTAAAAACTAGCATCAACATAAATACAAACATAAGAAACTAAAATAAATATACCATTTGTAGATCATTTTTATGTGATATAACACATAACACATAACACATGATTCAAACTTCGTAAAACTTAAAATACTATTAAAATTACTACACATGATAAAATAAAATATATGCAAAAAAGTAATCCAAAATATTTTAAGTGTTCAGACTGAAAAAAAAATTATTTATATATTATTTATATACAGTAGGTGTTCTTTATTATGATCACATTGCCATGTTAAAATTAAATTAAAATGCATGATTAACGCATTAAATGGACCTAATGATTTTTTTTTTATTTACACAAGAGGGTAACACAAAGATTTGACACCTGAAATAATTTTAACTCTGTTCAATATTTTTAGGTTTTAATACTTTGTAATAATTTCCTAAGCCTAAGATTCCTTAATTTTACATTTTATTAAGAACTAAAAATACAAAATTTTAATAGTTTTACAAAATCCAAGAAGGCCATTTTATAAATATATTTTAAAACAAAATGTTGGTATTACAAATTTTTAGTTTACAAATAAAATCGTTAAATTCTAAAATTTAGTGAATTATACAAAAAAATCATTCAGAAAGAAAATTATTCTTTCATGAACAAATTGTCGAAACAACTGATATTATTTAGTAGTGGCAATATAAATAATTTAAATTATCAACTTCTTAAAAATTTTAGAAAATGGATATTAAGTATTAATAAATATTTATAGTATTTAAATTTAGTTTCAAAATATATTTATAAAAATCTATAGGTAAGATAATGAATTATGTATAAACAATTTTTCCATTTTAGTTTTAGTTTTAAAAAATATATAAAATATAGGAATCTGGGCTCTAGTAGTTTTCACAAAAAAACTTAAAAATATTGAACAAAACAAGTTATTTCAGATGACTGATCTTGTTACAGCCTATATTATATATATAGTATAATATATTACAATAAAAATAATTACAGGTAAATTGAGTTTACTAGCATCGACCGGCTGATGGAATGGCCATGCATGATGATGTTTCATCACAGCCTTCATTACAGTCTTTAGAAGAAATTGAAGTTTGTTGGTGAGTCGACCTGGTCGATTAGGTGGAGGTACAACTGGTGGTTGGACAACACCATTTACTGGCTCAATATATGGCTCATTACGTGGTGGTGGAATATTACCACCATCGTGTTTAGCATTTGCAGTATCCTATTTTATAAAACAAGGTAATATTTTACTAATTGAAAAATGAATAATAAAAATATAAATTTTTTTATTTCAAAGGAATGTTCAATAAAAAATATAAGTAAGTAAACATAATAGATGCCTACTTATATAACAGTAATATAAGTGATTTATCTAACCAATTAGGTTACTTATGTTAAAATAAGTATACAAAATAAATAGTATATCAATTATTTCATTTAAAAAAAAAATACATAAATCCAAATTTAATGTAATATTAGTTGGTCAATTTTTAACCAAAGAACTTTTCATATTATTCAAAAAGTGTTTATGAGTCCCTATTATAATTTACAACTAAAAGTTTACTTACTACCGGCACACCACTATTTTGAGTTGAAACTGGCACCTGCTGCATATTGAACCCACTGAAATAAAACAAATTAATCATTATGTTAAAATATAAAACACAGATTGAAGTAAAATAATTTAGTAAAAACTGAAATTTGTAATAAGTAAAAAGTGGAGGTATCTTTTAAGTATAAAATATAAATAATATCTAATCCCTTAAAAATATGTTTTAAAATTTAATATTTTACATTTATAATAAACGAAGATTTCTAGTTTTGCTTTAATGTATATATATATCCGAGGCTTGGGTTAAAAAATGTAATTTCTTGGTGAAAATTAATTTTATTACTTATCATATAAATAAAATGTTATATGCTTTTACTAATGGTAAAAGGGCATATCTCAATAATCGTTAATGTGAGATTTGAGAAGACCGATGATGTTTAACAAATTACTATTGCAATATCAAAAAGGCCCAAAAATGGGTTTTATTCTTAATTTCCCAAAATTGATTAAAATTGAGACTGGCCCTTTTTGACCCAAGCTCTATAATTATATATATATATATATATATATATTTATATACATACATATTATCCATATATGATATAGATAATTCTTATTTTAGTTATTTATAAATAAATAACATTACTTTTGGATCGATATCAAAAAATTAATAGGTAACTAGGTACAAATTTATATGCATGTAGTACAAATTCATATTTTTCATGTGACATTATTGATCACATATAATTAATGTAGATACAGTAAATAAAGTACAACAATAATTTTGATGAAATTTGTTGTCTATGTTTTACAAGCGCACAACATAGCAAATTTATAGTCAGCAGAACTATTTTGTGTAATTCTTTTAGTATGAAAGGGAGAGCAAACACGAAACTTAAATTAAATTCCTATTCCAACTGCCTGATTTTAGAGCTAATATCTGATTTCTAACACTATTGTATACTATTAAATTTAAAGGCAAGCACATTATCTATGTTTTTACAATGGTTATTTTTATATATATATATTTAAATTTTTAAATAACATAATTATCTATGTAAAATATTGCAATTTAAAAATACTACTAATATTACATTCATTTTGTACTCAAGCACATACAGACCCATACAAATTAAAATATTATAAAAAAATCAACATATACTCTGTCCCACGAAGAGCATGCTGAATCTGCGCATCGTTTGTTGACCAACCGGGCCATTGTATCTCCTCCATGCATTCAAATTTTGTTACCGACAACGGTGGATATGAGCAAAGCCCACCAATTTTTGCTATCGCACGGCATGTTCTCATGAGACAGAGTATACAACAGTTATTTATCTTATATTTCGTTTGAAAATTTAAAACTAATGGTACAAAATTAGTTTTGCTGAGAACAAATTTGAAATAAAATGAGTGTGAAATCCTCCTAGTATGACTCCTACTTTAAAATTCTGTAAAAATTTAAAATACCAAAAATATTGATTTAAGGTAGTTTTTAACCAGTACTGCAATAGGTATCTACATTAGAAAACATAAAAAGGAACTATTTTTTTGAATAGAAATATAATAGCATTAAAGTTTGTTTAAGTTAATTGCTTATAAAAAAAACTGATTCAACGTCTCTTACAACTTTATACAGCATTACTACTGTACTAAAAATGTAGATACTTAACTACACTATCTATTATAATTTATAAATAAGTATAAAAACAAAGAAAATTATATTTAATTCTAACTACAAAATTCTAGATAGGTTAAAATATTTAACAAATTATATAATTTCAGATTTTTTAAACAAGGTATGTACGATTCTATTAATTTAAAACAATGATATTACATTACACATTACACATTGAAAAATGCCTGCAAATAATACACACAATTTTTTCCGATTAGATACTTCTAGAAAAATCATGTTCATTTTGAAAGTACAATTAGTATAACTACATTTTATAGCTATAAATCACATTATCTGAGTTTTTTAAATGAATACCTACTATAATTTTAAAAGATCATTATGATTTATCTGATATTTTTAGCTCCATAATAAAAAAATAATGGTATGCTATATATATATATATGTTTTTTAATGAACAAAATTCCTATATAGGTAATAAATGTGGATAATTAAAACTAAAAACATCTTAACACAGTATTCATTATTGATTCAAAATTATTCCAATAGTGTCAATATATTCAAAATATCAATAGATATTAATTTCTAAAAATGTTATGTTTACCAATTTATTGTGTTAAGCCAATAACCAACAATGGCCAAACATTCGGTATGCCTAAAAAAAAATAAAAACTATGTATTGTACGACATGTACATCGTAATACATCAATAGATTATGAATAAACAAATTTTAGTACAACACAAATAGTGAACTGGAAAATTATTTATTGTGCCATCCGTGTACATAGTTGACCAAAACCCTATTTGACGTTTTTTACATTGGGTAGATAGAAGATAGGTGCATAGTAGATGGAAAAAAGACAGACGAGTAAAAGTAAACGGAGACAAGACCGTAAAGTATTTAAGAAGGAACATGGGCCATAAACACATCCTAAGCCGCACATCGTGTCTAATACAGTTCTGCCTTCTGCAGAACATGATATCCAATATTTTATTATAATAATTATTAGATAGTGCAAGGGAGCTACCTGTTTGATGGGATAAACATAGCGGTGTAGTGGTTTCGACGAAGACGACGGTGAAATTATGGCAGCGGCAATTGAGAATCAAAGGACAGGTGCGGACATTGAACGGTTTGGCGGCAACGAGCGCGCGCCAAACTTGGGCGCGAAAACTACTCGAGAACACTGAGACCACGTAATCAACATCGGTTACAACTATACACAAAACAACGTTAGAAAAAATATAACCGTCGCGACCAGTCGACTGGACAACAACCACATTTAGTGGTGTGCGAAATATTAGGTACGTGCGTGTGCGTGTGTGTGTGTGTGTGTGTGTGTACTTGAATATTATACTAGCGCGCGTGTGTGTTCGCCGCCAATATACCGTTAGCGTTTTTGGCGCTTACCGATCAACATGGCGCGGGTGCCCCCGGTCGGGGGTATACGGACATATTTTGTAAATACAAACGCACATCGCAAAATGCCGTGCAAACGACACGCGGGTTAACGATCACCGTCGCCGTTTAGGTCACCCCCCCCGCGCACGGTATACAACAAGCTATACCTATGGATTATGCAGCAACGACTAACGGAAAAAACGTACCTTTCGACTGTGGCTGAAACATACATAAACGGTACGCTGGGCGGCTAACAACAATAACGTGAACTACGACCAGACGTGGCGTCACGCGCGACAAACGTCTTGCCAACGCCGAAACAACCCGACGGCGGCGGCGTGTCCATTATTGTTATTATTATTATTACAATTTAATAATAATAATACCGCGGCGGCGGTACGACGGCGGCGGTGTGGCGGTAACACGGCGCGCACTTGATTTTATTGTATTGTCGGGCGCACCACGGACGAGAAATTCCGGCGGTATGACGCGCACACGGCGAAAACACCTATTCCAACACACTTGACACTACGCGGTCATTTTTCGGATGCCCACTACGATCCCGGCGCATAGGTAGTAAATTAATTTTCGTACCAAAAACAGAGAAACTCGCATATACGACCATTAATGCCCGAAAACTACCGACTAGCGAGCGGGGCGGGGTGGTGTATTAGGATGCAACGTCCCCATTGGCCGAGTCGGGTCACGTGACGTGCATCATTACGATTTCGATCGATTTTCCGAGCTAAATCTTTTCGATTCGGCCGATCTTTCTCGCGCTTGGAAGTTCGACCGTCGAACACGACGTTTTTCAAACCGTGCCCGACGGGTTTTCACGGGCCTGACTCGTGTCTCATGTGTTTCGGCGACCGCCGTTCAGTCGGAATGGACGTACGAAAAAGGGAGAGAGGGCACAGACGCTTGTTGTTGTGCCGTGCGTGCGACAGCGGATACCTGTAGTTCATGGAGTAAACGCAAAACGTGAACAGTGTCTCCTTGTTTTGGTGAGCATCACTCGCCCAGTGCCACCACCTGCACGGCACTAAAATTTAACGTATTTTTCCTATCATAATCATCACATGCTAAACGTGCTATTGTTTACTGTTAGTGTTTACTTAATTCATGGTCTACAGAACAGACATAGGGTCATAGCCTATCGGTGTACGCCGAACGGTGATCTTGAACGTAATATTCAATATTACCTTTACAAATTGTTAAAGGTGCTGCGTACCGGATAGCTTGTTTTCATAATGAATTATTTAAATGTGATATTTTTTTAAATATACAGGCTGCCCCACAAAGATGCACCCCTTGAATATCTCCGGAGATAATCAAAATAATCAAATCGGTTTTTTTTTATATGTATTACTCACAGGAAAAAGGACTACAAATATTTATTTTTTAATTAATTTGTTTTTATTATTTTCGAAATTTTTTAAAATAGAATTTGTGCAGAGCCTTAAGTTACAACATTTATGATGTTTTTTGGTACACGCATTGCATACTACATTTACGATTGGAAAAACACGCTTACCGAAAACAATAGTTAATTTAAAACTATAATTGTTTTATCATATAGTAATTTAAATGTTTTTAATATTGTAACAGTGCATGTTTGTTGTACCAAAAAACGTTCCGGTACGATATTTTACCGTCCGGTAATAACAGCAAGTACCCGGCCAATGTGCAAGCTAGTTGCTACGGCGGAATAATATACCGCACAAATAAAATACTAATTACCGTACCGCGTACCGGTGCACTGTGTGGGAAACTTTTAAGAGCTGATACTACCGATAAGTGTATCTCATTCTCTGATATGGACAAAATGGTAGTATACTTATAAAGTTACATAATTTATACTTGTAAGCAATGATAAAACGTTTACGAAAACAATTCTGAGCGAAGTTCGTTTACACGTGATTTAAAAGGCCCTAATATTTACGATTTTCATCGAAATTTGATCTTAAAACTATTTATTATTATTATTCTAAAGAACATATTTACAAACTATATTTTTTTCCAGTGGTTTCTTATTCCAATTTCCAAATCACATTTGTTCAAATGTATTTATGTTCCACGAGACAGTTTCTTGGGTCAGTTCTTGTCTTTAAAAATCGCGACAATTCAGTTACCGGAATATATATTGGTTGTCTATCTAAAAACATTTACGGCGACAACTATTTTAAATTCTAAGTATAGCGAAGAATGTATTGGTTTTACAAAGATGTTTAACTTTTTTATTTTTTATGTGAATACTTTCTACCAGAAAACTTACTCTGATGTATATAATAAAGACTCTTTTTTTGAAAGAAAATGTTCTTAGGGTGGTACTTTAAAACGGTCATTTTTCGATTTTCCAATGATTTTTCCCAGCAAATGTGAAAAACCGGGAAAAAACGGAAAACTCCGTACATTTAAAAAATATTAATAAAGAAAATATATGATGCCTATTTAATTATTTTACCACCGTAATAAGTTATAACACGATATTATTTAACTTATAACCTGTTCAATTTTCAAATATTTTGCATATTGGTCAAAAAATTATAATCACATAAAACCGACAATTAATGCGAGGGACATATGTGGAGGAATACGATTTTTCTAATAGGTGCTATTTTATCTTTAAACAGTTATAAAGAAAATACTAATACATTAAAACTCTAATTTCCTTTTTGACCACTTAGTACAACTTAAAATTAATCTTGTGTTAAATTTTTAAGCATTTCTGTTTAGGCGTAGCTTTAACATTTTAATCACAGATACCTACTAAACAAAAATACATACAAAAACACGAAAATATAAAATACCTATATAAACCTATATAAAAAGTTTAAAAAATACATAGAATATTTTGAAAAGTTGAGAAGTTAGAAGTTGGGAAGGTAAGATATAGAGGGGAATTTAATTTATATTTATACGCAATAATTAATAATTGCTAACAAAATACAATTCAAAGCGGAATTCGGTTAATAGTAGGTATTAGTGTATCACGAAAAACTATAATTTAAAAAAAAATTTGTTTGGTTTTTCCTAAAGTTAACACAAATTAGATGAAAAATGAAACCATATGGAATTTAGAGGCGTGTTTATATACAAAAAAAGAATTCCAAATATTATTTTTAGTTAAGTAGGTATTGATCCTTAAGCCGCAGTTTATACAACTCACGTAATTAGCCACACTCAAACGCGAGAAATATTGGAAAAACAAATAAGTACCTAGAAGCATCATAATGACAAACTTAAAACTTCCAATTTATTGAAGTGAGCCAGTATGCTTCATTGATGAGGGTGGCAGGATAGGTAATTTTATGATATTCTTTGTACTTTTAATGAAGATAAAAAACCTTTCTTATTCTTAAACAGAATTTCTTTCAAGAACACAAGATTTATTAGAAGTTTTATTTAGTGGTCTAAAAAATAAATTTGAGTTGAATGCTTTTTTTTTTTTTGATAGGCGTTTTATGATCAAATTAACTACGATATTTCAAAATTTGTCTTACTGAATTGCGCTCCAAATCGTTTTTCGTTAGCAATGGTTTATCGTTACGAACAAATTAAAATTAAATAACTTTATGTGTCATACCTTCCCAAAATCCGGAAAATCCCAGAAATGTGTTCATTTCTTTTAAGAAAATAAGTCCGTCAGCGAAATTGTTTCGGCGAAAAGGTTGCGGTGAAATTGTTCCGACGAAATGTTCTAGACCCAATATTATCTTAATAAATTAGTTCACGAATAATATAACGAGCCAATTCAATTCGAATGCATTATAATCTACTGGAAGAAATATCTGATATAATTTTGTTTATTGAAGAGATAAGAGGTAAATGATCAGTCTATATTGTGACTCGCTTACCACACTTTTATACATATAATGATGAAAAACTTTACATGAAAATAATACTGCTAGAAATACCTTAGGTATCTGTCCATAATTAATCACATTAGCAGTTAAACTATTAGATTTAAAACAAACTGGTACACCCTCTTGTAGAAGCACACATCCAATTTCAAACTTACTATTATTTGTCTCAATGACCGTCTGAATTATCATAATTTCTTAGTACCAACGGACTAACTAAAATCGATTTAAATTTAGTTACCTACGCAATCATCATTAAGATATCTTAATCCGTGTCATGTACCGATGTCCAAATAAAGTGATTATTTATTTAAGAATGTCTCTTCAGCGTTTTCGTCAACATACCTAGCTAAATTTGGAATAAAATTGATATTTAAATCAGACCAAAATATAATTAGATGCTTAATATTCAACTGTCAGAATACAACGTATATTTGATTGAATATCACATTTACATCATAGAGTGACTATGATTACTCTAAGATTCACATTAATAAATTCAATTTATTGTGTTCTTCATAAGTGTATTCTTCGTACTTTTTACAAAAAATAAACAAGTATAACTTACAAAAACGACATAGAATGCAGTTGAAATAATGAAATGCCACACTATGCCATGAATCCATAACAATATTAGCATCGATATTATAAGCATTAATTAATAAACATAATTAATTTTGATAATATATATTTATTAATTTCTGTGACTTGGTCGACATGAATACTGTAAAATTATCGTACCGTAATATATGATTGGTTAGGTTGGTAGAGTTGTCTGTTGTCGAGTGGCTTTATGACGATTTAAATTCCTAAAATGTATAAATTGGTAGTGTTGTATGCATAGGTAATATTATATAATATTATACATTATCTATGGTTGTATGGTGGTTTTTATTTTTTGTCGGATTCCGATTTGTGGATTATTATCATGTGACTTTATGTTTGATGGTTATTTGTCGTATTGCTTTTTGTCGTGCTTCGCCTTTACTTCACTCATATCACAAAGTCGGCTATCTAGTTGTTTTATATATCCGTGCGTTAAATATTTGTTTTGAAATGATAATGGATATGTTAAACACGTGATCTGTGTAGTTAAAAGAAATCAATTCAGTATTACTTAATACTTATAAATTAATACTATACCTATTAAAAAGTAATGAATAAAAAAACGGTAACCAATATGGCCTCACAAATTCAAGTAAAATTTATCACTACACAAGAACAGTAAGTTTTTTTTTTACAAAAATATACATATGTATCTTAAATATAGATAATATATTATAATACAATATTGACATTATTAATATTATTTATTATAGGTTTTATGTTTTGCATTGATAGTTGTTATGTACCATTAGATATATACTATATTTATGTACCATAAATAATTAGTGCTAATTTCTGACGTACATCCCTAGGAAGGGTTTTCGTAAATTTCCAAGGGGTTATTCTAAAGGCAGAGCCGGATTTAGGAACTTTTATAATTGGGTAAAAAATTAAAAAACTGCTTAATGATGCCTTTTTTTTTGTAGCTCGTTAAAATACAGTTATTTATATAACATAATACTTGTTTATTTGATTGTTAACAAGATGATTCATAATAGGACCATAACTCATTTTACTTATCCTATCACATGTAGTGATGCCATTTATTTTCAGGAGGTGGAATACATTTTTCTCCAGAGTAAATACCCTCCCCATGGTCACCCCCTAAAATAAACACTAATCAATTTTTGTTTACAGATATGCTATACCAGATTTTCCATTATCAATTGATTCCAAAATTGAATGTAAAAGCTTGAACATAATTGTTAACAAGATATTGAATGGTAATTAAATGCTTAATATTATTTAAATTAATGAATTATGCACTTGTTAGTTGATATAGACTAGTAATATGTATAGTGTGTGCCTAATTTTGTTTTGAATGTATTTTATATAAAAAGGTACTGAAAATCACAAATATTTCTTAAAACAACTTCATTAACTTTTCAAACACTACTATCTTGTAAAAAAACCAATTATAAATCAATTAAGTGAATTATTTATTTTTTAATAATAAGTACATATACATTTTAGATGTAATTAAACATATCAGTTTATTGATTATATTTTTTTTTGTTTAGATAAACTAAGCGAAGATAATCAAGATGCATTAAATGTTGATTTTGATTTTTTGGTCAATGGTGAATTGTTGCGTACCCCTTTGGATGTTCATCTGTCTCAGAAAAATGAACCCAATGAAAAAGTTGTGGTCATTGAATACATGGAAGCGACTCCGTCTCCAGAACCAATGGATTGTCTCATACATGACGACTGGGTGTCAGCAATACACTTTAAAAAATCATGGTAAATTGTCTGAACGATTCAGTTCCAGTTTTGACAATACACACATAATATTGAAGTTGAATTATATTATATTGTTTTAAAAAATTAATATAGGATTATAACAGGATGCTATGACAATTCTGTTCATATATGGACCAGTAAAGGAAAACATAAAATAGGTATTTCTGGACATACAGGACCCGTGAAGGCCATTAAGTGGATATCTGTTTCAGATGATTCTGCTACATTTGTCAGGTAATTAATAGGACCTTGTTAATTTTACAATGTATACAATTTTAATGTTTATTTTATTGGTTTTATATGAGTTATGTAGTAGTGTGGAAAACATTTATGAACAATAATGCAAAACATGTCAATCTATATTTTAATCCCAATCTTAGCCCCTTCTTAAAATACATCTTCCTCTTGCAATTTTTCCTATTTTTTTTTCTTTTGAAATAATGTCTTCAAGTTCAACTGTAGAAATAAATGTACAAAATGTATACATTCTTGTTAATTCTCATGTTGACAAACTCTCCACTCTAATTCTTTATACAGTAATAAGTGATTTCAAACTTTTTTTTAGCATAAATATTACATTTATTTTGCTTGAGGTTATTGAAATTCTTCCAGTGGAGTTATACCTTTAATTCTATAATTAAATATTTGAATTTAGTGGATCTCAAGATCAGTCAATTAGAGTTTGGGATTGGGATATAAAAAAAGGAACTACTAATTGTCTGCAAATTGGTCGTGGACACGAAAGATCAGTTGAATGTTTGAGTGTGAGTCCAGATTTAACAAGATTTGCTACCGGTGGCTGGGATACTATGTTGAAAATTTGGTCATCAGGTAAATAAATGTCTTGAGTTTTTTGATATTCAAAAAAAAATCTGGTAAATATTTAAAAAATCAATATTTTAATTATATATATTGAAAACAAACAAATATTTTTAGATACAGTAAAATCCAAGTAATTTATCAGAACTGTATACTAGAGTCAACTGTTTATTAAAGAATTTGAGCAACTTCTAAATAAAATTGTATATTCCAAATTTTTTTTTTTTTTTGGAACTTTGTAAAAATTTAATTAGTTACAACATTTATGCAATAACAGAAATATAAAACAATTTAAAAATAGAAAATATGTACGTCATTAACATTCACTTAAATATTTTAAATTTTAATACAAAATAATCATAATAAATAATAGGTATCATAATGAATAAATAGAAACATAATAGTGATTTAATTAATGAGGTAAAGATAATTGGGCTATGAAATATGTTATTTATGCAGTGCAGCTGTAAGGAGGGAAATGAAAGGATTTATTAATGCGGAAATTCTGAAATAAATTTGGAAAAGGATTATCATTATTAGCATTATTGGATAATGGGGTATTATTAGAATTGACGGTGGAGGCATAAGAACCTTTGGGAGGGTGAGATGATGATTTGTGTATAAAAACGTGAGTACTTTGGATTTTGACAAATTGGATGGATTGTTGAGTGACGTTTAACAAGTGCTTTATATTTTGGACATCCTTTGTAGCTAGAAGTATCATCATTCGTGCAAAAGACACACTTGGCTAGGCTGTTTTTGTCCTTGTCAACAATTTCGAAACTGGGGTGGACCATTTTTAATCCTGTAGGTTAATTTAACCTTAATTTTGGTGTGCAACATTGATATCAGATTTAAAATTTTCTTTCTAGTATTGTGTATGAGGTCTGTGAAAAACAGTGGGAGCGAGCGTCCATTTTTGATAATGTTCACGACTCGACTGGCAGAGTAACCTAATTCACGAAGAGCATTAGATATATCTTAGGGTCGAGTAGTGAAGATTTCTTATAATATTCACATAAGGTCGAAATATTGGTGGCATGAAAGCGTGAAAAGAAGTATCGGCGGCCAAAAGATGTTGCGTAATTATATTATATTTTAGATGTCCATGAGAATGGACAATCAAATGAGAAGGCGATTACTTATATGAGAACCTTTTAGGGCCAGTGAGCTGTACCAACGTGTTTTTGAGAGTGGAGAAATTATTAATGTTTCGGACATGGATTGGTGGTATTGTCATGTTTAGGGGAAATAATAGTTTTTTCGATTATGTTGGACACATCATAGTTATTGAGTTCGATTTCGTTGCCCTCCTCAGACGCTAGAACAACAAAATGGTTTGGTGAAATAAATGTTTTTGGTTTTTTGTCATTTTGATTTGGTGATAATGAAGAAGTTGACAAATTCCTTTTTGAGATGAAATATGTGTTCACGGAGAAACTGGGCCCGCTTTTTGAAAGATTTTGTTTATAATTTTGTTATTAATAAAGGAATATTTAATAATGGTGACGAATAATGATAAAAATACAATTTAATGAGCATGTACAGAGATAATGGAACGAAAAACATAACGTGCGTGTGTTCAGGTTGAACGTAACAACTGAACTAATTCCTAATTTTAAATTGTTATTTTTATAAGACAAAGTGTGTGTGTCGATTAAGGTCATTATTTTTCATAGGTAATTTAGTTTTATTACAGTGTTTTAATGTATGTTAAAATAAATTTGATGAAAATCTTAAAAATTACAACTTTTCAAAACATATGTAACCAAATTTTAACTAGATAATCGTTTTTCATTAGCTATGGTTTATCTTTATGTACAAATATAAATTAAATTTTTTTATTTACCTATCCTACCGTCTTAACTTCCCACCTATAACAGTAGCAAACTTATCCCCAGTAAAATATATTTTATTTATTAAATTAAATCACATTCTAAACATTCTAAATTCGAATAAGATCAGCAAAAACCAGTATTTTTTTTATTGCAAATGCCATTAATAAATCCATTGTATTTTAAAGAAAAAAAAATGTAATATTCTGAGTAGAGATCAATTTAAAAACTGTATTTCTATACTCCATTGGCCTATGGGAGAAGTACACCGTGTCCTGTATTTCCCACCTATTCGACATACCAACATTGTTTGATTATGATCGTTAATAATACGATACGATCTACATTCTCAAAATAATGTACTTCTCTTGTGGGCCGGAGTATAGTTGTAAATTACCTCTAAACAAATAATAATTGAGTAATTCAAATATAATTTGTATAATTAGATCCAAATTTTAAGCCAGCTGATGTTCCAGTTAAGAAACAAAAATCAGAAGCAAAAATAATGGTAAGTTCTTAATGGTACATTCTTTAATATTTTGTTTTTAATAATTTTAATTGTATAATGTATTTTTTATAGCCTCCGATTATGACATTACCGGGCCACAAAGAGAATATATCGGCTGTTCAGTTTATTAACAACTCGGATTTATTGACCTCTTCTTGGGATCACACTATAAAACATTGGGACGGTGAAATCGGTGGAATTAAAACAGAAATTGTCGGTAACAAATCTTTCTTTAATCACGATTATTCAGAATTAAATGGATCAATTATTACATGTTCTTCTGACAGACACATCAGATTATATGATCTGAGATCAAAAGGTAAAATATCCGTTGCTTAATTTATAGCGTTTATTTAATTTAAAATGTTTGGTTTAATTGTGTATAATCGTTTTACAGAGGGATCATTAGTCAAAGGTACATATTCATCACATAAACAATGGGTGACCACTGTGAAATGGTCAAAAACAGATCAATATCATTTTGTGTCTGGTGGCTATGACAATCAGATGAAACTGTGGGATTCTAGAAGGTAATTAATAAACTAATAATTAGGCATTCAACTTTGGTGAGTTACAGTATTAACATACACATAATATTTTTCGTTTTAGTTCCAAAGTTCCATTGTTCGAATTGACTGGCCATGAAGATAAAGTAATGTGCAGTGATTGGACAAATCCACAATTAATACTGTCTGGTGGAGCTGATAATACTGTTAGAATTTTTAAAAATAAAAATGTTAAAAGTGTTTAGTTATTAAAATTTCAATTTATTAGGACAACAATTTTTCCTAGTTGAATCAATGACTTGTACTGTTTAAACTTTTTTATCCATTAAAAACAACATCTGTGAGCTGCAGAACTTCATCTATTGATATTATAGAAATATTGTTTGTAAAACAATATTTAATAGGCAAATACTATACCACAACTATAATATTTCTAAAAATCTGTAGATGTAAGGTTTTAAAGTAGAGATTTCAAAAGGCAAATCCTTAATACTAACACCATGCATGTAGAAAATTGCCCTTTGACTCCATTTGGGGGTCTGTACTCTGGTGTTCAAAGCTAAAAAAAATTTTCTTACCACAACATAGTGAAATTCAACACGATTTTTATCACTTACCCTCTATAAAACAACTCTTAATTCTGAAGTTTGAGCTCGGAGGAAGTTTCTTAAAGTGTTCAAAAATAACGGAAAAGATAAAAAGATAAATATATAGGTATTGTTAATAATAGGTAATGCTAGAACACTATATGTAAAGCTATTAATATTGAACTCAAGAAAATAAAGGTTAAATAACATTTCAAAGTTACTTGGTTTTTAAATTGTCAAACAATTATCAAAATCAGAATATCTTCGTGGGACATCCAACACTGTAAATTACACATAATATTACACTTATTTAAAAGTTAAGAACATCAACTTTGAAACAGTAGTATTATAAATACGTAATAATTTAAAATAACTTATTTACGGTGATTTTTAAAATCTAAAAGCACATTTTCACCTTTCAAATTTTTTTTTCCTTAAAACCAATTTGTTCAAATTATGTACCAATAAACCTATTGACTAATGTAAAATGTGTTAAAACTCAAATCACAAAGCAGTCTGCTTTTCTTCGAATAAAATTATTTATACACATATATAATGTGTAAATTCTATTTTAAAAATAATAATAAAATGGATACCTATTTATAGTAGATAATACATTAATAACTAAGTAGGTAGGCACTTAATAAAAATTGTATTTAGACACTGCTTTAGACCTACTTGAATGGTCTGAATACACATAATGTTATTTGTCTTCCTTAGTTATTATTAATATCTTAATATACGGAGTGATCAATCTATCGTAAGACACTCATTATCTTGGAAAGTAAACTTTTTTTGAAATTTATGTTAACATTTTTAGAAACAGCTGTTATAAAATTTAAAATTTACATCATTTTTTGTCACCCTAATTTTTGAGGGTGAAATGACTACCTACTTTTGATTTTAAAATGGCAATCCATATTAAAAATTTCATAAATATATAGAGTAGTAGTTAAAACAAATTTTAGTGTTCGAATTTGTTATTTTTTGTCAATTCGTTGACGAGATATTCCACTTCTAAGTTTGGGTCAGGGCAGGGGGAGTAGTGGAGCATCATTTGTGTCGCAGCACAGCATGTGGTGTTATAAGAATATACCATTACTCTCCCCCAACCTAAAATTAAAAATGGAATATCTCGTCAACGGATTGACGGAAATTAAAAATTTAAACACTAGAATTTGTTTTAACTACTACTTCACATAATTATGAAATTTTTAATGTAGTTTGCTATTTGAAAATCAAAATAAGATAGTACTTTCATCCCCAAAAATTATGATGACAAAAAATAACATAAATAATAAATTTACAATTGTAGATCAGCTTGTTTCTGAAATTTTCTACATCTATTGAAAAAAGTTAATACTTACAGAGATAATAAGTGTCTTATGATTGATTAATCATCCTGTAGACAATCTCAATAAATAAATCTGATTTAAAATGACTAGTGATATAAATACGGACAGATATTCTTATCCGTGGTTCTAAATTATTTTAAAATTGAATGCAGCCAGTGGCAAACTGACAGTGGGGAGGGGATCTGAACCATCCCACAGATATATAATCTATATAATTTAAATAAAATGTCCAAAATAGAGGCATTTATTAATTGAGATACCTTTTAAATGAATATTTTTCAGGAGACCTCCCAGAAAAGTATTAAAAATGCGCTATTGACTGCAGCGTAGCATACCTACCTAAAATATTCTGTATGTAAGAAAATATTAAATTTTTTGGCAATCATTAACTGTAGCACTGAGAGATCCAAAAGATTCCTGAAGGTAAATAGGAAAAAAAATCCTTTTTCATTAGCAATGATTAATCTTTGCTTACAGGTATACATTAAATTCACCTCTATATCCTACCTTCCTAACTTCTTATCCACAACAGTTGAACACGCATTATGCGAAGTATGCCCATCTTTTCTCTATCTAAAGTGAAGTGTCCAATCCGTGAGCCACATGTGGCCTGTAAAGGTTTTCTTTGTGGCTCGTTAAGCCGGGTACATACGAGCGCGGCGAGAAATAATTTTTAATTCACTACGATCACGCGCTGCGCCAACGACCCGTTGTCAAAGAGCGCAGTTTCCCTCTAACATTTTTATGTATAGTTCAGAGTCGTATCGTGACTAATCGTCACTGCTCACAATCTTGTCGCGACATACATCTCCGACAAAATGTCACCCCATGCATCTGATTTCATATTTTTTTTTTATAATGGTTCAGATCACTAGGGTTCCATAATATTGGATGCACCTTATATACCTCAATCAAAGACAACTGTCTTGTGACCACTATTAGTTATTCAAAAATATTAATACAAAACTTACATGTACAAAAATACGAGTACTAGTAATTATTAAGTAACGATAATATGTACTAGTATTATTAAGGCAACGTGTCAAAGCACTTAAAGCAGCGTGCGTGTTTCAACGACAATAAAAACACGTTCACTAAAACGCTAAGTCGCTATAATTGCCTTTTTCACTCAGCATGAATGATACATTTTCGCTCATTGTGACTTGAATGGTATATTAAAGATGGATAAGTACGGAAAAAGAATGTTTTGAACAATACTAACAAAATTGTTTAGGGCAACTAATGGACGTACATTTATATGTGTATAGTAATACGATTACAAGATTATTAAACCAAAATAAAGTTTTCTGTATCATTTTTATCAGTAATGAAGTCATAAATATTTTGTGTGTGTGGAAAAAACGAATTTAGATATCAGCTTATCGATAAGCTCGATTAAGCGTAGACATCACACATAGCGGTTTAAATAAGAGCCTGGTTTTTCCACCGTATAGGAGTTTTATTATTTTGTATTATCATATTACCTATCAATTTATGAAATCTCATTTTTATATTTGTGTAGGAACTAAAATACGCATCTTTTTTTTACTGTATAGGAACTTACCTATATGTACCTTTTTCTATCGTATAGAAACTAACATATGTATTTTTTGCATGCTAGGTCTCGTGTAGGAACTTACATTAGTGATGTGTTTCTTTTTTTAATATGTTATAGTAAATTAAATACAATAAATCAGATTTTATTCTTAGACGATGTATCTACTTAGTTTGAATGTTATAACCGAAGTCCGGAATAATAATTATAATAGGTACCCTAGGTAATAGGAAAAACGCTTTCATTCTAAAACCAAAATTGAGCGAGTTCTACGCAGACTACGTAAAGTAGATTTGGCTTTATTGCCCGTTAGTTGGAGTCAGACAGTACATGCTGGTATAGAGTCTATACATAACTATATTGTATTATTATTATATAAATTTAATATTTATTAACGATTTTTACGAAATCACTTTCGAGTGACCGAAATTTTTGCTCAAAAAAATGTTTTACAGGAAAAATTCATGCCAAAAATTAAAATCTTGAAAATTGAATCTACTTGTTCATTGTAAATGATTTCAATTGTTTGATTACAATTGTTAACAACTTTTAAAAAGACACGAGCAGGACTTTTATGCATTACTTTAAACTATTCAATTTCATGTAGGTAGGTATTTAACAACACTAGAGTATATGTAACCAATTTATATGTAACAATATACATGTCATATTAATATATTACAGTAAAATAATTATATAAGCATTAGGCATTATTTATTTTCTTTAATATTTGTTTAATATTATCCCTATTTACTCGTTTTTTCCTATTTTTCCCAGTTTTTGAGAGAGAAAACTTCTGGAAAAATCAAAAAAAAGATATAAAAATGACTACCTACCCAGTCAAATCTCCTTACAAAGAATGTACTACCATTAAAAATTGGAGTAAGATTTCAGGTAGAATAGTTGTCCACAGAAAAAAAAAAACAAACATTATTATAAAATCATAAGCTTCTTCGCTTCACTCAGAATCTAAAATCTAAACTAATATAATAGTGTGTTATACCTAGTAATAATACAGTTATATCACAAGTTAATATGCTTATACCACACGGTTATAAATAATTTTTCTCCTAGTCCTATTTAATCTTTTATTAGGTGTCTACCACGAACTAAGATATACCTTAGTTTTTGGTGTCTAGTTCGATTATTTTATACAGCTACTAGCTCCTATATGATCTAAGGGTGTCTATGGCAGAGGCGTAGCGAAGGGGCTTGTTTTGGTGTTCAAACACCCCCCTTTGACTAAATTTATGCCAACAACTATAATTTTTACTATATGCAGTTATGTATCTGATTTCTATAAGATGTATTGTATTACGCATAGATAATTATCAAGTATATTTTAATATGTGTGTTACATGCCCACAATAAAGAAATTAAGTTACATCTTAATAAAAAAAAAAAACAACCCCTAAAATAATCCTGGCTACGCCACTGATCTGGTATGGTATACTTACACAATTATAAATATAGCTATAATCGTGATGGTATGACCTTATCAGTTATCATAAATGGTTATTGCAGAAAATCGAAAATCAGTTAAGTTATCATTATCAATTTTTTGTCCTCATATTGAAGATTAGAATTATCCCATCGTTGTTTTTATAAAATATTGAAGTAATTTATGCCTTAACATAATAATTATAATTTAAATCGTGTTAGGTACTTATAAAAATATTTTTGACTTTTGTCTATGGATGTAAAATAATATTATTGTCCCCACAGAAAAATTGGGGTGGTTGCAAGCCATAAACATGTTAAGATATGGACTGCGCGTACCCTAATTGCGCCTAAGGTCTGCGGGTTCAAACATTGAGTGAAAGAGACAGATTATAACTACCCTGATTGTGGAAGAAATAATAAAATAATTTACTTTTCCATGCGCGATAAGAATTGTTTTAATTGATAAGAATAATAAATATAAGTTCAAATTTAATTTGAAGTGTATTTTATTGGAAAGTGGAAAAAATTAAATTGTATTTATTATTAGTTTTTGTTTATAATATTATTTGGTTTGAAATGGTCAACAAATCTAGTATTCGAGGATGCCCAACGGTTCCACCCAAAAAGGGTTCAATGCATAGGTTAGCAACTTCAAATTAATAACCGTATGAGTTTTTGTAGTTTTGCTTTAAAATATTTTGTTTGTATTTTTGGGTCTATAGTGCAAGTGCGTTCACATGCGCCCCTAAAGGCCACCACTGAAAGCATGGATTGGCCCGTATTTTTATCAGCGTAGGACGTATAAAACCATAGACCTTTTAACAACCTATTTATTAACAAGTCTATATATAAAAACCACAGCCCGGTTCAGTTAAAATAGATTTTTCATAACTATAATACGCCTTACAAAAATCTGCGGGAGATTAGTGCACCACGTAGGTATTTTACAAAAAGTCAGTTGACCTCAATTTTTGTTTAATTATTACAATTGCGTCGTCCCTGTCATTGTTTTTATTATGTAGGTATATTCATACGCGTGCGTAAACCTTGCTTAAAAATCTTAAGCACAAAATGGGAGAAGGAGTTAAGTCACCATAATATTGATTATATTTACCTAGTAGTTACTCGATTTAGGCTAGATTTGATGGAGTTTAACTGAGTTGTTGAAAGATTAAACTCCCCAAAGCTCCTTCTCCTCTATTTGCACCAATTCACAAAGTCAAGGGGACGTTAAAGTTTAATAGTTTAAAAAATTCATATTATCTAACTTATTTGTCTAAAATTATTATTTTGATGGAAAATTGCTCAAGGATGCCTCTCTTGCCTTCCCCATGTACATGGGTACATGCTTGTGTGTACATTTAATTGTATTTACTTATTTTTTTAAGTAAGTACCATTAAATATATTATTGTTTAATGTAAATTTACAAGTTTCATATACATAGGTACATTATTCTTTGCACTTCCCACCCGATGAACATTTCTGTGGGCACCCTTGGCCGCAACTTCAGTGTTTAGGAATTTCTGTACAGTCTAATAGGAAGTCACACTCTACACCAATTCGATTAATACATTTATAAACATTTTTAACTAACTGGTTTAGCTCATAGTTATCATTTTCATATAAGTACTTAAAATAGGGTTTATTGAAGAAGTTGAGATTTGGAGATCTCTTATTTTAACAAGTAAGAATGCACAATAGAAAAATATCTCATTTCACTTATCATTATTCATAGATTATATTAACTATTAAATTGTTTTTATATTTTCAATTCTCAGCTAGAAATACTTATGAGATTAACAAAGAAATATAACAACTTACATTTATCTATTTAGAAGTTAAGAACATTTTAAAAGTATAGACTGGTTTAATACAAAAATATATTACAATTTACATATTTAGACAAAACAACACAAATTTCATATTTAATTAGTAGATATTATTAGAATGGATGATTATTATTTATTAACTATTATATTTAAAATAATAATATTAATGACCATTTGCTTTTCCAATAGCCGCTGTTCTACCGATAAAACTAGATACTGTCTCAGAATTTATCATTTAGTTCTGTAGATCTATCGAATTGTATTTTTTAATAATCTTATAATGTTAAAATCTATAGAATTGTCTTTATAATTAAATGGATTTGTATTAATTTCATAGGGCTATTAATAATTATTTATTTATAGAAGTCCATAATAAATTTTACTCCTGACATGTATTATATAGGCAAACATAACACGTTTAATTGTATTCAGAAGCAGATATCTTCAAGGGGCAACTATAGGTAACTTCAAATTCTTTTTAGATTTTGCAGTTCATGATTTTGACTTACAAATATTTTTTATTCAAGATTTTGATGAACTCCTTAAAATTAAAAAAAAAAAACTGAAGGAATTTGTAAGAATTTTGGTATTTAAGTTTAAATTGAATGTCCTTTAATCCTTAATTTTTGTATTTTTTAATAAAAAAGGCCCTAATAATATTCAATAGGTTTTTTTTAAACAATCTATTCATTTTGAATGATAATAAGAATAAATAAGTTAATTAATTATATTTGATTGTGTTTAAAATTGGCCTTAAAATAATTTGGCATGTACCTTTTACCGTTTTTATAATCGTCCTATTATAATTGAAGTCTTTTTTTTAGTTTTCCATAAATAGTTTTTTTTGGTTCATATCCATCTATAGGCTATATTATTTTGATCTAATTTTGTTTTGTTGGATACCACTTTAAGTTCATTAAAGAATTAAAGAAAAAAAATATAGTGCCATTATAGATATAAAAAAGTGTTACCAAAGTTATTAGGATTGAATAACCTTGATACTACCGTTTACTGTTTGGTAGTTTCATGCACTGAATTATATACTGAATAGTATGATACAGTTCATTGGTTTCATCTTTCATGCACGATTTAAGATAGACTATCTTAAATCGTCGTTTCATGTGATACAATTGTACAATGTGACCAAAATACGAAACTATTATAAGTTTTCCCACACTGAATTAAACAGTACATTTTGCGGTTTTTGACGTTCAATGTTTTCGTGATTTGGTTTAAAACGTTTGTTTTTAAAAACATTAGTTTATTTTTATGATTCTTTAGTCTATGAAAAGTTTATTAATCAATTTCATTAGTATTTTTAACTATCATGTAATTCGTTAATTTAGTTTTAGAAATTTATTTGTTAGATTAATTGTTTATCTAAATCTAGTGATATAAATTTAAGAAACTGTTAGAATTAAATTGTTGTCATAATGTATGTTTTTAAAGAATATTTATTAACATTTGTATAGATATACTTTTATTTAAAATTATATGTATTATCTCCTTTAATTAATAAATTAATTACCATAATATTGATTATGTTATAATTTTAACATAACATTTTCATATTTTCAGGGCTCATGAAAGAAAGTTAACCCAAGACTGTAAAGATTCTCTGTTGCATGAATTGCAAAAGTTTATGTCATCCAACTTATTAGGTAAATTGTTATTAACTTACTATTAACAAACTTTAAAACAGCTACAGATGCTGTAATCAATTGGTAATTAGTATCAAATACATTTTGATAATACTGATAAAAATGTACTCCGCAATTATTATATAAAATAATTTTAAGTATAGAGTTTACTCAATAATTATACAAGAGAACTCATTAAAATTTTATAATAAATAAAATAATAACATACACAGAATATCTATGGTTTTATATCAATGATTTTTTTATTATGTATCATAATTTATTGTATTATATAGGTAGGTAGGTTATGAATAAATAAATAAATAAATTATAAACTATAAATGTTAACTTTACCCAAGATTTCAATTTTCATTAAGTCATACAGATTTCATTCATTATTATAATATATTATTCACATACAAAATAATTTTATAATGTGGTTATATAAAGTAAATTGTAGTAGGATATCACGATTTACAATTTAAGGGAACCAACTATCTTATAGTTAACACATTTTTATGAAAGATTTCATAATACAATATAGATCTATTTATGAGTAATATGACCACATATGTAGGTAAAATACAATTAGATTAATTCATTTTTCATGTTTAAAGGTAAACATGAAGAATTAATTCTATTAAGGTATACATTTTATATTATACAATGAAACCTCTGGACAATAATATGGAAAATCTGGAAAATACTGGACACTGTCTGTTGCTAAAATTGTGTGCCCTATTCAGAGGTGCCCACTCTTTAGAGGGAGAAATTGTATTTTTATTAAATTAAATAAATAAAATTAAGTAATTAAATAAATTGAATCTTATTTTATTTTTACGTTAATTAAATACATCTTACAAGTTACAACATTTCATTTATATGATAATATTTCAACAACTAGACAAATAATAAACAGTATAATAATGTAAATATATTGTAATAAAAAAACTTAATAGTGTAGACTTTTATTTAGATATTTTACAATTTTTCTTAATTTACAGTAAAAATGATCAATATCATACAAAAAGTGTCCATCATTTAGATTGTCCTGTATTTAGAAATTTTCCTACATATAAATAGTGATAATGTCTCCGTTCCATAAAAAAAAACGTTGGCTATTTGGAGGTGTCCATTAAGGGAGGTTTCACTGTATTACCTATATCATTTATATAGGTACATATATGGTTAAAATAATTTATCTTCTTATACATTTTAGTAATATCAATTATAATAAAAAAAAAAGACGTCCTAGAATAATTGGCGGCTGCAGCCACTATTATAGATAATTTTATTATCTAAATTTAAAATATTAAAATAGAAAAATGACCTCTTTAAAGTACCTCGCTAGTTTTTTTTAGAAGCATTGCTATCATTAAAGTTGGGGCAAAATTTCTGGTAGAATATTTGTCCACAGGAAAAAAAAATTGTAATATTATAGTAATATATTTCATACATTTTCCCTTTATATTTTTTCGATTTTTCAAATTTGATGAGGAAACTGTTGAGAAAATCAAAAAATGACATTCTTAAATTACCTCTCCATACCGATTTTCTTTCAGAAAAAATGCTATACGTAGAAATCCAATCAAATCTTCTTGTAGAAAAATTGAGTCAGATTTTTATTTGAAAAAAAAAATATATAATATCTTTGTAAAACTGTAAGCTTCTTTGCTCCACTCAGAATCTAAAAGGTATAAATATTTTAAGTCTTTTCTAAATACTTAATCCCCTGAATAAATTTTATGAAACAACTTACTTAACCCACAATAGGTCACAGTGTTCGAAAAAAATCTAACATAAAACTTATTACTACCTTTATAACTATTATCGATTGAATGATAATAAATCACCCTTCCACTAATACTTTATCTACACAATTATGAAACTAATAACACCGTTATTATTGATAAGATTACATTTTTGGACAGTTGTATTAATATTTTAATGCAATTACATAAATTATTATATTATTAGGAAAAATTTAATACGAGAGTGATCCTAAGTTAAAATTAAAACGAGTTAATATGATTTCACCCCCATAAACTTAAAGTACCACTAATTATCAATTATTATATGATATTATTTTTTAAATGTATATCTTTTGTAAAGTAGTATTAATACTACTTAAGTGGATTCAAAACAGATATTTTTTTTTTTTTGTCTAAAACATAACAACATAGCAATTTAGACAAATGTTTTATCCATTCAATTAATATAGTGAATATAATTCTGGAAACCAATTTTAATCCAAAATTTAATATACATGAGATTCTCGAGACCACCACTTTGCTTTAATTTTAGTTTTTTTTTAAATGTATTTTTATAAAATTTTTGAAAATAAAATGCTGATAAGTGGCCTAGTTGATCTCATGTACATTTCATGCAGGATTCAAACCTAGTTTTAGAATTTTTATTGCTTCACTAAAACAACATGAATGATAGATTTTTCAATCAGAATTGATCTAAATTATTCTATGTTGTGTTTATATTAGACAAAGAAAGCAATTATTAGTTTTAAATTCCCATGATTAAATTAATATGTAATAAAGTAAATAAAATAATTTATATTATGTATACAATATTTAATTATATTATGTAAATTATTTTAGCATATACTTTTCCACCATCGTTAACATCTCAAGAACGTAAATACTTACATCACAGATGTGCTGAATTTGGATTGAAATCTAAAAGTCATGGGTTAGTAAAACTTCATTGTAAAATAATTGATAACATTTTATATGTTTACGTTTAAAATTTTAAATGCTACCTTAATTTTGTTAAATTAATACAAAATAACTTAATGCAAAAAGTTTGATTTTTTTAATGTTAATGCAAATCAAACAATATTTATTGATTGTAGGTTATATATTTATTGATTTTGTTAATCAATTTTATATAAAATTATTTATAGTGATCAGTAAAGGTAATGTGTGAGGACTTTAAATTTGTTGACTTCAAACTTTATATATTGAATCAAGACATGAGAAAGTTAAATGTGTTTTTGAATTTTGTGACTGGTAGCGATAGTGTTAACATTGGCAACATTAATAGCTGTGTTATTAGTATATGAATCAGAAAGTATGTCCCAATGAAGGTAGCTTTTAGGTACATTTAACTTTCTCATGTCTTGATTCAATATATAAAGTTTGAATTCAACAAATTTAAAGTCCTCACACATTACCTTTACTGATCATTATAAACAACTTCATGATATCTCACTACTCTAAAATCACATATTTGGGTCTTCTTTTAGACAGAAAATTCACCTGGGGTCCTCACCTTAAAGACAAATGAAAGGATATATTTCATCTGCTGAGACCATTATTCAGAACTAATATTAATATTCCTAATAAACTTCTCTTATATATGAGTCACCTTATCCTACAGTTTCATATTTTGAGACCCTGCTAAAAAAAAGACAATACCCAAACAATTTAAGCTTAGTAATCTATTTCCCTAGAAAATAAATATACATATTTTATATTTTATTCAATGTTATATTTTTATTTTTTAACAAAAAAAGAGTGTTTTTTCTAATTTTTACCATAACTTAAAAAGTTGAAAAATGTATGATTGTCAATTCTAATTCTTTTCAAAAACAATTTGAAAAAAAAAACAGCTTTGACTCATGAGTTGTTTTTATTTCAATATGTGCACCTAAACTAGATTTACATTATTCATAACTATTTTAAAAACCCATGAGATAAACATTTCTTGTTTCTATTGATTAGTAAGTTCTCATAATGCTTAAATAACAACACATTTAACAAGAATTAGTTATATATATATATTTTTATCATAAATAAAATTTAGATAAGGATACTGGATTTTATTTTTAAAAAGTAATCATTTATATTTGTCAATATAAATTATTTAAAAATTAAATTGTAATATTTTTTCAGTACAATATCAAAAAAAAAAAAAAAAAAAATGTGTGTACTAATTAAATTTGTATGACATTACATATGAAAGATATATTAAGGGGAATGTCATATGGAAAATATGCATGCAACTAATATCTTTTACTTTTTTTTTTAACAATAGGATACCAGATGAAACTCGATCAATAACTGTATACATGGATATAAAAAAATTGAATAGCAATGCTTGTAGTCTAGAAATATCTTTAAGTTCAAATGAGTTGATGACAAACATGTGTGATAATGTTCCTATTACTAAACAAATGTATGATGAATTACTTCCTAATCCTATGAAACCATATCGACGAATGGCAGGTAAATTTAAAGTGTAGTTACTATAGATTTAATAGTTACATTAAAAAAAATTTTATTTTGCACCTAACTATTAAATCTTAAGTATTTTTAAATTTTAAAATGTTTAATTTGTTATCAATACATGTGTTTTATTTTAGATATAATATTTTAATTAAACATAAAATATTGTAAACTAAAATTAGATTGTATAATGAGTGGTTACTTGACAGAGAAAAGTTTTCTTCATTTACTGACTAGGATTTTTATAATATGAGGGATGATGTAGTCAAATATAGTCATTATATTCTTTATTTTAAATGTGTTTTTTTTATATGTAGTGGCTAATTGTAAAAGAAATCTTCCTCTTATGTGTGATAAACCAATGCCTGTACCTCGGTTTGCCGTTGATGAAGATTTATTGTCTATGAGGAAGTCTTTACCAATATGGGCTAAAAAAGGACAAATAACTCATGCAATTGAAAATAATCCTGTGGTGATCATTACAGCTGAAACTGGTTCTGGAAAAACAACTCAAGTATGAACAATTTTATTTATGTTATTTCAATATTTTATGTAATAGAATAATAAGATAAATCAATTTTATATTCTTTTTAGATTCCACAATTTATAGTTGATGATAGTGCTGCAAAAAATAGACCTTGCCGAGTTATATGTTGTCAACCACGGCGGATAGCAGCTATATCAATGGCTGATAGAGTGTCTAATGAGCGTGGGGAAAATATTGGAATGAGTACTGGATATCAAGTCAGACTTGAAAGCTGGTAACAAAGCTATTTAAATTTGCTACATTTGGTTTATTTTTGGTAATCAGTTATTCATGTTACAAAAAATGTTTATACTTTTTATGTTACACGTTTTTACTGTTTTAAATGAGTCTGACTAGAATGCTGACTAGTAAATTGTTCTGTTTTTTTATTAATGACATTTAAAATAGATTTTGAGCTCAGAATTAAAACATGTATTTGAATATTTGTTTAAAATTTACTTTTTAATTTTAATTTTTGGCAATATACTGATCAAATTTTGAACAAATAAAATTACACCAAACAAAATAAAATATCTAAAACATCGGGGGTGAAGGTGATGAGTGCTATCTATCTGCACCATTTCAGTAATATGGATTACTGTTTACTCTTTGTATTATATTATAATACTGCATTTGTTTAAATTAAAATTACATATTTAGTGTGAGTCATGATACCACTATTATATACTGCACTACTGGGGTTTTGACGAGGACACTTATGGATCGGCATCAAAAAGACAATGAACCTAATAAAGGAATGTTAATGAATGTTTCTCATGTAATTGTAGACGAAGTCCATGAACGTGACAAACACGTAGACTTTCTTCTTATAGCTTTGCGTATGATTTTACCAAAATATAAGCATTTGAAACTTATTTTAATGTCAGCTACAGCAGATATACAATTATTTTCTTCTTACTTTGATAATTGTCCTGTATTGAAAGGTAAAAACAAAGTTATTTATTTATTCAAATTAATATTTAAACACTTTGTATTAATTTATAGTGGAAGGAAAAATTTTTCCTGTACAGAATTTCTTTTTAGAGGACATTTTGGATGTGTAAGTATTATATTTAAATTTTGTTTTTATTATTAAATAACATTATTTTATAGTATTAAATATGAATCTCAATCAATGGCAAGAATTAAAAATAAAACGAAAATTGGTTATTGGGATAATGATATTGTAGAAAAAACAACTGTAGCTGTTCAAAATATGAACCTCACAGAACCGGTATTCATGAATAAAATTCTAAACTTATTTTATAAGCTAAAATAATTATAGTATTTTATTTCACATTAGATTACTACATTGAGACCCGATCAAGAATGGTTGAAATCTGAATTAGATGACTGTATGCACCAAATTTGGTTCAATGCTGAAATAGAACAAATTGATAGAATGATTTATTATATTATGTCTGAAGACATTCCAGTAGATTATCAAGTAATAATTATTATGCTATACCATTTTATAGCTGAAATGTATTTTATAATCATTAGAGGAAGTCTAAATTTAAAAAAACTAGCCTAAATAAGTTATTAAATTACATTACGTAATTTGAATCAGATCACTTGACTACAGTTTTAGAATTCGTAATTTTTAATTTTCATAATAACTTCCAGTTATATTTTAAATAGTATTATAATTATTTATCAAAATTAATTCAGTTAAAATAATGTAATTTTTTATTTTTTGTAATACATATGAAATCTGTATATTGTTCACATTAACCCTTCAAATATTGATTTGTATACATGTATACATTTTATAACTAATATTTTATATTTATATTTTTTTTTTATCCAGCATTCAGAAACTGGTGTAACTTTGTTAATGCTTGTAGCAATTCATGGATTAAATGATTATGTCATTACTTTATTGAACATGGGTGCTAATCCAAATATACAAACCAAAGTATTGAATATGAATGCAGCTACATGGGCAACAGAATTTAAAAAATTTGAAACTAGAGATTTGATAATGAATAGTAAAGGTGTGGTTGCAGCAATCGATAGTCAAAAAATAGAAACTTCCAATGAAAATGAGATTATAGAAAGACTGGAATTATATAAAAAAAGTCTAGCTCCTAACATTATAATTGATGCACATTTAATTACTCATCTTATTAAACATATAATTTTAAAAAAAAAATCGGGTAATTAACCTTAGCCGAAAATTTTAAATTATGAATTAAATAATATTTATGAATATTCTTGTATAGGTTCTATTTTAGTTTTTTTACCTGGATTTGAAGATATGTCCATGGTTAATAAAATTATTATTGAAGAACTTATTACTAAAGAAAATTTAAAAATAACAATTTACATGTTACATTCCATGATGCAGGTATTACATAATATTTCAATACATTTTTTAAAAATTTGTAAATTATATTTAATTTTTCTTAATATTAAGACATCCGATCAACGTAGAGTATTTCAACCAGCTCCTAAAGGCCATCAAAAAGTAATATTAGCTACCAACATTGTAGAAACAAGTGTTACAATCAATGATGTTGTTTATGTTATTGATTCTGGAAGAGTTAAACAGGTGAATTACATTTGATTTAATACAATAATAAAACTAAAAATTAAAAAAAAAAAAAGTATTAAATATTTTTTGTGTTTTACATTAAATATTAATAATATTCTATGACATTGTTGTAGAAAGGATACAATGCTTTTAATGGTATAAGTTGTATGAATGTAAACTGGATATCTCAGAGTTGTGCAAAACAGAGAGCTGGGCGCGCTGGGAGACTGTGTGCCGGTGAATGTTATCGTATTTATACAAGAGAACACCATAACCACATGGCAAGTCATGACGTACCTGAAATTCTTAGAATGCCTCTACAAGTAATTACTTTATACTTAATCAGATATTATGTTAATTGTTAGTTCATAATATTTTACTGAAGTTTAAAAAACAAAATAGCTCCATAAAATTTTAAATTAAGATTATCTATACAGGGTGATTTTTTTATCATGAACCAGCAATTATATCTGAGGATTTTAAGTGAATTTGATTTCTGTTTTTTCTGATCTTTATAGAACTGTTTAAGGTTTATTTTAAAACCATTTTTAATTTTTGACCCCAACTCCATTACCTTAAATAAGTGCATACCATTGATTTTCAAATATGAACCTCCTCTTGTGAACATAGATTTGAATTAAGAATATTTTTCTAGAAATGTTGATATGCATAATACTAATATCAGACTTACCATTTATGAGTTTTAACAGTTTAAAGTTTAGACCAGAGGAGTAGAAAAGGGTCATAGATAAGCAATTTATTACTCTTCCCTACTCCTCCAGTCTAAACTTTAAACTGTTAAAACTCATAAATGGTAAGTCTGATATTAGTATTATGCATATCAAAACTTCTAGAAAAATATTCTTTATTCAAATTAGTATTCAAAAGGGGGAGGGCTTCCTATGAAACTATATTTTTCAATGACCGTCAATAAGGCCAACAAGGTCAAACATTAAATGTTGCTGGTTTAGAGTTTAGACCTAACCGTCCAATATTTTTCTCATGGTCAATTGTACGTTGCTCTGTCATGTGTCACATGCGAAAAAAAATTTACTGGCTCCAGATACATTTTACGTGGTTTATCCAGAAATATTTAATAGTTAAGGCAAATAGTTATTTAAAATTTAAAAATATGTATTATAACTCAATATATTTAGTCGACCTAAGGTGGACTACCCAATTTCTACCGATTTATTTTTATTCATAACTATTACAGTCAAAACCAATAAAGAATATGGGTAAAAAAAAAATTATAAAAATCGGCACGGGCAAGACCGGGCAGGACTAAAAGTAAAGAGAGGGGAGGACTATTAAACATCTTTTATAATTTATACCTTTTTATACATTTATAGTGATTTTTTTCAATGTTTTATCACTTTTGAGGTTTCAAGTACTTTTTTGTGGATTTTAAGAATATATAAATCCAGTCTTCAATTATGACAATCGAGTTATTACTTTTGTATTAATATAAATTGTCAGCAAATACATACATAAAGGTATAAAAGGATTGCCGTGCTATCTGTAAGTGATGACCATAATACAGTACACACGCTTTCCAATGTTGAGCGTCCCTACTCCCCGATAGGTTAAGGTAAGCTTCATTTCCTTTGAAATCTCCTCCCCTCAAAATTCAGTGTTGAAAAAATTTCACAACAGAACACTTTTACCTTTGGTATACTACCCACTTTTCACCTATTTGTTTTCATTCAATATCAACACTGTCAATACCGAAAAGTAATATGGGTAAACAAATAATAAAAAAGGGACAGCTAGTAATATCATAAATATTTAATAAGAAAAATAAATTTTTTAACAAATTTAATCTATAACTTAAGTTTATTAAGTGCACTAAACGTAAACAATTTTATTTTATTTCTTTGTCAAATCTATCTATGTAAATTATTCCACAATGTGTAATCAGTAGGTTGATGTCTATGTGAAGCCAAAACTTAGTAGTTACAAAATAAATTGCGAATACTTCTAAGTCATAGTTTATATTTTTAAATAATTTATTATTCTTTACATATTTTAATTTATAAATCATATACCTTGTAATATAAAATATTGTTATGTAAATATGATTTATTTTATTGTAATTAAAAAATTATTTTATAGGAACTTTGCATGTTAGCCAAAGTTATTTCAAATAATATGAGAGTATTAGACTTTTTAGCATTAGCTATTCAACCACCACCAACTTTATCAGTTACATCTGCTCTTGAATATTTAAAGATAATAGAAGCTATGGATGTTAATGAAGACTTGACAGATCTTGGATTTTTTATGTTAGATTTATCTATTGAACCTCATTACGCTAAATCACTGGTATTTGCTATATTCTTGAAATGTTTGGATCCTGTTTTAACTATAATTAGCTGTTTAGCTAACAGGTAAGGATTTTAATAGTTTTTTTACATTGGTAATATTAATACAACTATTAATATACAGGGAACCATTTAATTTAACACTTAATGTGAATATGAAATCATCATTAGGATCTATTCGTAAGAGACTTGCTGGTGATTCATTAAGTGATCATATAGTTCTACTGCGTTTGTATCAAGTAAGAAATTTAAAAAAATGGATATTTTTAATTAAATTATTATACTAGTAAAATAGGTGAGGTTGAGAGTTTTAAGTGTAGCAGAGTACTTTGGTTAAATAATAAGATAAGATAGGATAAGGGATGAGTAATTAAAAGGTTGCTTAGGTGTGGCTTTGATAGTAGATACATTGAAAGGAATATTTGAGATGGTTTGGACATGTCATGGGGAGAAAGGAATCTAAAACAGTAAGCATTACAATTAGAATAAATGTAGAAGGAAATAGAGGAAATGAAGACTGAAAAAGATACTAGTAGTTTGATGCAATTGAGAATGATATGAAGTCAGCTAGTGTATGTGATGTGGGAGTTTAGAATGATAGTGGCCGATCCTAAATAGTTGGAATGAAAACAAAGAAGAAATATTAAAATAACTAAATTCATATAAAGGACTATAATAATCAGCTAGTTAAAATAAACAGCGTGGTTAAAATTAACAATTGTTTAGTTTTTGGTAATGCCATAAATAAATAAATCTAAAATTATTAAGTTGAAGAAAGTGGAAAAGAGTTTGGTTTGCCTTTTCCTACATTTATCTATTAATATTGAAATATAATTAATCAATGAGTGTTATTCACTTCAGAAATACTTTTTATTTATTATTAAATATTTTCTTCTTAGTCATAAATGTATGTAACATATAATACTACATCATTTATATTACTGATCACAGGGAAAACAAAATATTTTCTTAATTGTATTCTTTTAGCTATAATATATCTTGATTTTTAATTACAATATTTATTTTAGGTTTTTAATGAAGGAAATATGAATGATAGTGATTTATTCAATCTTGTTTCTCAATCAATCATGGGATTAATTACACAAACAAGAACTCAATTATTAGGTCAGTTAAGAGCATTAGAGTTAATTCAAACACGCATGGGGCCTAATGATATAAGAGATGTAAATATCAATTCAAATAATTGGGCTGCTGTTAAAGCTTGTTTATTAGCAGGATTGTACCCGAATTTAGCAAAATTAGATAAATCTAATTCTAGACCAATACTAAAAACTAAGTAAACAGATAATTTTAAATACAAATCACTAGATATTACTTAATATATCAATATATTTAAATTTATTGTTTTATTGATCAATTTATTAGGACAGAAAAAAGTGTTATTTATCATGGATCCAGTGTTTTGCGTGAGAACTATGTTAAAGATTTGCCATCTGAATGGATAATATTTGAAGAAATGAGTTCTTTCAATACTAAAAAATTTATAAAAACCTGCACAGTAATATCGCCTATGACTGTGGCACTTTTTTCTAATGCCATGAGAATACCTCAAGATTCAGTTGGTAAAACAGCAGGTAAAAAATTAAAACCTATTTTTGTGGTAAGAAAATGTTTTTAAAAAAGCCTCTTATCACAGATTATGGTGACTATAACATATATAACAGTGACAATGAAAATGATACATTAGCTGAAAAACATATGGCGTTTTTAAACTTGGATAGTTGGACTAGTTTTGTTGGAAGTTCAGATGATATTTCAAAAATCTTTAACATGCGTTTGTGTCTTACTCTAGCTTATCGAGAATTTCTTAAAAATAAAATGATCTCACCACACAGTGTAATTATATGGTTTTAACGCTTCATCAATTTTTCATCATTTTTATTAATATTAGATGTATCTATGTATTTATTCTATTATATTTATGTTTTTTGAAGTCCTATTGCAGTGTTGTTCAATCAGTAGTTAAAATATTGGCTGCAGAAGATCATGCTGTAGGATTGGAGGCTCCAGATAATGTTGGTAAACGTCCAAAAGAAAATAGTAATAAAGGTTAGTTATTAAAATATATTAAATTTTATCAAAGAAGATGCTATTACTCATTATATTTAATTCCTTTAAAAGGTCGCCATACCAAAAATAATGATAATCCATCATTTTCTAACTTCCGTAAAAATTCATATGGTCAACACCCTCAAAATAAACGTAAGCTATTATTATTTTTATTTCATTTATAATTTTATTAAAATGGATCTTTACTATCAACAGTTTATTTAGACAGCAGTTCAAATTTAAGAATGAATAGAAACTGTTATAATTCATCCAGTAAGTAGATTTAAAAGAAACCTCGTACTTTTTTTTTTATTGGATTATTGAAATGTTCAATATTAATAATATATGCAATGTTAGTTGCTTGCATCGATGGGAATTATTTATTAACACAAGTGTTAATAATGGTATTATAACTACAAATTAATTGAATACTTAAATTTATTTTTGTTTTTAGATACTAGAGGAACTAGTAATAGACATTATCAAAAAGATTATTCAACTCCTAGTACATCTCAGCTTAACAATAATTACAAATGGCAGTAACAACTTTAAAATAGGTTTAATTAAAAGCAGTATTATAATAAGTATTTGACTGTGTTGTTTAATAATACAAACCACTTTTTTAACTTTTTGTTTTATAATTCTTGTTATTTTATTAAAAGATAAAAAATTTTGTTATTTAGTTTCTTAATTGACTAAGTATAAAATTTAAAGATTTTTTTGTTAAGAATATTTTAAGTAAATGCCATAGACATATTAATTTATAAAATATGTTCCATACAAATTAATTGATAATTTTATGCTAGAAGTGCATGTATTAAAAACACTACTGCTCACTAATATAAATAAAATTAATTAACTGTAATTCAATAGTAAAATTTTTTTTTTTTAATTTTTCAGTTTTTAGTATAATATATTGTATAAGAATGTTATAATATGTTAAAGTTTGACAAAAATGTTTATTTATTTATCTACAATACATATTGCAAAATCATTAAATGGCTTTTAATTTATTATTATTAATTATATAATTATTAGATATAATTTTTTAAATATTTATCATTAGTATATGTGATATTAATATTATATTGTAACTATTCCTATCACATAGTTCTTTCAAAAAAATAGTTTTAAAAAAGCATATTTTCAAAGTACTTGTAAATTTAAAACTGTATTCCTTGTTACTAAAATATGGTTATATGGGATTTGTTTTTGTAAAATTTTATATTTTGTGATACATAAAGTATTCAATTTATGTTCTATGTTAATATCTTAAATTTAAAATATATTTTATATTATAATTTATTATTTATATGCAAGGTACTACCAAAGTGAAAGTTTATTTAGCAAACCAATAAAATGTTATTAATCTGTTAAAAATATTGAATTTTTACTATTTATTTAATAGGGTGTGAGATATTTAGATTCTGTTTTTGGCAGATATATAATTTTAGAACCCAAAACAATTGATGAAATAGTGAAATCAAATATATTTTTTTATTAAAATATGCACATTAATAAAATTATTAAGTTTCTCTTAGTATCTTAAAGAATTATATAATATTCAGTGAATCAACTTACTAGATATTAAATAATAATATAACCTTAGATTAAAATAGTTCAATTATGGGCCTAGAAAAAACTGGAAAGGATATGAATGTAGAAGAAATGTGAAGTAGATGAAGACTAAAGATGGGTAGCTATAAGGAGTAATAAGGACATTTAGTGTAATTGTGGTCAATGTAACATTAATAAATAAATAGCAATGTGAACTAAGATGATTAACCATAAATAATAACACTAGATTGAATAAAAGTATGTGCTACAAACATTTTATTTTTGATTATAAAAAATAATTTAATTTTACATTAAATCAAACTTAATATTATTTCTCATGCTTTTATGATGAGAAATTCCAAGAAATATTTTAGGAACCCCCAACAATCATTGAATAACAGTTGAAAGTATTATTAAATAATAAATATAGGTAATTACTAAGTATAAATTATTTATCAATTATTGAAGATATTTTTAAAAACACTTGAGAGTAAAAAAAATATAATACAATTGAATGTAACAAGAAAATATAAATTATAAATGTACATAATATATATAACTACTTTTTATATTTTCACTGTGTATGTACCTAAAATGGTGACTGAGGCGAATGTGGAATAGTATTCATTATCTTTGATTGTTTAATTCTTATAAACTTTTGCTTTAAATTTTCAATAGATTTTCGAGAAATAGAAAAACTTTTTACTTCATCTTCTTTAATCTGAGTTTGGGCAGCAGTATTCAATACATCTTTTTCATCTATTTCTGTAAGATTGGTTCTTGAAAGTGATTGGTATAAAGAGGTATTTATTTTATCCTTAAAAAATTAAAGTTAGTTAGTTCCATAAAAATAAGTAATTTAATTCAATTTTAATACTAATTTATAAACAAATATACCGTAAAATAATTATTACATAAACTCTTTTTATTCAAGTCATTTTAGATTTTTTAATTGCTTTATTTCGTTTATAGATAAGAAAATATAATAAAACAATCAAAAGAAAAAAGTAAAATGCTTTTATTGAAATATTATAATTTAGTTTGCTGAAATACCTGACAATTATTAAAATACTTAATAAGCACATAGGTACAGTATTTTTACATAATAAAATATATACTTTTTATGTATATATTTTTATAGGAGTATGGTATTGCTATATACGGTGACATAATAGGCAAAATTGAGTTTTAAGAAATTAGGGTCTTTTGAACAATATTATACAATTATTGTTAGTATTTTTGTAGTATAAATTTTAAAGTTTCATTAACTCTCTACATGCATATATATAACACATATATATATATACATAGTATATTCATAATTATTTTTTTAAACTTTGAATACAGTAAATAAGTAATTAGTTTAAAGTTTTTATAAAATGTTTTGTTTGATGATACTTTATTTAAAAAATATAAGTTATCTTAATTTTTCATGTTTACGATATTTTATAGGGGTATGCAGTTTATTTGCATATTTGCGAAAGCTTTCAAAAGATCTATGATATGAAGATTGTTTATATTATAAATAGAGATCAAGACTATCAAAAAAGTAAGCAGAAAAAACCATACAGCTACTTGTGGTAGACTTATCTTAATATAGGAGTAAACCACCTGTTGGCATATGGATTTGAAGATTTTGCGAAATGTGGAAAAATGGAGAATAACCTGTAGTTGGAGACATCTGAATGGTCACCAAATTTTATAGTAGCATATAATCTGTCCTAATCTATCCTAATCCCCATTCTTTGCTTCAAGTTCCAAAAAGAAGAAGGGTCCAAGGTGAGATTGTGTTCAGTGTTAACCATAGAAGATCTATAATTAGGTAGGGATAGACGTTTGCATCTAGTACAGAGCTCAGAGAATGTTAAATAGTTGATTGCTAAGTTAAAACACTGTTTAAAGGCTAATGTGCTAGTTCTTTCTAATTTTTTACTAGACACTTCAAGGCAGGGGATATATTAAACGTATAATAACTATAATTTTATAGTAACATATAATCTGTTATTTTGATGGGGTAAGATATAATAAAGTAATATGATGTAGTTTAATTTTTCCTGATTTTAAAGTATGGTAACCCTATACTCTAATCATTGTATAATACATAAAGTATAATCTGTTAGTTGATATTCTTATGTAAATTGAATTCAAATATTTTCAAAAAAATTAGTTTTCTATATTTTACTATATGGATTTACCTGTGAATTTTCAATATCATTAGTTTGGGATACAGTAGCTTGAGCAGCTAAATTTGATTCATATAATATGGATAAATGTTCATGGGTGTTTCTATTTTCATAAACATCCTGTATAATTTAAAAAATATTATATATTAATATACTGTATCCTACATGAATTTTTAAAAAATATTAAAATGATTAAGGTACATATTAAAAGAAAGATTTACCATTTGAGTTATAACAGTTTAAAGATTGGATGGGAGGAGTAGGGAAGGGTAATAAATTGCCTATCTATAGACCGGAGAAGTAGAGAAGAGTCATAGATAGGCAATTTATTACCCTTCCCTACTCCTCTGGTCTAAATTTTAAACTGTTGTAGTAATGCATATCAAAATTTCTAGAAAAATATTCTTTATTCAAATTTGTGTTCAAAAGTGGTAGTTCATATTTGAAAATTAAAAGTATGCACCTATTTAAGGTATATGGATTAGGGGTAAAAAATTAAAAAAAGTTTTAAAACAAAGCTTAAATGATTCCATAATGATTGAAAAAAAAAATCAAATTCACTTAAAATCTTGTGATAATTGCTGGTTCATGAAAAAAAAAAATCACCCTGTATTTTAAATCCTTCATTCTTACCTCAAGGGGGCATATGATGCAACGGGTTTAGCGAACCTGAGGCCCAAGATCTTCCTTGTAGGAAGACCCAGTTGGTGGTTCCAGCAAGTATATGATATTTTTTCTAGAGGGAAGAGGAATTCATTTTATAGTTGACGATACCATTCTTTCTAGGATCATAATACTCTCACTATACCTGTCCTATGAGGCGATACATAGGGTTACATCAAGTCAACAAGCAGTGAAAAATTCTGTCAAACAGAATGAAGACTTCTAAACAAGACTTTTGCGGATTATTCCATCTTGGATATGAATGGAAACAATACGTGTGAGAAGATACCATGTGGTGCATATTTGCAGATGATATAGCTTTAAGAGGAGAAAATTTGGAATAAGTTAACAATAGGCTTGAGAAATGGTATAGCACTTTAAGGAAAGGGACTAAGGATAAGTAGAAGTAAAACAGAGTATGGAAGAAAATGACAAGACAGCTAATGACAATAAGCAGTTATTAAGATTTACTGTAGTATAGTTCAGTGTTGGGCGGTAAACAGAAAAATAGAACAGGGAATAAATATAACAGATATGAGAATGTTTAGGTGGATGAGTGGAATGACGAGAGAAGATAGGATAAGGGTTGAGTACAAAAGAGCTTAGGTGTGGTTTAGTTAGTAGATACAATGAGAGAAAATAGACAGAGACTGTTTAGGCATGTTATGGGAGGAGGAATCTGAAACAGTAAGCATTGAAATAAAAATAAATTTAGTAGGAAATAGGAATGAAAACTGAAAAAGAGATAATGGATGTAATTGAAAATTATATGAGGACAGCCAGTGAGGTGGGAGTTTAGAACAAGGGTGGCTGATCCCAAATAATTGAGACAAAGGCAAAGGAGAAAAAGAAAATTTGGTTATCACTTATTCTCATTTTTTTCTTTTTTTTTTTTTTCAAAATAAACTCAAATATAATTTCAAAATCAAAACCAATCACTATTATAACAGAATTAATAATATCCCAAGTCATTTTTTTTTTATATATATATGTTTTAAAAAAGAATATACTGCTTTTGAAATGTAATATAAGTACTTCAATAAAAATACAATTGTGTAATTATTATAAAAATAATAGTAAAATATGAAATAAAAAAATCTTAAAAATAATTAATCATTAATATAAATATAACTACATCTTATATATTTACTTCATTTTGGTTTTGTAGCGTGTTTTTGTACACTTCTTTAATGTCATTAAAAGACAATGATTGATAACAGAAAGGTTCACTAGCACAGTGTAATAAAGTTGATCGTCTTGATTTTCTTTTATCTTCTAAAGTTATTAATTTTGGCGTATCAGGACAATCTGGTCTTAAAACTATTGGAGAAGTTCTTTTATACACAGATTGTAATATAGGATCAATATTTTCAAAATTTTTACCTAAAAAATAAAAACAGTGAAGGTTTACACATAATTATAAATATTTTAACAAATTACAGAATAGATTAAAAACTTTAGAGTTAAAGAAGATAAAACAGCTATCTGATAAATTGTATTATTAATTTATTATAAAGGGTGATTTTTTTTTATCATTGTGGAATCATTTAAATTTTTTTTTTAAATCATTTTTAATTTGTTTACCCCACTCCATATACCTTGAATAAGTATATAATTTTTTTTCTTAAATAGGAACCCCATTTTTATTCCCAGATCCAAATGGAGAATATTTTTCTAAAAGTTTTGATATGCGTAACACTAATACATTAATAATTTACTATTCATGAGTTATAACTGTTTAAAGTTTAGACTGGAGTAGAGAAATTATAAATTCACCATTTGAAAATATAAATGCAATTTATTACCCTTCCATACTCCTTCGGTTATGAAGACAATAATTAATTACACAATTCATGCTAATATAATAAATTTAAAATTACTTTGTTTTTTTAAAACATTTTTTTAACTTTATTAATTGTTAGATTTATAGCAGAACAAGGAATATATTAGTTTTTATATTTTTGGTATGTTAGTATTTTTTTTACCAAAAATCTTGCACTACTCAAAAAACGATAAGAGAGCTTTATATTTTGAATAAAGTTATACAATGGGAATATCATTTTTGATTTACGAAGTTATTTCATGATAATCGAGAAAAATAGAAAAAATGCAAAATTTAAAACTGTAAAAATTATATTATTTTCAATTTTTTTGTTTTACCATAAATCTTGCTCCAAATTTTAAAAGACAATTTTGGTAATAAAAACAAAGGTCTTTTTTTTTAATAAATTCAAAAAACTAAATTAATTCTATTAAAAATAATCGTAGTCTTGAAATTTTCATAGAATAATTATATCGATATTTTTTAGTATAACATTTTTAAAACATTGTGGATAGGTAATTTTTGAACTATTTAAAAGGATTTTTTATTTTTTATTTGATTAATCAAATAAATTTATCAAATAAAATTACTTAACCAACCAAAAATGCTTGAAAATCTAACACGAGATTTATTATAAGTCGTAATTCTCATATTAAAAAAAAAAAAGTCAAGCCTTATGTATTATGGTTTTTTTAAGAGCATTTTCAGTTTAAATTTTGATATAAATAAAAACAATTATCAAAATGTTTAACCAAACTTTGCCTAGAATCATATTTCATCAAAAAAAAATATATATTATACTTTCCCAAATACCTACCTACAACAGTTGCACACCCATCAGCTCTTTTAAATAAATGGAAATATATAAAAATAAACGCTTAACATTAAATAATTTATAAATTAAAAAAAATATTATTGGACACACAAAACCTTGTAATCTATTTAAAAATAATTTCAGTATAAAAATATCTATATTTTACTGTTTATTTCTAATATTAAGGAACTTACTATTGAATACTTCATCGTCTAATATTTGGTTCTCATTTTTTAATCTATCAATTACATTATTTAAGACTTCTATAATTTTCTTATAACATTTAATTTGATCTGTCATATCATTAATTGACTGCTGTGTTTCATGTATCTTTTCAATAATTTCTTTTTCATTATTTAATTGTTCACACCAGTTTATATAATCATTTAATGTAGTTTTAATGATTATGAGCAGTTTAATAAAATCTATTGGTCCATCATTTCTTATGAATTCTTCTTTATTTGTCTAAAAATTAATACAAAAATACATACAATACATAATACAAGCATTGATTTATTTTAAGAACTTACATAAAAATTTAAATTGATTACATTGGCATCCCAAGTTTCCGGAGTTTTTAAAATAATTTCAGCTAATCTTACACACTTTAAAACAAGTAACTTATTTTGTTCAAAGTTATTATACAAATTTATATATTTTTGTTTTAACTCCACTACTTCTTTTTCTTAAAATACATTTAAATTAAAATATAATTAATTAATGATAATACTTACTTAATAGTTTATTTATGTCAATGTTATTATAGAATTGTTTTCATACCTGTTACTCCACAATGTTCAATATTTACCAATTCAAATTTTAAATCTTTTATATGTTGTTTACTATCTTGAATAATTTCTTTCCATTTCCTAAAATATTTTAGCATGTTTATAACACTAAATAAATTAATAAATTAATATTATCATAACATCTTACACAGATAATTCTGTAGTTTTTTTGAGAATGTAATCAATTCTAGAAATTGTTTCGTTTACTTCATTGAAATTACTTTTTGATATACTTTCATACATTGATATTTTTTTCTCAATATACTCGTTATCAACAAACAATGGTGAACTTAAAACACTAATGCCTAAACAAACAAAAATTACATATATAAGCCCATATTTAATTATATTTTTTAAAATTATGAATAAATATAGTTAATCAATAATTATTAAATAAAAAAAGTTATATTATTATATAAGACTCAGAGTCTCAAATTTGTACATCAATAGCATACTCAAAAAATAGTTTGTTTTTCACAAAACTCCAAACAACTCCTATAATTTAAATTTAAATAATACATATTTCAAAGCTATATTGTAAAATCAATCATAAACCATTTATTTCATTCAATTATTATTTTCTCATTATTTATATTTGCTTATCCCAATCATATGTGAAGCATAGAATCGTAGTATTCCAAAAACTGGTTTATCCCAAAGATTATATTATTTAATACATACCATATATTATCTATAATATAGATAAAATAAGTAAAAACTTTTTAAAAGTATTCAGAATAAATATTTGAAATCATACAAAAAATAGTATTCAGAATATGTATTCAAATGCTTTACAAGAATAATTACTTAAAAACTTAAGGAAACCATAGATGATGATTTTAACCATAATAAAACTTAATTTTAACTGTTCGAAATTTTGAAAAATGCTGTTTTTAATTCAATACCAATACTACCTACTAAATATTATGAATCTTAAATTAATACATAGATAAATAAACGTGGTTTTTTATTTCATATTGACTATAAATGCAGTTTAAACCCTAGATTTTTATTATTTATTAAGAACTTTAGGCAAGATTCTAATAAGTGAGCCACGAAAAGTTTAAGGTGGATTTTGATAAAACTTATTGATTTGAGAAGATAAGTCCTCTAAGAAAAATTTATATCTTTAATAGACCAACAAAATCTCGAAATACATATTCCGACAATTTATATTAATGACATTAATGAAGCATTTGATTTTACCCCATGTTCAATCAGAAATAGTTTTGCACAATAAATCAAGGATTATTTAAGATTAAAATTGACTGAGTGAGCACCTCAAAACAAGGCACATTTGAGGGTTTGTAACTCTAAAATTAAGGTAGATATTTATTCAGACTAAAAAAAAAAAAAAAAATTGCTCTCAAAATATCAATAACTACAAATAATTACAATAAAAATTATCTATTTTTAAGCACATTTTGGATTAATTTTTATCAATCAAATTTTTGAAGATATTGATATCGAAAGCTATTAGAGATATCAATTTTTCATCTCAAATCAATAAGCTTTCTTCAAAGCCACTTAAAAATTGGGGGCTATACTTACTGGAATTTTATGTAAAAAGGTAATTTTAATAAAAATAATAAACATAATTTATTTATTTATAACTAACATAATCATTGCATAAGAATTTTGTTATAATAGAATGCACTATACCTTTTTTTTTTAGTTCACATCCTTTGACATACAAACAAAGTTGATATATAAAAAAAATGAATATTGATCCTCCGGGATTAGCTAATAATGAAGAATTCACTTTTCCAGTAACATTTGAAGATTTTTCATAAACAAACCCTTTTAAATTCTAAAACAATAATTTGCAAGTATAAATAAAGAATTAAAAAAATGCAATTAATTTTTATATTAGAATTTTGTTAAATTATTTAAATTTTATATTTTTGTTAAATTTTCATAATAATTTTTGTTTTTAAATCTAACAGCAGTAATTACATTTTATAAATATCAGAAATATGTGTTTAATAAATTCAAACACATATATTCAAACACAGGTATTAAGGTTATAAGAAAATCATTACTCAAATAATATACAATACCAATTTAGGTATATTAAATCAAATAGTTTTCAACTATTATTAGCTTATAATACTCATTGATTACTTAAGTATGTAGGTATAAACTTACGTTTATTATGAATGTTGCTGTATTACGAAATTCTGCAGCTTCTTTAAAAGTTGTTATTGGCCATGGTACAGTTTTCAAGCAATTTGGATCAGTTAATGTAAGAAGAAAATATAATACTTGTTCCATCGCTTCTTTATTTGGCTTATTAAAAATTTTCTAAAATTGCATAGTAGGTATAATATAATATTAATAAATGTATCAGTGTCATTTAAAACATTATTAATGAACAGATTTGTTTTATACAATTAACTTATACACAAACTTAATGTTGAATAATATAATAAAGGATATTTAGTACATATTAAATAGATCTAATGGAAGGGCATTATTCAAGCTTAAAAAACCAACAACTATGTATATTACATTATAAATTAATATATTGACAACAATAACAGAACTTTTAAAAACGCTTACATTTGTTAAATGTTTATTCAATGTTGGTGGAATCGGTTTTCCACAAAGCATAAATATACCTTTAATATGATAAGTAATTCTTGCTTCCATTTTAATAATATTTAATCTTCACTTATAATTTAATTTAATTTTAATAATAATGACGTTTTTGTAGAACGGAATATATTTACTTAATTATTTAATAATTGTATATTATTACACACATTAAGAATATTCACAACAAAATAGTTATTAACAGTTTCTTAGTTAATAAAAATAGGCAATAAGCACACAAGTTATAATATAGTTAATATACTTGTATATTCTGATATTTGTTGTAATTCTTCGATGATAAAGTAAGCATTTTACCCGCTAAAATTTAATCATTGTCATAGGACACAGTTAATAGAGATATCTTTCTTTATTATCTATGGTCATTGGACGTTTTTTTCAGACATAGATGTATTAATGACAACCCATAAAGCCACCCGACGTAAAGCCATAAAATACAACAACATTGAGCCATTCGACAAAATACCATTTTCATAATCCGACAAAATATTATTCAACAAAAAACTGGTAACATGAAAAATGGAATATCCCGCGCAAAGTATCAATCAACCTTGATCCCGCGTAATCGAGATCCCGGTAAATATTCTGATGAGAATTTATACCAGGTCAGAGACTTTCAGATCCCGAGACAATATGGTCCCGAGTCATTTAGATCCACGACTTTTTTAGATCTTGGCCATATGGATTCATTTATTATTGATTGCAATTATGTGTAATTGTAATTGTAAGTGCTATGTTAAAAACGGACATCCTGATTAATACTTCACTACTTTACCAGTGGCTCATTCCCCATACAAATTAGGTAATTTTGAATTTACAAAGAAACGTTATGCCATATATTCAAAAATTTAAGTAAAACAAATAAATAATGCTTTTCAATTTAATCTACCTAATGTTAATTTAATGAAATTAGTGTGGTATTATTAAAATATTGTTTGAGAAAATTTATTCATATAATGAATAATTTATTATTACCTAGGTACTGTATTTTCGAAAATTCTATTTACCCTTAACCATATAACCATATTCATCTAACTTCATGACAGTTTAATATACTGTGTCACTTAAATGACACTGAGTTCGGAGTTCTGGCAAGCGCGAAGTTTATATTAATAAAATTATTGTAAAGGGGTATATTATTTGAAAGTTAAGAAAAATATTAACGTATATTCTCCGTTAGGTCTCTATGTGCCGTATTTACGAACGTATGAACATTGAAATACATTATGTTTTTCATGTTTGTGTATTTAATAATTCTAGATTTCCGCTAGAAAATGTTCGATTTAGTTAAGGTTGGCTTAATTTGTCATTATTTAAGTGTTTTAATTTTTTCTTCCATGGTTTTAGGAAAAGTGATCCCATCCCATGACATACCAGGCATCAGCTGTCATGATAATTGTATATACTAATGACATTCGGATATCTGGACTTTTAGATCAAGGCAAGATAATTTGTTCCTAAGACAACTAGATCAACGCTATTACCAAAGGTATGGTTAGGATGTAAATTGTAAATTAGTAATGAGTAAATATAATGACCCGCGTATTTGTTCGTACACCCAAAAAACTTTGAATGCACAAATGATAACGATATTATGGTCAAAAAAATCGATATTTTCATGTTTGTATTTGAAATTCGATATTTTTATAATATCGATATATCATAATTCCATGAACATAATTAAATTATGTTGATAATTTCATGTCGATATTTGTGATTTTAATACTAATAGAGTTTAATGAAAATAAGTATATCAATATTTTGTTACATAATTATTTGTATACATTTTAGATTCCTAGTGTAGCGAGTGAGCTACTGATTTTACTAAGATGTTTATTTTTTTTTCTTTTTTTTTTTTAGTTTGTGGACACGTTTTTTCCTAGTAAACTTGCTCCGATTTTTACGTGTAGCAACTTTTCTGAAAGCTCAAGTTGTCTAGAATGTACTTTATACAAGTCATTTTTTTATTTTCAACGTAATTTTTTAAATAAAAGCACTGAAGTGGCGAAAAAATCGTAGGAAAACTTACAATGTCACGATTTAATTATTTTTTAAAAACACGGACGTTTTTTTATTAGAAAAAATGATTTAATTCAAAAATCACAAGATACCTTTTTTGTTTCATTGTACATCTTGTTTCTTATGGCGCAAGTCGTTTTTTGATTTCATAATGATTCGAAAAAACCAGAAGATGACGAAGTTGTAATTCAGTTAAAAATATTTGTAGTGACTTGAAAAATGGATAGAATGCTCACATTTCGTTGTTTAAATTGCACCAGTGCATACTGCATATTAAAAATTTGACAAAATTTCGATAATTTCAGCTATAATTGCTGGCAATTTATAATCAGGAATTTTTTTTTTTTCAATAAACGTTTTGAAATCAAATTTAAAAGAAAATCGCAAAAAAAAATTACGTCACTTCAAATTATGTATGTATATATATATATATATATATATACGACGGTAGGTACTGGGAAAAATATTTTATCTAATTTTATTATTTTTTATAGAACAAAATAATAAAATACACATCAGATATTTGTTCATGTATCTAAGAAAACAATTGGTTGAACGGTACCTATAATACATAATTTAGAATATCTATATTATATATATATATATATATATCAGCGTATAAAATGTAGTAGAGCTTTCACAAAATTTGTTTAAAAAAACCAAAACAGAATCCGAAAATATCAAATTATTTATTAGTGCTACCCATATTACAATACTGTATAGGATACACTGGTTATCAAATATTTTAATGCTTATACTATAAATTATAATATTTAAAATATTAAATATTATTTGTGTACTCTTACAATTGTCTATATGTATCGTATACCTATAATAAATAATTGTTGATTGATTTCATATTTTCATCGTCATATTATACTCTTATAATATTATTCAATTAGGCAGGTAGATACATCTGTATATTTCTTTAATATTACCATAGTCCACACTCGACTAAGCTTTTATAAAAAATAAAATAATAATTCAACACAGAGGCACTATAGTCGGCTCAGGAACGTGAAAAAGCTGTTCAAATAATATGACGAACGAATTTGACTAAAATCATCTGAGCACGATATCGAGACCGACTGATCGTTGGCTCGCGGTTTTCGTTGCCCGGGAGTAAACTAATTTAAGTCGAGCTGCTCAGCTCACCGTTTACACACGCGAGCCGCTCGATCAATGCTCACTCGTTCTCGCACTCATATTGTGTAAATGTAGCTACACAGTATACACTCATCGCCTTGTACATAATTATATTAACTAAATTAACAATAAATATTATTTTTTTTAAAAAGATAACGATAGAAATTGTTATGAATACCTATAGTATTATTATTCGATGTATGTGACGAGCTTTTGTCATCGTAATCTTTATGAGAAAGTCGGAAACACATTAATACTTACCCAAAAAAATTTTAAAAAAATTTAGAATTCAAGTAAATATGCATACACATACCTACATACTTTTTAATATAAATTATACTCAATTATTCAAGTTTTTTAAATGAAAAAAAAAAAATACATATTTTCATACTTTACTTATTTTATTATAACTACAAAAGCGCGGCCGCGCGGAGCCTGCCAACCGTAGTGAAAGGCAAAATTTTTATAAATAACTGAAAGCAAAAATAAAAATGAGGATACCAAATATAATTCGAAGGTGTTGTTGAAAAAAAAAACAGACTATTTGTGTCTATTTTGGAATGACATATTACAACATTGTAATAAAATATCTATTAATTTACAAAGTAATAGCAATGATAGTTACAAGTTGTAAATTTGTTGAAAAGCCTGAAAAATTTTGTTTCAAGTTTAAGAGATTTGAATATGATCTATGACCGTAAGAGTTGGAGAGTTTTGCTCCCAAATAAGTATTATAAAACAAAAATGAAAATAAAATAAAATCATAAAAAAATGTCCTGACGGTGACAATTAAGGTTTAATTATACTTGTAGTGAGGTTAATGATGGTAGAAGTGGTAATAATCAATTTTGTGTTGAAACACATAATGTAACAATTGGTAAGTTTTGCTCAGAACTGGACAAAAGAATAAATATATATAGTGGAGTAGTTGAACACTTTTTATTCTTAACTAAACTACATGTTGAGTCTACTGATGATGTTGAGGAAAGTGTTGATAGATTTATTAGTGTATAAAATAATGATGTTGATGATTCGATAAAATGTTAAGTAGTATATTACAAGCAGTTTTAGGATCAGTTAAAACCAACATTCAATGGAAGTGATGTACTTAAGATATTTGAATGGACGACTGAATTTAATTGTATTAATATTTTCCCTAACATTCATATTACTATAAGAATATATCTTACAGTTTCTGTTGCTAATTGTACCATAGAGAGCATTTTCGAAGTTGGCCAGAAATAAAATCAAAAATAGATCTGCACAAACTCAAGATAATCTGTCATCATTAATGATATTGTTTACAGAAAATGAAATTCTACAAAATTTAAGATTTGATAAAACCTTAGAAGCATTCCAAAAAACAACTACAAAAGAAAGCAAGAAAAAAAACTTTTATATTAAATAAATGTTGTTTTTTGGGTAAATATTCTTCCTTTGGTGTTAGCGGACTCTAGGACCATCCCATCATACATCCAACCTTCCATCCATCATCACGTCTTCCAATCACTTCCTCCTCCTATAACTCTTCCACATCATTCTTCACTACATCTTCCCATCTTATTCTCGGTCATCCAATGGGTCTCTTTCCTGTAGGGTTCTTTTCTAGTACCGTACGGAGTAATGGGTTTTGGTTTCTCCAAGCGTGTCCTGCCCCTTGTAGTCTCTTATTTCTTATTACCTCAACGAAGTTTGTTTTTCGGGTAAATATATACAATTTTTTTTTCTTCTAATATTTGTATTGGCTGTTTGTTTTTGTTATAGCTATACCAGTTAGTAGATCATTAAAAAACATTTAAATTTAAATTGAAAACGCGATCAAGTCTTAATTTTAAATAAGATTCACCGCGTTTGTGTTCTTGGTTTTCGGGGACATCCAAGTGAGAGTAAAGTACTTTTTCTATTAAGGACAATGGCTTTACTATTCTATCGGCAAAAATTTTTACACGGCTCTGCAAACATTCATATGGTAAAGGTACGGTGTCTAAATTGCTCGTAGAAATTTGATAGCCTTTAGATGTAGCAGGTGACGTACGAAAACATCTTTGTTGTATCTCATCAAATACTAATTTTGCCCACGGTAGTTTTGATTTGAGTGATCTGAAGAATGACATAATATTGAATCTACGTTAAGTATTTAATTGACAAGTAACTACAATAATAGTTTTAACACATTGGATAAACATAAAATCGAAATGACTAAATTAACAATAATATATTTTGTCGTCAAAGTAAAATGTTTTCGTCACGATAGAAACAACTATCTGTATGTTGTGAAAATTTCAAATGGCTTACAAATTATTTGTTTTAACTCCGAAGGATAATTTATATTACTATAATAAAAATTGTTATTCAATCGATGCGTATTATATGTGTATTGACCAACCGTATAAATATACATTCTTCTTAGTTTTTGTAATATTATTAATAATAATCCATTTCGAATCAAACAATATTTAAATTTAAAAAAAAAAGTACATCTTCATGAATATATTATTTATATTATATATTTATATTAATATATTATTATTTATATATAATATATTATTTCAAACTAAAAGTAGATAAAGTCGATGTAGATATAGTCGCCTATAGATATGCGGTCTGTGTTATCATGTAGAGGTATACAAATAGAGAATTATCTATATGATACGGATTAATAATAGTCACAAGACCATCGAGATTTGTTTAATAAAACAATCGGCAGGCTTGCATTTACGTATATAGACGAGGTAGATAAATTACCAGAGCTAGGCAATGACAGGAGCTATTTTGTATCTAGTAATAAAAAAACAGCATTTCAAAATGAACCACATCGAAATGTTTATATAATTTTGTTTCATAAAAATCAAATCAGAATTATTAAATAGTTAAACAATTAAAATTGGTTATGATAAATTACATAAAATTTATTAAAATCTAAATATCTTAAAGAGAAATATAATGTGCTAAAAATTATTGTATCCGAAGAAAAGTGATGATTTTGGCACACGAAAAGCTAGAAAAAGTATACAAAATGTACAAATTAAAGACTAAATCATTAAGTTTTAGTGGTCGAAATTACCAGATACAAGTATTTATTAGCTAGTAGACTTTTGATCCTAAATTTTTTCTAAGGTCCTTAAGTAGCAGCATTGACTAGGTACCCCAACAATATTTTTAAAGTATAATTTTAAATATTATAAACTCAAACGTATAAATTACCGAAATAAAAAAATTGACCTGTAAGATCCTCTCTAGTATATACGTGCGTTGGTATTCTATAGGGAAATAGATTCTCCATCCCACATATTTTGGTAGATAAAAATACACAATTACATACATTGACGTAATATAAATATAAATTGCAAGCCCGAATTTAGTCATTTAAACTTCCAATGAATTCCTTATAAAGAATAAAAAAAAAAATTTTAAAAAACATAACTCAATATATTTTAACGAAAAAAAAATAATACATAATATTTAAATCTAATCGTTTTTACTAAAGGACGTCAACGAAAAGTTACTGAAAAGCAATAAAATATCAAAAAATTAACGGTTAAATGGATAAGTAACGAACATCAATCGACAATCATAATGGATATATTGTGGCACTAATCAAGACCTCCAAAGTCATGTGATTCGAAGATATATCCTCCCCTACCCCTACTTCCTTTAATCCGAGTTTGAGCATTCATATATTTTTGTTTATGTATTGTTATTATTTTAAAATTATATATAAATATATATGTCGTAAGCCATATGGAAAATTAGTATTTTTGCAAAAATACTATGCTCTTTGCAATGAGGTAGTTCGTTTGCGAACTACTAATTAAATCGAAACTACGAATTAAAAAAAAACAATAAATATTTATTATGCTTTTTATTTTAAATTAATAAAAAAATACAGGTATTTTAAAAATAATTGTATAAACTTATGATTTTCGTATGTTATGATTTATTGTGATTAAAAATTCTACAATACTTGTTAGGTTGTTGTGTATATTTATTATTATCAAATATATTCAATATATACAGATTAATAGATTCCCAATAAAAGTATACATTTTAAGAGTTTTTGAAGCAATAAATATGAAATAAAATAAATATAGATATATTTCCAATACAGGTATAAGTACTTACATCATATATATCATACTATTCCGTTTTTAAATTGGTATTAAATAATGTAGGAGAAAATGGCATGGTAACAAAAATTGACAACTGCTTACAAAATCATTACATGCAAATAAACAACCAAATAAGTATTATATATTTTTAAATGACCTTTATTATATTTTCTTAAAGTAATTGATTTTTTTTCTGTGACAACTGATAACTAGGGCTGTGAATTTAATGCAGTGAAAACCTTGAAAATGCACAAAAATTGCAGTAAAACCTTCATTTAAATTTTAAAAAAAATGCTACTTAAAATACACTTAGAATGGTTTTTAATTTAATTTATATATTTATTTTGATATTAATGACATAACTGATGTCTTAAATAAGTAAATGGAGTAGGGGTAACAAATTAAAAATTACTTTAAATTAAAGCTTAAACAATTACATAATGATTAGAAAAAACCGAAATCAAATTCACTTAAAACCCGCTGAGATAATTGCTGCTTCGTGATAAAAAAATCACTCTATACATCGTAAGCCTACAAATAACTAATCTAAGTAATATTGCCATATTTTATCGAATTCTTATCTTTACCTATCCGTATATAGCTTGTGTAAAATATTATTTTAGAAAATATAAATTTGACGTATATGCAGCCTGTGTAAAACAAAAAAATATCAGTGTATAGTGTATCACTAACGGAATTTAATTAGATGAGAAGTTAGGATTATAGGATATTGAGGGATATTGAATGTATATCTGTACCTAAATAAATTTAGGCATTGTCAACAAAAAACGATTCTGAGCGGAGCTCGGTTAATAAAATAGCTCAGGGGCGTCTTCGGATTAATTTCATGAAGGGGGATCGCAAAGAATTTTTACTCTTGAATACCACCACTTTGGTCAACAAAAACTTAAAACCTTCATGTTAGATGTCATTTCAACTTATATTAGCTTAGATGGCAGCAAATATATTGTACAAATGCAGTAAAAAAGTACAATTTAAAAGTTAAATTTATTTTTTCCCCATTTAATAAATAATAATTAAAATATTGTTAATAAAAATAACAATAATAATAATAATGAATAAAAGTTAGATAACCAAGTCCAAAACGCTTTTATTTTAAGCAGCGTTTTGATCAAAAATATTTTCTATATTTATGTTTATAATTCGATGAATATTTAAAAGTGATAAGCCTCTTATTTGTCTCTAAGAGACAATGTCTCTGTTCAAATTTTTTTTTTACCACAAAGTACGACTTTTAATGGACCTCATGTTAAACTCTTAAGCATTTCTGTTTGGCCTAACAATTTTATCCACGAATACCTATTGAATAAAAATTACATACAAAACTCGCAAAACTAAAATAAATATAAATTGCTCAATAATTTTACCACGTCAAGAAAAGGCAAATAAAAGTTTTCTGTCCAAATTTTAGGTCTCTATGAATGCTTTTAACTGAATTGTAACAAAAGACAAAATTGAAAATAAAAATAAGCATTTTTTCGTAAATTTTCCCGTTTTTCTTATTTTTAACTTGGATTTTCCTTATATTATGAAAACAGCTTGGATAATCAAAAGATAACCTTTCTAAAGTACCATATAGTCAATATAACAATATTTCCCTCCCCGTTGGACATTAGTGTTTATTGCCACCTATAATTCCTTTCAATCGAATATATTGATATCATAAATGCATAACATAATTACAGAACCTCAATAAGTATAACCTCACTAAGTAAATAACTGGCAGCGCTCGTAAGCAAACTGTGAACTAAATCTGATTCAGTTAGCGGCCGTCGGTCTATAATATGCCAGAGGGTTGCAGTCGTCGGGCCTGTTTTTCTAAGATCGTGATTGCGACACAGACAGTGTCGTGTTAAAGTAACGGGTAGTAATATTCATAAATAATATATATTGATAGTATAATATATTATCTATGGTAATATTACTCTGTTATCTACATTCCCGATAGATATTATCTCATAAGTCTTAAATTATTTGTTATGTATACAACAAATTCAACATTGAACATATAAGCTGGAATACTTTTCCAAAAGCCGTTCTTTTGGCCTGATGTTGTTAATTTTTATTGAATTATACTGTATATAAATACTTATAAATATTTAAACATTCAATGTATTAAATTATCTTGTCTCAACCAGAATTCTTAAAAAAATAATTTTAAGATATTTATACTAAATTTTATTTAAGTACAAATGATTTGTTAAAAAAAAGTATTATGGTGATGATATGATACGTAAGTACTATTTTAAAGCAGTTTCAATTACTTATGTGTATAATTCATAATAGCATTATTCATATGTAGGTGAATATTTATATTTATATTAAAAATAATAAATTAATACTTATTTAGTGTATGTAAATTAGTCTACATGTGTACATATAGCCTTAATTTTCTCCACTACTACTGACTAATTAATTGATTCTTGTGTGTATGGGGGTGGTCTAGCATCTCCTATTAATAATAAAAAATCGGGTGGAGGGGCAATATAAGAGTTTGAAATGGTTGAAAATGTAATTATTTATTTCTTTACTATATGGTTTATACTGTGGGACCGTTGTTATATTATATTCTAAATTTATAACATATACTCTAGCTTGTGTATGAAGAATGATTATGATGGTTGCTATTGTTTATTGTTAATAGTTATTAGGAATTCACGGAAGGAGATACATTTTTATTTATTTTTGTTCAATATTGTGGTCAGGTAATGCTTTGTACGACTAGTTGTATTTAACATTTTTCATAATTTGGCCATCTATATTGTAAAATAAAATATAATTTTTTTCAAGGGATTGCCTAATTTGCTGAACTGGGGTTATGGATTATTTTAGCGCAACCAGCGATTTTATACAAGTGTTTCTGTTAAAAATTACACTCATTATAACCCAGTTTGGTATTTTGTTAACTTGCAGCGACAGTTCAGCAATTTTGCTGATCTGCTCTCAGGTCTGTAAATCTTTATCAGAAATTATGAAAATTTCTATGCATGATAAGTTCTATCATATTGAAATAGCCTGTTAGTTTCGAGTTCTAGTACAGTTCTATCTACTAGTTAGCTAAAGTGGTCCGTGGCCCCAGTTCAGTAAATTAGACCAAAAATAAAAAAATTAGTAGTCATTAATATATCCTAAGCAATAATTTCAATTTTTCTAGGTAATTATCCAATTGACTGGTTATTATTATCAATACCTAAGTACTTAACCTTACCTAAGCAGTCAATGTTGAAAATATACTAGGCAATAAACATTAATATTGCTGTTTAGATATTTGTATGCATACCTATACATAAAATAATTATGCAATTATTAGTAAGTAAACTTTAAAGATTGGAAAAAGATGAATTTATGCAACCAAAATATGTTAAATGATTAAATTATAATTTAAATATAAAGTAGGGACTGTACTCATTTATTAACGTATACTAAATTTTTTTTTTTAAATGGAATTTTTGTGAAATATGTAAAAATATTGTTTGTATGACAGTATTTTAAATAAAGTATTTATCTAAAGAACTAAGAGTATTAATTTACTTACATCTCAATTTCTCAATTTATTTTTTATTTGTGAAAATATTAATTTTGAGATTATTATCTATGTACAATTAAGTTATACTTATATTTATTTATTTATTTAGGAATCTTAAGTCGGCCTTCAATAACTTTTAATGGCGTTAACATTTGGTGATAATGTTCATACAAAAACTTTTACTCCCCAAGAATATCTTGTTGAACTCCTGAGTTCTGCTAAAAAAAAAAATGTTATTGTTTCATTAAATGATACAACAGACAAGATATTTGTTATTTTGAAACTCATTCAAGAACTTGTTTATACGATTCCCAGGTTTGTATTTAATATTTTTTAATATTTTCAATTGAAAGATGTATTAAACTTTATTTTTCTATTACTTCTAGAACATTTGGGAAAAGAAAATGGACATTACTTGTTTTAGAAGAAATGGAAATCGAAAAATATATTTATTGTATCAAGCATTTGACAGATTTAAAGCCAATAATAATAAATTCATTTGAATGTTTGGATATTAATAATTATGAGGTTTAGTATCTCCTTAATGATCAAATATTTACCTACAAATTGAGACTATTTTAATTTAAAGCTTTATGTAGTTTCCTGTATCTAATACAGATAATAATTACAGAAACTTAATTTTAAAAACCGTCTTTCTTTTTAGAAAATTAGTATTAAATAAATTTATGGAAAATAATAATATGTATTTTATTTTGTACAAATTATTATTATCATTACATTGACTGTCAATGTTGATTATTTATAGTCTAGATTAATATTTAAAACATATTGAATACAATTTTGATTACTTATGATAAATCTATATTATTTTTATTAACTTTAATAAATCAAAGATCTGAAATTTTCAACATAGCTAACAAATAGAGGCCGACAAGACTTAAAAGCTGAGATTTTAAACTTCAATTTTTATATGGGTGCTCAAAACTTTGGAATTTTGGACCTATTTTGGGTTACAAAAAATTTATTTGAGATACAGTTGTTATTATTTAATTTGGTTATCACACCTGGAAGTGTATCATTCAAACTAGAGGTACATATGAATTATAATCTGGAAAAGATAGTTTGGGGATAACAATAAGAGATTTACAATTGGAGGTAGGATGAAAGAAATATGTACAATTTAATTTATTTTAATTGAATTTAAAATTCTTAACCAGGTTAGAGGACAGAAAATATTTAAAAATCAAAAACCTTAATTGAGAATTGTTCATCGAATGAAATCATTTATAATAAACTCAAAGTCATAGTGAATAAAAGCAATGTAATAACTAATGTATAAAACTTTGAACTTTTAATCTCTGTATTTAATATTTAATTAAAATCAAAGAACTACAAATTGTTTATGGTTAATATTCAATAAATTAGTACTAAAATTATAATCCTCTGTGCCTAATAAGTATTACAACTTGTAACATAATAGTTTGTTGTGAATATTTTTAGGTTATTGTTGTCACTGAAAAAGTATGTTTGGAAATGTTTGAAAAAAATTATTTACAACTCAGTCAACTGAATTTAGCCATTTTTAATAACTGCCATAACATAATCCATCAAAATAGTTCTTATTTCAAGGTATTTTTATTATTATTATTAATTTTATATATTAAAATATAAAACATCTCAATATAGCAGATATCAATAATTTTAATTGTGCTTATTATTTAGAGAACTTATTTGATACATGTATGCACATTGTACAAGGAGCATCATTTGAAAATTAGGAACTATTCAATGTTATTTATATTATCGTCTCACAAATTATACATATGAGAGCGGACAATGATTTGGTTGACAGAGCTCTTAGATTTCACCAAATAATACAATTTTGTTATTCAAATGTAATACACTTACATTTTTACTTTTATAGATTTTGTTTTTTGACATCTGCTATTACGAGATTTCCATTATTAGATATTGTTAAATGCAGATTTTATTATTTAACCTATCTATGTATATAAGTTACATCCATTTAATGTAAAATTGTCATGGCTCTATGTATACAAGTTTTCCATTTTTTATGTTACATCAAATATTGTCCATGATACTAATGGAAATTAAAAATATCAACTCCAAAATGTATTTAAACTTTTTATCAAATTTTTAATAAAAGTTACTATTTGAAAATCAAAAGTAAGTAAAGAAATAATGATACTGCAATATTTTAGAATATATGATTTGAATAGTTTCTAAATTAGTTATTTTTTTAAAAAAAAATATTCATGGAAAATTAAACTGTAACGTGAAATTTTGAAAACCCTGTTTATGTCGCACTTATTTAGTGTAAACTTGTCATTGATCTACATATATACACTTTATTAACGATAATAGTGTTATGTCTATTTAAATTTGTAGAGAAATATTCTCTATTTTAATCTTTATTCAAAAGGAATGTGGCTATTTAATAATTCAAAGTATATATTCTTAAGTTTTCTATTTATTTTGTATGATTTTTATATATTTACAAATTTAAACTAATAATAAGTACTTAACATAAACTTTTTTAATGGTTTTTACAAGTGCTTCTTTTCTTCATATGTGTGGGGGTGTAATATTTGCCATTACCGGTAGCCATTGGAGTGGTGTAGACTTGACAGTTCCACTTATAATTCTCATATCACTATTAAGCTGCATATCCACTTTCTTCACATGTGCTGCTCTTATACCAAATTTGGGATCCATATTCTGCTGTACCTATAAATTAGGCCCAAAAAATGTATCCTCAAAGTCTTAGCATTGGTGCTCTAACCAGTACCTGTTAACATATTAAGCTAATACGGGACCTTAATTTTTACTCTGGCTAGTCAGGTACTCTTTGAACATAATCGCACAATCGAGTGTTATACCCAAGTATTTAGTAAAGAAATGATGGTTTACTCTTCATTATTTATTCCATTAAACTCTACCTCAAGTTTATCCTTAACCTGTCTGTTGTGATGGAACACAAATACTTCGGTCTTTGCTGGATTTGACTTTAAACTCCATTTATGGAAATAGGTATTCATTATAAAAAAAGACGTCCTTGGATAATGGGGAAGGGTGCAGCCACTGTTATAGGTAATTTAATGTATACCTGTAAGCAACAATATAAAACCATTGTTTACAAAAAAAATGATTCTGAATGAATTTCAGTTGATAGTGTTGCTTTGTCAACAATATATTATATTAGGGTAGTCCTTATTTTTGAACATTATTATTTTTAAAGACCAATCCCCTCTATTTTGTTCTTAATTGTGTAAAAGTAATCTGTGTGAAATTCAGTCATAATAACTCACCCTTTCCCGTGCCCAAGAGGGTTGGAAATGAGGAAATAGGAGAGTTTTGTGGTTTTTCATAAATAATTCAATAACTATATCACTGGTCATAAAATGATTGTTGATACATCGAAAAATTTAAACATTTTTATTTAGAAATGTCATCTGCCGGTATTCGATATGTTTGAAAAATGGTCTTTACTTGTCAAAGTTTAAAAATTAAACAGCCTGGTGGCTGGTACGTACCATCTAGTGAGATAGATGACTAAAGGGATTCATTATTTGAAGATATTTTTTTTAAGATCAGAATTTAAAGTGGAAATTATAATTAACAATCTCCAAACTTATTTCAAAGATTCGAGTTAAATATGAAATCTTTGGAAATGGATCCAACTGAATGGAGAAGAATTATACCTTCTATCAAAAACAAAAAATAAAAACCAAAAGTAATTTATATTACCAGTTATTTAAAAAACTGTTTTACAGTTCCTAAATCAAAATATTTAATGTTTTTCAATGTAGTTAATTGTCTTTAATTGCCTTAGGTTATGTACAAATAAAAAATAACCTATCCAGGATGCCTGAAACAGTTTTTAAAGAATCCATTTTTATTGCAAACAAATTCAAGTTTAAATAAAAAAACAAAACATCAAATTCATTTTTTTTCCAATGAGATAATATTAAAGTGATAATATATCCATTATCTACTAATATATCAACATAAATCCTAGTGTAACATTAAATCAGTAGTTCTAAATAAGTTTTTATTAATGACCTTTTTTTTTTTTAAGAAATTAAATTCTGTATAATTTTTATATTTAATATTGTTTCATATCTTTAGCCATTTGAAAAATACAATTAAATAACTTTAAAAAAATAGGTTTTACTAAATATGTGAAATATTTTGTATTTTATAATTTTTCTTGGGAAAAACAAATTGTACAGTAAATTATATAATAATAAATTATATATACATCAAGAAGATCTACCAAAAAGTCTCGTATCATTTTATGATCAGTGATATAGTTATTGAATTATTTACGAAAAACCACAAAATTATGCTATTTCCTCATTTGGTTGAAAATGAGGAAATCTTGTGCTCTTGGGGCATGGGAAGGGGTGAGTTATTATAACCGAATTTCACACAGATTACTTTTATATAAGGAACAAAATAGGGGGGAGTAATCAGTATTTAAAAATAATAATGTTCAAAAATAAGGACCACCTTAACATATATGCCATATTATTGTAAAATAATAGGCTCTATATATTTTTTTTCAATACTATTTGTTTAATGTTGTACTGATTTGCCCAATTTTTCTAGTATTTCACATTTGTGGAGAAAACTCCGTGGAAAATAGAAATACGACCTCTCTAAAGTACCTCCCCAGTGAAATTTTATTTCAGAAATATTGTTATCATTAAAAGTTGGAGCAAAATTGATTGTAGAAAAGTTGTCCACAGAAGAAAAAAAAAATCGTAATATTACATTTATTATATTACATACATTTTCTGGGTTTTTTTTTTTCAGTTTTTCGCATTTGATGAGAAAAATTGAAAAAATTCTAAGGTACCTCTTACACCGATTTCCTTTAAAAAAGTTGCTATATGTAAAAATCAAAACAAGTCCTCTGGTAGAAAAATGTCCACAGAAAAAATAAATAAATAAACATTTTTGTAGAACCATAAGCTTCTTCGCTCCACTCAGAATCATTCTGTATACTATTATGCACAATATATATTCACTATACCTTCATAACTCTCTTCAGAACTTGATTTTTCTCTCAGTAATGATTATAATGATTACATAAAACACTTAATAGCAGTTATATGTATTAGTGACTCTACCCCCTTTTTAAGTGGATCACGGCCCCTTAGTGGAGAATAACCCTTGTAGAAGATAAAAATAAATAAATGATCTGGCAATTAGAGTTAAGTCTTCTTTTTCTTCACCATCATCCTAACTATTTAGGGTCAACCATCTTCATTATAAACTTCCAATTAACCAGGTATCTCACTATATCTTTTTCAGTCTTCCTCTCCACCTCTAGTACTATATAAGAATAATTTTTCAGTTTTGTGATTTTTATTACAGATTTGTAATTATATCAAACCAGATGGCAATTGTAGAATTGTTGGTATTGTAAACCCATTATTTGAAACTGATTGTGATCCTTTACTTATTGAAAAACAATTGAAAATAATATCAAATAAATTGTTTTCATCTATTGAGACTACTAGTGATATTGTTTCTATATTACGTCATTGTTGTAAGCCAAAAGAAATTTTAATTGAATGCGCCTTGCAAAAAGATTATTCTATTAACATTACAAATATTGTACATCGGTTAAGAACTTTTTTAATCAACCATAAATATGATCCTGCCACTATATATGAAGATTTTGGTGAAGAATTAAAACAAATGCCGAATCCTGAAATTGAACCTTTACAAGTGATAGCTGATTTTTTAGAGATTTTAAAAACAATGGGTCCATATTGTGCAGATAAAGCTGCTTTATCATTAATATTCTTAGTGGAAAAATGTAAAATGAAAATACCATATGAAAGACACTACACGTTGCTTTGTAATATTTCTACATTATTGATTCAAATAAGATCAATTTTTGAAGATATTTTCCATGGTTACACTATGGAAGATAAGATTTTAAAATTTTGCTCTCCTCGTGTGCTGCGCATGATTGATATTCTTAAACAGTTTAAACCGAAATCATATAAAGCTGATGATAATATTAATACATATGATGTTGATCAAAAAGAAAGAAAAAACGTGTTTATTAAATCTAAATTGGCTAAACGTAATTGGAAATTAGCTAGAAGATATGGAACACATAAAAAACAATTACGTACAAGAGATTCGTATGAAGAAAATATTTGTGCAATCATTTTTGTAAAGAATAAAATAACTGCATCCATTTTATATTATTTATTCTTAGTAAGCATTAATATTTTATTAATAAATAAAAGTAGACATATTTAAAAATGTGTATATATATTTGTTTTGAACTTATACTAATGAATTTCTTATTAAAATTCTCATTAAGGATTTGAAAAATAGTGACAAAGAAAAATTTGGCTGGATTCAACCACAATATACAGTAGATAAAGAAGCAGACCAAATAACCGAACAAAAAGAATATGAAATTGAACATAAGAAACAAGAAGAAACATTAAGAAGGTATCAGTTTATTTAAATAAATTATATATTTAAATTTTGTTCCTTTGTTATATTATTTAGCTTCATGATAGTTTTTTTATTATTATTATAATTTATTCACTGTAAAAAATATTAACTATTATATATAAATATTTCCTACTGGTGTTTTAGTGATTGTTAACATTAAAATCACATAAAGAATAGTAAAAGATACATTTAACAAGGTTGTGTAACTTTTTAATTCTTTAATTAAAAAAAAAATGTGTACAATTTTTAACTCACATTTATCTTAGCTAACTGAGCTCAGTTTAGAATTGAGTTTTGTTCGCATATAGTAAATAAACTAATTAATCTAGATTTTCTACCTTCCCAACTTTCAAGTTCCAATCTACAATAGTGCCTATTTTATTTATTTTTTAACTATCTTACCTAAAACATTTTATAAACTTCAAAGTTGTTTGTCCAGTAAAATGTCTTATTACTTTAGGTTTCGACAAAGAGAATGTAATGTCCTTATTGGAACTAAAGTATTAGAAGAAGGAATTGATTTACCTCGATGTAATTTAGTAATAAGTTATAATATACCATTGTCATACAAATCATATCTAAGGTCTAAAAGTAAAGCAAAAACATTGGATGCTTATTATGTGTTAATGTTTGATGAAAAAAATACTTCAAATATTTTATCTCGTTTGAAATTGTATAAGGAAATTAGCCAAGTAAGATTAAACTAAGTATTTTTTTATTTATTTTATGATAATGTTTAAAAGAAAAAAAAATCTTTTTTTTGTTCACAAGATGTTATTAAATCATTGTACCTTAAAAGATATCAACATTGAAGAAGAAAATTATGCTGATAGATATAATTGGTGCGTTAAACCCTTCAGACCTGGGAAGAAAGAAGACTCAGCATTTGTAGACATGTCGACAGCAATTGGTCTTGTAAACAGGTTATAGATATATTTTTTGTACCTTATTTTTCTTGTACTTGTAATTTTATTTATTTTATATTTGTGTACAAACATTTTATACTTATAAACCAATAAATAATCACAAAAACATGTATAAAGGGAAATCAGCATTTAAATTGTAATTCAAATTTAATTATAATAATGGAATGATGACCGTATTGTTCCAAAAAATACTAATTATTTCGAAATTATTAGATATAAAATAAAAATATATATAATACATTCACTAAAATTTTAAATTTTGTCCACCATTTGTAGGTTGTTTGGTATTCAAAGGAGGCAAAAATTGTGCATTTCGTAGATTAATTAATAACTGTTTATAACATTTATTCAACATAATAATGATATAATTAATTATTTAATATTATTTTAATATATTTGTATTATTATTTAAAATTATTCATATATTTATTATTTAAAAATGTATGAAAAGTTTAAAAAAAAAAAATCCGTTACTTAAGATTGTTTAATACTTTTAGGCAAAGTAATTTAGTGCATTAAAATATTTTCTGATTCGGCAGTGCTGGATAAAAATGAAATTTCAATGACTGACAGCTAAGATAAATTCAACTGAGGGTATAAGTAATAAAATATACCTTTGAGTGTAGACTTTTATCTAGACATTCCACAATTATTCTTATTTTAAGATAAAAATTATTAAAATTAAAAGTTAAACTGCCATATAAGGATCTATTTAGTGTATTTAAATGTTCTTTTTATAGATAAATAGTGAAAATGTCCTCATTACCAAAAAAATGTCCTTTATTTGGAGGTATCTGCTATTTAGAGGTGTCCATTAAGAGAGCTTTCACTGCAATTAAAAAATAAATTTTAAATTTAAATTGTAAATACAATTAAAAAAAAAAGCTTTAGTGTGTAAATTGTATTTATAGTTTTGTGTCTAGCAATATACATCTTTTCAATACACATTTTTTAATGTGATAATTACTTATTGTAACAAATATACTGACCACGTGATACATTATACATCATATTTGGGACTTCATTCAAACCATAGAAGGTTGTTAAGCAAAGCAAATAGTTAGGTACCTTTGTTGTATATTAAAAAAATATGAATATTAAGTATAATCTTTCAATAGTTTATTTAATATGAAAATAAATAAATACATTTTTTAATTTAGATTTTATTTAACAAATAACAAAAATAAATCTAGTTACAGTAAAGTTCGAAATTATTAAACTTTAAACAATTTTTTTTTTAATTTGCGGCCCATTTTAGTGTAATATGACTATGTAACTTTATTAATACTATTTCAGGTACTGTGCAAAATTACCTAGTGACACTTTTACAAAATTATCTCCAATTTGGACAATGCAATCAGTTGTGTATGAAAATCAACCAATGTTTGTATGTAGTATTCGACTTCCAATCAATTCGCCAATAAAACATTATATACATGTAAGTTCAATGTAGAAATTGATAACAAACTTATAAATTAGGTTCTTCAATATTATGTATTTATATCATTTAATAATGAAATTAATAATTTAAAATGAAAATCAATAAAATTGTGTAATTTATTTTAGGTCTTCCATATTTGCATTAAATTTTTTGAAAGTTTTATTATATTAAATCAATAAAGACTTAATTACAATAATGTTATGTATGTACTCAAAAATCATGAGAAAATATACACAACAACTCTATAAATAATTTTGTAAATAAGTAAAAATATAAAACGTGTAAATGCATTAATTTTAGATTCTTTTTATATATTCTTGCTTATTAGTAAACAAAAAAATAAGATTTGTTAAACTCTGTAAATGTAGTTAATTCAAAAATGGATACTATTTTTGTCTTTTAAATTCTAGGGAAATAAAAATTACCCTGATGAACAAAGTTAATATTGCTTAATTATTATTTAGTTTGATTGATATTTTAATTTTTGTTGAGAGGGTCATCCAATGCCAAGTGAAGTTTTAGCTAAAAGAATAGCTGCACTAGAAGTTTGTCGACAACTACATTCTCGCGGTGAATTAGATGATACTCTTCAACCTATTACAAAAGAATCATTTCATGCTTTATTCAATGCTGATGAAGTTCCTCCAGATGCTGAGGATGCATTAATACCATGGGACACTGAAGATCCTAGACCCGGAACAAATAAACGTCGCCAGTATTATTATAAAAGAGTATGATTTAAATATTTAATTTTAAGTTTTGTTTTGTTTTTTTTGTAAATATAATATAAATTTCTTTGGTAGATAGCTGAGGCACTAAATGATTGTAGACCAGTTGAAGGCAAGTCTTGTCATTTCTATGCTATATTGTTAAACATGAATTGTCCTGTTCCTGAAGAACAAAATACAAGAGGTCGAAGAATTCATTCACCTGAAGAGTCCATCCATGGCTTTGGTATACTTACAACAAAACACATTCCAAGTGTAAGTTAATATTTATGAAATATTATATCATGATGAATACACATGAAAATTTAATTACAAATTAGGTTCCTCCATTTCCTATTTATACTCGATGTGGTGAAGTATATGTAAGTGTAAAGCAAATTAAAACAAACTTATTACTAACAAAACAACAATTGGAAAATATAGCCATATTTTTAAATTATACATTTAGCAATGTACTACGTTTGCAGAAATGTCACGTAGTATTTGATCCAACTACTACACACAATTGTTATTATATTGTGCCTACCCTAAGAGGTATAAATTTGTAAATTACTAATGCCAACATGTTTTATAATAATTTAATATTTTTCAGATGAAAATGGATCAATAAATATTGATTGGAATTTCCTAGATAATATGCATAAAAGTAAAGAAAATAAAATAAGTGTTATATCTAATGAAGATAGAAAACATTTCCATCCTGATATTGAAATCTTAAAAGACGCAGTTGTTACACCTTGGTATAGAAATAGAGAACAACCTCAGGTATTATTATTAAAATGTTTTTATTAATTTATCATTTATGAATTTTGTGTTTATTTTCAGTATTTTTATGTAGCTGAAATTTGTAATCATTTAAATCCGAAATCACCTTTTCCTGGCTCTTTAGAAAATTACAAAACTTTCGAAGATTATTATTATCTTAAATATAATCTTAACATCCAAAATCTTGAACAACCACTTTTGGATGTTGATCATACTTCAGCTAGACTAAATTTTCTCACTCCAAGGTTTGTTATCATAAATAAAACTCTTACATTTTTTTATTAAAATATATTTACAGATACATGAATCGTAAAGGTGTAATTTTACCAACGAGTAGTGAATCAACTAAAAAAGCTAAACGGAATAATTTAAGTCAAAAACAAATTCTTGTCCCAGAACTTTGCAATATACATCTATTTCCAGCATCAATGTGGCGTAAAGCTGTTTCTTTGCCATGTATATTGTATCGAATCAATGCTTTATTATTAGCTGATGAAATTCGTACTATTGTTGCTAAGGATATATCTTTAGGATCGCTTAACTTAGGTTTTGGTATGGATAGTTAAATAAATAAATAAATATATATATATATGTTTTCATTAATTATTTTTAAAATTGTATAGATCACAGTTGGGAACCTTTAGATTTTGGCTGGACTATGAAAGAAGTGATGAAAAAAAGAAAAGAACAAAAAGACAGTAATATTATACAAATTATTAAGCCACTTGAAACTATTGAGTTGTCTGTAAAGGAAGAAATAAAAGAAGGAGAAGGAGAAGGAGAAGAAGAAGGAGAAGAAGAAGAAGAAGTATACAAATCGAATGACCCTAATTGGATGGATATTGGTACATGGTCTAATGATATGGCTGATTCAACAATGAATAATATTGAGAATAATATAACAAAAGAAAGATATTCATCTCCAACTGATTGGATGGTACAAAGTGACAATGAATCAAGTACATTTAGTGATATTGAATCAGATAATGAAATTCAAGAAGATGGCTCAAATGGTTTGCATATTGAATACAGAAATACTTATTTAGCTGAAGCCTTTGATGAAAAAGAATGCAAACCAAATAAATTATCCATGTTTAAAAATACTATTCAATCGTGGTCATGGCACAATAATTTTGATGTTGTAACTGAGTATAACTCAAGTGAAGTAGATACAACACTATTAAAGTTATTTTACAAAAATGATGAAATTATAATTCAACGAATAGCAAAACACAATACCAATAATGAAAATATTGATAGCTCATTTTTATTAAAATTACCATGGGAATTAAATTCAGATATTGGTTATGGCCTTCCTGATATCAATATTTTATCAAAAAATATTTTATTGCAGTCCACCAACACAAAAATTACAAAAAATGAAGTACACCTTAATAGTAAAGAAAATTATATCAATAATGATGTTAATGATCCAAAGGAAACATTTAGTTTTGATTTTCAGCCAGATTTAAAAAATCATCCAGGACCAAGTCCAAGTGTTTTACTTCAAGCATTGACAATGTCAAATGCAAATGATGGTATTAATTTGGAACGATTAGAAACAATTGGAGATTCCTTCTTAAAATATGCTATTACTGCTTACTTATATTGTACACATACTATTGTACACGAAGGAAAACTAAGTCATCTTAGATCAAAACAAGTTAGTAATTTGAATTTGTACCGTCTGGGCAAATTAAAAATGTTTGGTGAACGTATGATATCTTCTAAATTTGAACCGCATGATAATTGGCTTCCGCCATGTTATTTTGTTCCACATAAGTTAGAAAAAGCTCTTATTGAAGCTTGTATACCCACCACTATGTGGAATATGATTACACTTTCGACTTTTAAGGAGCCTACTGATAAGGAAATTGAAGAAGCTATCCAACAGTTTAAAGTTGGTTTTTCAACAGGTACCAAAGAAAATACTCCTGTATTTGTACCTTATAACCTTGTCACTCAACATAGTATCCCTGATAAAAGTATTGCTGATTGTGTAGAAGCTTTAATTGGTAAAGTACATATAATTTTTAATATTTTCTTTAAAATAATATAGTTGTTTTTTTAGGTGCATATTTGATAAGTTGTGGTGCACGTGGAGCATTGCTATTTATGTCTTGGCTAGGAATTAAAGTATTGCCCATTCTTGAAAATTCTAAACTTGGTTACTTAATACCTCCTCCTTCCCCTCTTTTGCGTAATATACCTAACCCTGAAGATGAGTTGAAAAAATTAATGGCTGGATTTGAATCTTTTGAACAGCATTTAGGATACTATTTCCGAGATCGTAGTTATTTACTACAGGCAATGACTCACGCATCATATTATCCCAATCATTTAACTGATTGTTACCAACGATTAGAATTTCTGGGTGATGCAGTTTTAGGTAAATAAATAAATTATATTAATAATTTTTTATTTTAAAGTGATATTTTAAATTTCAGATTATTTGATTACAAGACACTTGTATGAAGACAAAAGACAACACTCACCAGGTGCTTTGACAGACCTTCGGTCAGCACTTGTTAATAATACAATCTTTGCCTCACTTGCCGTTAGAAATGGTTTCCATAAATATTTCAAACATCTATCTCCTGGTTTGTCTGAAGTAGTTAGTAGATTTGTTACGATACAAGAAGAAAATGGTCATACTATTGATGAAGAGGTATATTATATATATTATTTAACAATATGTATTTCATTTCCTTTTTCTATTTTAGTTTTATTTTATGGGAGAAGATGAATGTGAAGAAGCAGAAGATATTGAAGTTCCAAAAGCACTAGGTGATGTTTTTGAATCAGTTGCTGGAGCAATTTATTTGGACAGTAACATGTCATTGGATACAGTATGGAAAGTTTATCACAAAATAATGGAAAATGAAATGGGTGTGTATAGTATTTATAAATTGATCTAAAGCGGACAATAACTCAAATTATGAACTGTGTTAAAAGAAATCTAAATAAAAGTATGCAGACCATTTTAAAATATTAAGAGTTTACTAGGGACTTGCATCAATATTAAATTTCCAACTGTAGTTCAGTGGTATGATTAAATTCTTAAAATGTATGTATTTTGTAGAACAATTCAGTACACATGTTCCAAAATCTCCAATTAGAGAACTTCTAGAATTAGAACCAGAAACTGCTAAATTTAGGTGAGTAAAGTTTTAAAGATAATATGTAGCAGTTTTAAACATAATTCTTAGACATTACTAAACATTTGAGCTTATTTGAAGTTAATACTTTTTTATTGTCATTTCCATGTTCAGTAAGCCCGAAAAACTTGCAGATGGCAAACGGGTACGTGTTGTGGTTGAAATTTTTGGCAAAGGAGAGTTTAAAGGTATTGGACGTAATTATAGAATTGCAAAATGCACAGCAGCTAAATGCGCTTTAAAACAACTAAAAAAAAAGATAAAAAAATGAAACAATAATTTATACATATAAGTAATAGGTAAAATGTATATAAATATTTATATACAGGATACATTATGATTAAATATCATTTTAAAATAATTATTGTATACTTGCTTTTTATGTAACAAATAAAAGTATTAATATTATTTCTTTTTATTGATATATGTATAATTTATTTTAACTTAAAATTAGAAAGTGAAAGTATACAAGAAGTAGTTCTAGAATACATTCACTTATACTGTTTGATGTTATGTAAATTATACATTTTAGAGATGTCTTGGTGTAGTTGCATTTAAATTACACAACTTTTGTTTTAATAAATTATTAAATAATAACAATCAAAAACTGTTATAGTTTATACTAAAAATCTATTTAAAATAACCTAGTTCCTATCCTCATATAATTGATTTTATTGACTATTGCTTCTCTTGATATTAACAGTACAACTAATGTGCTCATTGACACTAAGATTAACCACTTGAAGCATCCTTTGTTCCTCATGTTTTATGATTTAATTTTTGCAAAAAACGTCTGTAAAAAATATAATGAACTTTGGGAAATCCCTTAAAGGTCCACTACCTAAACTACTTATGTCCAGAATTGCCACTCTTTCTGAAAACCTGGAAAAGTCTGGGAACTAGAGAATAATTCAGGATAAACCTGGAATTTTGAATTTTTCTAGCCCATTAAGATTTATTTTTATAGTATGTTAATAGTAATATTCGTGGCATTGAAACTAAAAAAATAAAATATATATTATATTTATTTCCATGTATTCATCATTCTATCTATACATCAAGTACATATTTTTGCAGTATTTCTGTTTTAGACTCTGAACACAACCAGGGACCTATTGGTTTTACTATGAAGTGTATTTTCGTTGTGTATTTTTTTTTTTTTTTTTCTGTGACTATCAGAAAACTTGCTCTGAAGTGTGGACTATAGCACCTTTTCTGAAAATTAATTTTCTTGTTGGTTTATTGGAAGATCATTTTTTGATTTTCCAAGGGGTTTTCAAAGTCATCTGGAAAAACCAGTTGTTGTTTTCATTATTATTATGTAAACACAGTGTTTTATACCATACATATTGCTCTAATAAAAAAACATCAAGATTTGTATTTTATTGAATTTTTAATCAAGTTGGTGATCAAAAAAGGACTTTTTTTGATTTTCTTTGTAGTATTTAATAATTGAGCAAAACCCAAAAAAAAAAATTCAAAAAGTACAGGAAAATGTAAAATAAATACATTATTATTACAATAATAATACAATTATTATTTTTAATTTTGTTTTTTTAATGTAATTTAGATGATATATTCATAAAGACTTGACATTTTAACAAAACTTGAATTTGCTTTTTCTAGACACAGTAAAATTTTCAAAACATTTTTGCCATTTTTAAGGTATTTATAGACATTTTAATTTTGTGAGTTTTGTACATAATCTGTATTTGACAGTTATTCTATGGTATAACTGTTAGAAATAACAGAAATGCTTGAAAATTGTACAAGAGAGTCATTAAGTCTTACTTTGTAGTTAAAAAAAAAAAAATTTGAGTTAAATGTAATATTTTTTTAAAAAATTCGAAAAATCAAAATTTGTGAATTTACGTATGCAAAATTTAACCAAAAAAAAGACGTCTTAGAATAATAGAATCGGGTGCAGCCACTGTTATAGGTAATTTAACATATATCTGTAAGCAACGTTAAACCATTACTAACGAAAAAAACGATACTGAGCACAGTTCAGTTGATAGTGATGCTTTGTCAACAATATACCATATATGTCATATTATGATAAAATAATTTTATAGGCATTATATATTTTCTTTAATAATATTTGTTTAATATTGTACCGATTTTCCAATTTTTCTTGCGTTATTCCCAGTTTTTCACATTTACTGGGAAAACGCAACTCTGACTTCATCATCGTTCTTAAATCGGCAATATACATTTGTTCAAAAAAAAAAATAATTTAATTAATTATTTAATGATTTTCGTTAAAATTTGATGTAAGATTTCTTTATAAAAAAAAAAAAATACTACATTAAGTTCAAATTTTCTTTTTTTGACTACAAAGTAAGATTCTTAATGAACCTCCTGTACAATTTTCAAGCATTTCTGTTATTTCTAACAATTATACCATAAGAATACCTGTCGAATACAAATTGCGTTTATAACTTGCAAAATTTAAATGTTTATAAATAGTTTAAAAATGGCAAAAATGTTTCGAAAATTGTACCATGCTTAGAAAAAGGAAATATGAATTTTCTGTCAAAATTTCAAGTCTTTACGAAAATTGTTAACTTAATTACTACAAATAACAAAATTAAAAAATAAAAGCATTATTTTCGTAAATTTCTTACGTTTTATCATGGTTTTTCCCAGACATTATAAAAACCGCTTGGAAAATTAAAAAATTTCCTCCCAAAAGTACCATCTGGACAACATTCCTTTTTAGAAATGGTGCCGCGCGTATGTATCAGATTTCTGGTAGAATTTTTCTACACAGTAAAAAAACTAATACATTGTTCGCTACACTCAGAATTTAAAATGGGGTGAGTAAGCTTATTGTATTACTCTGTACTATGAATAATACAAACATTTTAGAATGGAAAATTTATGATTTCTCTTTAGAAAATCTGGAAAAGTCTTAAAATCTAAAAACAGAAATTAAGCTATTTAAAATCAATTAAAACCAACAATTTAACATGCTAGAAAATGTACAGTTCAAATTTTTATTTGTGAACAAGTAGATTAGTTGTTGTAGAAGTATTATAATCCTGTTATCGATTTTATTTAAGTACCTATTTAATTGTTAACAAAGTTTCAGAGACTTATGTAATAAACAAGAATCAGGTTAAAATAATATGTAATATCATAGTTTTACTTCAATACTTATTTTTTCTGTTTTGCTGTGCTAAACATTTGTGTATGGTTACCTAAGATTTAAGGAAATCACTTTCTCTCAATTTAATTCAAGCGTATTCCTATAAAAACAAGTTATGGTTGATTACCTTTCGTTCATAATAATAAAATCAGTAGCGAATATCGGTAGGGGGTGATTTTGTGGATTGCCTCTCCTTTGGATATTCGTCGCTACTAAATATTTATTACCAACAACTTAATACTTAAGAAATTGTGCTTCGTGTGTTTTTAAAATATATCACCCCTCAAAATTGGAATTTATCCGTCACGGAAAAAAGTTACAGCATACAAAACTATAGCTAAGATAGAAGTTAATGCATACAATGTCACTTTTAGAAGTGATTTGGGCCTTCAGGTACCTATTTTGTTTTGCAAATTATAAATCATGCAGATAAAATGTACAAAACAATAATGGAGATAGTGTTATAAGATTTCAATAGAATCAAAGAAAATTATTTAAGTTACCTGCCTACCTTTCCTTAGGTTTAATTCTCATTCTATTAAAATTTAAATTATTAAATTTAATATTGTGATATGGTTACGGTTCAATTTCAATTTACATAATGTTTCAAACCTCAACCATATCTAATTCATCTAATTGTATTTCAATATTCTTTATTATTATATATTTATATTATATCTTTAATATATATTAGCAACATTAAAATTTCTAATTTTCTTTTATCGTTGGCCTATGTTATATCAGAATAATATTTTAAATTCTAAGCGATCGGGGAATGTATTAGTTTTACAATGATGTTTATTTATATTTTAAAATTCTGTGGAAAACTTTTCTACCAGCAATTTTGCTACGATTTTCAAGTGTAGCACTTTTTCTGAAAGGAAATTTAACTGGGGTGGTACCTACTAAGGAGATTTAATTATCCCGAGTTTTCCAAATAAATGTGAAAAAACGGGAAAATGTACCAAATGTAGTATTATTTATGTTTTCAATTTTTTGTTTTATTTTTATTCAGTTAAAAATGTTTGTAGAGATTTAAAGTTTGAATAGAAAACTTATATCTGCCTTTTCTAGACGTGGTCAAATTTTCAAAACATTACAGCTATTTATAGACATTTTAATTTTACGGGGTTTTCTTTTTATGTAATTTTTATTTGGTATAGGTACTCTGTGGATAAAATTGTTAGACCAAATAGAAATAATAAAAAATTTAACAAGAGGTTCATTATAAGTCGTATTTTAAATATATTATATACAAACAAATATTTCATCAATAATTTTAATCAAAACAAAATAACCATAGTAGTTAGTTAAAAAAAGTAAAAAAATATTCAAATAATCAATATAATATTATTAATATACAGTTAAGGAAATTTTTGTTCAGAATATAAACATTTTTTTACAAAGGTACATTTTATTATTAAAATAAATTAACAAACTATTAAAATATTTAAAAAAAAAAAAAAACAATATTAAACAATATTAATAATATTACAAGATAACAATTATAATAATTAAAGTAACAAATATAACAGAGTATTAAAGTAGCTAATCCCAATTGTGTGAATTAAAATTCGAAAAAAAAGATAAAGTAATTTAGTCATTTCTAAAAAAAAATTAGTTTAATGTTAGCTATATACATTTTTATAATAATCACTTGGAAAATTAAATATTTATTTAATACAAAAGTTAAAAATTCAATTTCCATTACAACCAGTACTACACAATTCTTCAGAAGATTTTAATTCCAGTAAAGAGTTATAGATTTTACCATTAACCAAATGTTCCAGATCTTCACCAGCATAAGATAACAAAGGCGAAATTTCACATTCAATATTATCTCTTACAAATTTCCCTCCTGCTTTTTCAACAAATTTTCTATGAAGAGAAAACACATCTAAACGTGCTGTTTTAGGATTATCTTGTCCTCCAAGGACTTCTGCATTCTTCAACGCACTAAATTCTTCGTCTCTTTCTACTTCCCATACAGCAAGACGATTACAAAACTCAAATACATCAAATATAAACTTCTCCATTTTGATACCATTTGGTTTTTCTGGTTTGCATTCATTTCCATCATTGTCCACATATGAGATCTTTTTTTTAGCCACATGTAATTTCAATTTATTGTTATACTGATGTGCAATTTTATTCAAAAAATCTGCTGTAAAAAAATGATTGCAAATATTACCAGCAGAAAAAGTTAATCGACCATCTGGATTTTGTTTCTCAGCAGTATTTTCAGTGATTTCACTATATTCAACAACTTGAAACTTTCCATCAACTTCACATACAACACCTAGTGGTTCAGATGGATATGCCTTTTCAACTACTTTAGCTCCACATTCAGCATTCTTTGTTATACAGTAACCAATAAATACTGGATCGGCTACTTTAACTAATATATTATCCACACTATGAGCATGAAGGTATTCCACGCCTAACTTTTTAATATTATCTAATACAAGACGATCTCGCAATGCTTTATATAATCCACCATTGCCATCTGGAGATTTAGATATTTTATATTTACTTTCCATTATTATTTTTCCATCAAATGTAAATGCTGGTAACATATATTGCTCAAAAAAAAATATTTTATTTTCATCTAATCCAAAGTATTTATTATCTTTGAAGTATTTACGTGTAGGTTCCATAGTATGTTCACTAGTCATTATAAACCATGGTAAACCTTTACAGCTTCCATATGTTTTACTGGCTAAACTAATTAATCGACAAATACGTTCCCCTTGTATACGGTACAATGATTTTTGAGAAGGCAAACCTATATCATACATACCTTTAGGATAGTTAACTCCAAGCCGTGTACCTTGCCCACCAGCCATTAACAAGACTCCAACTTTACCTTGAGAAATTTTCTCAAGTCCAATTTGCTCATATTTAATTAAAATATCTATTGGACTACGACTTACAGCACCATATAGTTCAGCAGATATTGGATTCATTCTAGCATCTAATTTTTGTTGATTGGTATTCATGTTTTCAACAGTTCTGTTAAACATTTCAAGTACATCTGGAATGTTCACTTCATAAATATCTTCCAGTAGGATTTTTTTTTCTTTTTCATTTAGTTTTTCCCAAAACTTAATGATATGTTCTTGATTATATTTCTTCAGCAAAGTAACCACAGAGTCAAAATCAGACATTATTAATATTTTAATTACCAGTTAATAAAAATCAATAAAACGTAGATTAAATACAATACCAAGTTATATTAAATACAAATTAAAATAAGATAATTGATAGACAGAATGACAAAACTGTTGAGTATCAAATGGTTAATAGACACCAACACTGTAGTGTAAGAGACTTGAAGTGACAGTAAACAGTGATTGAATGTGGTCTGTGCTCTGTAAATGACTGAACACACTACACATTCAAACGTTTGAATCGTCTACTTCGTTCTCACTTGTAGTACAAGACAACAGTCTACAACTCATAACTTCCACTTTTCATTTTCATTACTTTTTATGGCGGTTAACTGATTAAAAAAAAACCAAGGAGGTTGTGTTAACAATGATGATAATAAGAATTATATTCTTATACCTTCGATCATGTAAACCACGAATTAAGATCGTAGAGAAGGTACTAAGGTAAGGGTGGTAGGGTCTTAAAAGATAGGGTTGGGCAACTTTCTACCCTGCCACCCACGGTCTTAGATTATCCTCTATTACATATTATAATACCTCCTTTTAATAAGGAAAAAACGTTTCCTATGTTGCCGCAAAAATGCTGCTGATTAGGCGTATTTTGAGTTTAGGAAGGATTGTAAACAGAAAATAACGAACAGTCCGCAAAAAAAAAAATGAGTTCAAACTATTGAGATTGATTTATTATATTATAATGCTATTGTTTTATTTATGTTGTAATATTCGATAATTCTAACATGATTTGATACAAACATTACAAACTGTGTAACGTTGAATATTGTGTAGTAAAATTGTCTGTGCTGTCTAGCACAACTATTCAATAGATAATTGAATACACATACTTGTTTGTACACACCCCTTGGATAAATCTCTTAATTCACTTGAAAAAATGATCAAAAACTAATGAATTTCAATGATTGGAGATAAGTGAATTTTGAATATCGTAAATTCATAGATTATAGCTACTTCCAAATACAGTTCTATTTTAGTAATAGTTTTAATGTTGTAAGGGGAAAATACGAAATGAGTAGATTTTTTGTGTCGATAGCAAACATTCGGCGAAACATCGCGAGAGCAGGCGAGCGCGAGAATAAACTACAAAAAAATAGATGCGCTCGTGTATATTTGTGAAAAGATAGCTTTGTCGTAGTTAGCTCCTATATAATTGATAAGAAATTAGTTATTACCACGTACTTTAAGTTGCATTCACTCAAAATAATAAGGAGTAATTTAATATTGATTAGCTACCAAATTTTAATTGTTTACCAAATATACACATTTTTACCTATTATTAAACTATAATATTTAGTCATGTAATTTAGATTTAACTAGGGCTCTGAAGTAATAGGATGAGTTGCATATATTTCTGTATGTACTGAATTTATAGCAGACCAAACTAGATAATACTTTCTATACGATGGAAAATTTAAAAATTGAATATTTAAAGTGCACATTTTTTAAATTTTAGAGAAAAAATGCATATTGCGTAGATTTTCACATATTTTTATGTTTATTTATTATTTTCTGAAGAAATTGATTTTTTTTTTCAACCAATTTATTTTAAATAATATCAAATTTAAAACTCAATATTATTTAACATAGTTATTTATTATTAATTCTTACCATCACAGTCGATTATTAATCTAACGACAACGGTGCAATTTGTATTTAATCTTTTAATAGTTTTGCATATTAATAATAACATTATATGTTTTTGAATAATAAACTGAATAATTGTTTGCATATTTATTACATTTTTTTATGCACAATTTAGAATTTTTTCGTTTATATTTGCATAATATATTTTGCCCTTTTTAGCTCGTATAACTTCCGAGTCCTAGTTATAACTAAGACCCGGATTTAAATGCACTAAAAATCATCGAAAAATATAATTTACAGCGAAAATGCCCTTAAAAAATTACATACATTTTTAAATATAAAGATAATATTTTTATTTTATTTAAAAAAGAAAAAATACAGAAACTTGAAAAATTTGATTTGTGACCAGCGACGATAGTATTGACTGAGCGGCTGTATTTGAATGATTGACAGGATAACCAAAAAACATGGACAATATTTTGAATTAGCTTAATTTATATTATAAAATATCATAGATTAAATATGTCAAATATATTTAATTGATAGTCATATTATGTATATGTCATATTAAAGAAAATGCTAAAAAATGAACAAATATTGAAAAATGTAAAAAAAGTCAAGTTTCACCTTCGAAGTGTCTGTGATATGAATTAAATTATGTAATTGGAAAGCAATGTCTAATATCTATCAAAAAAGATGCATTTTAAATTGAAATCCGGGTCCTAATTATAACTGTTATGTCGCTTGTGATGTTAACATATTTGTATAATTGATTTTTGTAAAACCTCAACTATATCCAAATAGAACATTTGTGGGATGACTGCTTGGCCATCCTTATCAATTGAGTTACTAGTTTTAAAACCAATGAATCAAATCAAAATAAAGTTAGATGAGTTTATTTGCTCACATGAGGCCAGTAACCGTTGCAAACATACATCAGAAATTCTTATTCAATACACAAAGTATAAACTAAACATATATATAATTAAACTAATAAAACTCAAGGTATTTAAGTGTTTTAAAAACAAATTTATTTAGTGACAAATATAAAATGATTGGTTGTAGGTATATACCTATATGATAAATAATGTTATTGGCTATATATTTTATATTCTAGTGAATAAAATATTTAAAATGTGTTTACTTATCCTATTTCTAAAAAAATTGTTTCTGTTAACTATGTTTGTGGTTTTGTTAAACATAATTAAACACATTAATGTTGGAAATATGCAAAGAACAATATGAAAAAAAAAGAGCTAATACCGAGGATGGGAGCGGCCACTGTTGTAGGTGAGAAGTTGGGAAGTTAGGATACATAAGGTTATTTCATTTATATTTGTAAACAACGATACACCATTGCTTGATGAAAGATGATTCTGAGCACAGTTCAGTAATACATAATTTAAATTGTCGTAATTTTTTGTTGCGATTTTCTTTTAAATTTGATATCAAACGCTTAATAAAAAAAAAAACAAGTTGTCCGATGATTTTGAAAATTTTACCATGTCCAAGTATGTCCAATATAAGTATTATTACCAAGTTTCAAGTCTCTAAGTGTATTTATAAATAACCAAATCACAACAAAAAAACTCCCAAAAATTAAAATTCCTTAAAAACTTAAAAGTGGCTCAAAAGTTTTGGTGATGATACCGTAAGAAAGTAAATCAAAAAGGCAACAAAAAAAAAAATGTCTTGTTTTTTTTCGATTAAATAATTTTTTCTGGTAAAAAACGTAGTCTGTTTTTATAAAATAATGAAATCATGAAATTGTACGTTTTCCTACGTTTTTCCCACTTAGATGCTTTTGTTTAAAATATGGCGTCGAAAATCAAAAAATGACCTCTTAAATACTAATCTAGACTCGAGCTTTCAGAAAATGCTATACGTAAAAATCGGAGGAAGTTAACTAAGAAGAAACGTTTGAGGACAGTAGTGGTGCATTGTTAATACGCCGCGCACCGTACCGCTTAACAAATGATACTCCACTACTCTGCTCCAACGATAATCAAAAATTTTAACATCAAAATTTATTTTAATTAATACTCCATCTATTTAAGGCATTTTAAAAATAGGTTTCCATTTTAAAATCAAAAGTGGACAGTTATTTCATTCCCAAAAATAAGGGGTACAAAAAAAATGATAAAGTAACATTCTAGATGATTTTTAAAGTTTCAGAAAAAAATTTCGAAAGAACGTTAATACTTTCCGAGATAATGAATGTTTTCAATTGAGTGAATCACCTTATATAATGTATATATGATTTTTTTTATATTTAATGTGCTTTAAGTTGGATAAATTAGTCAATTTCAATAAATGTAAAAATTAGTTTAATTATAAAACTAATGTTATAATTTAGTATGAGTTATTTAAAAAATAATTACAAGATAATCCAATAATTGTAGACAAAAAATATAGATTAGATATTAATAACTTCCAAGTCCCTAGAGTGCGGCATTTAAAATTAGTGCCATTCTTAATTATATCCAATTGAAAATATACTGTCAAAATTTTTTAGAAACCATATGTTAGAATCAACGTAAAAATCGATTCGAAATACACTGCATTTCGTATATACGCAGAAATCATGGTTGTGATAACTTCTATAGTAGATTCTTCTTGTCGAATAAATGTAAAACGTATTACTTTTGAAGATAAATTTATGTATTTTAGGTATTAAGACCTTTTTATGTCTACTTTTCTATGTACTTCATTATTTATTAAAATAATTTGTGGTTTGAATGCCTATTGCCTGTCGTACGTAAAGTATGCATTTGTCAATATAATTAGTTTTGTGTTAAAACTTTACTTTATTTATACTTTACAATCATATTTATTTTTTTTCCTATGTCAATCTTGAAAAAATATTTAAGTGGTTATTATATTATTATATTATATTATATATCTTTTTATTAGAAATTAAAACATCTTAAATTACCTCTGTATTATCTGGTGAATGCAACATAATGTACATAAAAGTAACCACTTCCTTATCAGTGGTATACGAACTAACGATAATGGAGCTATCTTAACAGAAATAATTTTTAATTTGTGCCGTTTTGATTTATTTAGTAATTTGTCTTGTGAAGTTGTAATTTTGACTTATTTATTTAGTTAAAAACAATATAAATTTGCTACCAAACATACCTTCTAAAGTCTGATTAAACTAAAAAATATTCATAATACTGAGTTCCAAATATGGACCAAAAGTCAGATCAAGTTGTTGAGTTAGAAAGTGAAGTCATTCTTAGAGTTCCAACGGTAATATCTAATTAAACATTAGTTGGTTGTTTAAAAAGTCTTTATTTGAAAAATATAATAAACATATAAAATAGATACTTGTTTAATCAGATACATTAGTAAAAAGGCTGATCTACTATTTTGTCTTAATTATCAGAAATTCTCTGAAAACCCGAAGTAACTAAGTTAATTTTGTTAAAAAATAATTATTTCAGATAAAATGATTTCCTCATTTAGTTGGTTTCTCTATTAAGTGGAGTTAACTGTGTGTGAGGGTGTATATATATTTTTCACTATTCACCTTTATGCTTTATTCGAGTTTATAAAAAAAAATATCTAGTTTACTTATATAGTTGTTACGTCATATTTTAAATACATGTATAATAATTAATCACTTATATACTATCTATTATAAAATATAAATGTACCACTACAAAAATGATATTCCACTATTAAAAAAACCCTAAAAAAACTTATAAGTGGAATATTTCATAAAGAGAATGTCACACCCTCATCTAGTACCTCAGTCCAACTACCGAGTAATTTATAAAAACAATACTTTTGCAGAATAAGTAAGACTTGCCTAATTTTAATTTTATAATAAAATTACCTATTATAAAATTTATAGAGAGCAATATATTTGAGGGAATGTCAGGTTTTTTGATTTATAAATTATTAAACCAGTTATTTTTAAATTATTTTAAAAAAAAGTATTTGTATTTTTTATATTGAGCTATATATTTTGAATAATAATAAAACCCCAAGACATTTTCTCCAAAATATTGTTCTCTATAAATTTCATTACAGGTACTTTTACTCTAAAATCAAAATTAAACTACTTTTACTTATTCTGAGTAAGCATTGTTTTTGCATGTTACCCAGTATTTGGACTGAGATAGTAGATATGGGTATAACATCCTCTTAATGGGTTGACAAAATTAAAAAATGTTGATATCAAAATTTATTTACAGTAATAATTGCATCTATTTATAGAATTTTTAATATAGACTCATTTGAAAATTCAAAATTGGTATCACTACAGAACACTCCTTAAATTTTGTGAAAAATCTAAGTATTCAAAAATATTGGTTTTTAATACACTTAAAAATTCTAAAATTTAAAATTTGAATATTTGAAAAATTTAACAAAAAAATTGGGTAAGCTCACTTTGTGAATCTTCCTGTATATGTATTTGTGTTATGAAAATGGCTTACAGACAGAACAAAATATGTATTATACCTACAGGGTTTGTCTTGTTAGTTTAATATTAGTATTGCACCTTGGTATATCATAAACAATGTTTGCATCATGACCTCTGAATTCTGACATTAAACAAGCTTGTAACTATTACCTACAAAAAAAATCACTAGCCACCCAAACTTTCTTGTCAACTACCACAATCTAAACAAATTTTCGGAAAACCCACTCAGACCCCTTAAAGGAACCTGATTTTTCCTTAAAAATGTCCTTTTTAGAAGTACTGCCATTAGATGACTGCCTTGATCTTGTCTTTCTTCCTGTGCCTTTCTTTATAATATTTGTTTATTCTAACTCAAATTGCATATTGTAAATATAATTTTATTATAATATAATATACAATATTTGTATTATTTAATTACCAATCAGTATTCACAAAGTTGTATTTAATATAATTTTTTATAGTACAATTATATATAACTATCAATCTGTAAAATTGGTGCAATAAGGCTTAATTTAAAAAAAAAAAATTGTTGGGAATTTAGATTTTAAAATTAGCCTATCCTAAAACTAAGGCCTACAATTTCCCAAAATCTATAATTAATTTAATACATTAAAAAAAATAAATATTGACATTGACAATTGGTCTTCTTACACCAAGCTACAAATGTGCATTAATTTTGTGAGTTTTGTGTTCAAGTATGACATGAACTTGTTTATTGAGGATTACTATCTTCTATGAAAAAAAATGTGTATATATTTTTTTTTTTAGGAAGCAGCTAGTACATTAAGAGAATTGATTAAAAAAGATGCTAAAGACCAAATAAGTATTAAATTGGAAAATGATATTCGAAGAGGTGAAGTTTTCATTGGAAATCATCATTTATTTGCAAAGGTTACATTATTATTTAAGTATTTCTTATATAAATATATATTTAATTGGCTACATTTTGTATTTATCAAGTGTCATCTATTTATGTTTAGTATAATTATTACATTTTCAAGTATAATATAAATACACTTAATGCAACATTTTATATGTTAGGTTGTTCTGTTTTTCCCAGGGGTGTTGTATCATTGAAGATTTCTAGTTTTTATTTTAATTCTAAAAGCAACTACTATTAATTTTTTAAAACATCAGATTTAGTATTGCAAAAATCAAAAGAACTTTTGAACTACACTTGTACAAATTTTATAGTTTTTTTTTTTTTTAAGAAATTTAAAATAGATGCAAATAAATTATTATTTAAATTAATTAATTCTTAAACTACAGGTTGTTGATTTACCAACTATTATTGAAGGACAAAAAACCATTGACAACAAGACAGTCTATAAAACGGCAGATATATGTCAGGTAAAATATAAATATAGTATTTATTTATTTAATAGTTGTGTTTTACATTATATTTAATATGTAATATATACATATTATAAAGTTCATTGTTTGAATTAGTAGAAAAATAAGAATTTGGAGTTTTTGAATTTAGGATGGTTGGAAATATATTGTATTGATTTCATATAAAATAATGATTATCAGATTAAAAGTTATTTTATAAATTATATATATATTATAATATTAAATATATTCATAAAACGCAAGACAATACAAATATATTTATTTTTTTAAACATTTTATTCAAGGTCTTTAATATTAATTTTTATAATAAATGTTATTTGTATTACATTAAACATCTTTACAGATGATAATATGTAGAGAAGATAAAGAATTTTTATTGTCCGATGAAGATGATAAATCAAAAGTATTAAAGAAAAAAGAACCCAATAAAGTTGATAAAAAATATTTATGGCCACATGGTATAACCCCTCCATTAAAAAATGTACGCAAACGAAGATTTCGTAAAACCTTAAGGAAAAAATATGTTGAAGCTCCAGAAATTGAAAAAGAGGTTTTACTTATAATTAATACAGTTTTATTTGTATAATTTAATTTTAAGTACAATTTTATTACTATTTAGGTTAAATATCTTTTAAAAATTGATAGTGAAGCAACAAGTGTTAAATGGGAAGTAGTATCTGAAACAGAAGTTCAAAACAATAGGAAAATTAAAGAAGAGCCTTTTATGCAAGGTGAAATGCATAATGATATAAAACAAGATATTGGTAAGATTTAATTTGAGCTTTTAATAATATTTAAAGATCTATACTGATAAGTTTGTTTTTTTAATCTACTTATATATACATATACAGGGTGATCAATTTATCATCAGACACTCATTGTTTTGGAAAGTATTAATTTTTTTTCGACATTTGTTTTATAAACAATTTTAGAAACAAGCTGATTTAAAATTTTATATTTATGTTATTTTTTGTCATCCTTATTTTTGGAGGTAAAACCACTACCAATTTTTGATTTTCAAATAGGTTGCCTATATTAAAAATTCTATAAATAGATGGAGTTATAGTTAAAATAAATGTTGATGTATTAATTTTTAATTTCCGTCAATCCGTTGACGAGATATTCTACTTTTAAGTTTTGGTTGGGGGATAGTAGTTGTACAAAACACTGCGTGATGTGCCACTACACAAATGATGCTACACCCCCGACCCAAACTTAAAAGTGAAATATCTCATCAACAGCTTGACAGAAACAAAAAATGTCAGCACAAAAATGTTTTTTTAACTTATCTCCATCTATTTATGGACTTGTTATTATAGGTTGTCATTTGAAAATCAAAAGTAGGTAATGGTTTTTCCCCCCAAAAATAAGGGTGAAAAAAAATAACAAATATAAAATCGTAGAGCTGTTTGTTCCTTAATTGTTTTAGAAAACAAATTCCAAAAAAGACTTAATATTTTCCGAGATAATGAGTATTAATATAGGTTGCCTTTTGAAAATTACAAGTAGGTAGTCGTTTCCCCCTAAAAATTAGGGTGACAGAAGTAATGTTAAATTTTAGAACAGCTTGTTTCCTAAATGTTCTTTAAAAAACAATTTTTAAAAAAGTTAACATTTTCTGAGATGAGTTTCTTACAATAGATTGATCACCCCGTACTTCACCTAAAGTACCATCTGAAATTTGTTAATTATGCAATTCATCGTAATTATATAAGTAATGTGTAGTTAATATTTAACCAGAGTAATAATCATGAAGTTATGAAACATAAATTATACTGTCTCAATTTTTGGAAAATTAATAGAAAATCTGGTGTTAATTTGGTATGCGTTCTACAAGTTTTGGTCGTTTTATTCTTGGTTTATATTCGGTATAAGGTTATTGCGTTATTCACCGTCAGTTGTATATATTATTATCTGTTGAGTATTTCAAATTATTATCTTATATTACATTATATTATAATTATTCTAACCTATAGTAATATATTATAAAATAACAGTCATCAACCTTCAAACATTTTTAAAATTATTTTGTTTATTATGCATGAATTATGATTTTTTTGTGTATTGTTTATTAATTGTAATTCTATTGTGTGATACTATTTGGTGGGTTTTATTTTATTACAGTAATGTCAAATGAGATTGTGTTTTATCATTTGCAGTCTAATTTCAATTACTATTTAATTGCTGTCAATTCTTGGTAAGTCTTGACCTTTTTCTTGTCTTATTGGATGACATTCAGAATATGAATCAACCATAAAATACAATTTTATTGTCATTAATCAGTCAAATTACATAAATATGAAATTCCCAGTAAACATAGTGACATTATGTAAACATACTAAGTCAGAAACTTGTCTGTAGAGCGCATTCCCAATTTAACACTGAAAATCATATACTATTACTAGTTCTTTTAAATTCTAGTATATTATGTGTAAAATAATCATATTGTTATTTAAACATTTGGTTTTTATTAGCTGAACGAGATATATTTGGCGAAGCACTTAGTGATTCTGACGAAGAAGCTGGTAATATAAATATAATGGATATGGATGAAGATATGAGTCATTTAACTGCTGATGACAGTCGTTTGTCTGATACTAATTCATTAATGGTACATGTTTTAGTAAAAAAAACATTAAAAAATATACTCTATTGTGTGTACTTAATTCTGAATTTAGGAAGAAAAACCTTTAATTTCGGGAAATCAAGAGCTTGTCACAGAATTTACCAAAGAAATGTTTATATCTGATGATAATTCCCAACATGAAATAAAAAAAGAACATGGCATGGATTCCACTTTAGATGAAAGTATAGGTTATAGAGATGATTTAGGTGAAGATCTTAAATCTGAGTTAGATCATAGTGATGATAGTAAACTGGGCGATGCACCAGTTTTATCAACATTAGTTCCATTAGAAACTGGGAATGTAACTGGTGGTAAGGATAAATTCAATCTAATAATCTCATAAATCAATGTTATTTAATTATTATTGTTTCAGATATTAAGCATAAAATTGATCAGCTACAACAGGAAATTGTAGATCTTAAAGAACGTAAAAAACAACAGGATATGGAGATTGCAAATATTGAAAACATAAATTTAAGAGAACGGTTTATTAATATATCTAATAATTTACTTACTGAACAACTAGAAAAAGAACAACAGGTATTTATGTTTTTTTTTTTTTAAAGAAGTACCTATAGTTGTAAAGTTTATACTTACTTAATTCCACCACAATAAGTTATTGATTTTAAAATATATACTAGATATTCTTATTACCTATTTGAGTAAATCATAAATAATATTCATCATTATTTGGTACATTTTTGAATATTTATAGGTACTAAAATAACATGTGATGAAATCTTGATTCTTTTATATCTTTTTTTTAAAAATATATTTATGTACTTCTTTAATATTGACTTTGAAGGCTATTCAGGGGTGAGATATTATATTTTGTGTTAATTTGTGCCAGGTAATTAGCATAGTCTTATTAGGTGATTATATTGTCTTTGTTGTGTACTCTTAATATCATTTAGGAAAATTCGCCACGTACGGAAACAACTTCTCACTAATAATTTTATTATTTCATTATCAATTGCATTATTTAAAAATAGAACTAAGTTACATTAAAGTTATTACAATAGTATTTTACTATTCTTAATCAAGATATATTTTAAAGTTAGCTCTTATAGTTTAGATAATTTTAATTATATTTTGTAATATTTTATGAAATTTTTTTTACTTTGAATGTTAAAATGATTATTTGTTATTTGTTTATTTATAGATTCAAGAGCTTCAATCTTTTCTACTTTAAATGTGAACAATGGTAAAAATGTATATTGTACAAATTGTTATCTTCACTTATTCATTAGTTATTTTTTCATGTTTAATATACAATAAATACAAATTAATTATTATTGTATTTAGTTAACATGATTAAGTACTATGTGTATTACAATTAAGTTCAATGTATTTTTATCTTTAAATAATACAAATTACCTTTTAGTTTTTTATGATAGAATTTGTGCATGATTTTTTCACAAATAAAAAAGGTTATGTGATTAGTATGGCTCAGAAGTTATAGGAGTAATTGGAAAAATATGCACACTCTCTGTCTCTATTGTTTTAATCCCCAGATTGGTTTTAATATTATTGTCCCCATTTAGAGTATTTTTATATTATATGGGATTTATTCACTTTAGCTCATTGCAATCAAATTGAGGAAGTAAAAAACAATTTTTTTTGTTTTATCTCTTATAAATGCAATATATTTATACAACTTAACTCTGGTTATGATAATATTCTGCACATAAATATACAAACTTCAAAAGTCAGAAGGCAATGTTATACCATGTTTCTTAGTAAACTATTAAATAATGATATTGATAATTAATTTATATTAAGTGTCTCATCTCCTTTAAAATCAACCATCATAATATCTGAAACAAGGATCTCTTTTTTATTCCTCATTACTCATATATGCCCAACTCTCGTATTAATATAATATTATCAGCTGGAAATACCTTAAATCATAGTAACTTGTTTCCTTAGCTTTATATTTAACTATTTTTACTGTATCCATTTACATTTAATAGTATACACTTTATTTTGAATATGTATTATGTATTTTAATGTTTTAAACTCATTATAAATCAGGCTTATGCCTGTTATTATATTCAAATAAAAATTTAAAAAAAAAAGATGTGGTAAAGAAATTAATCCAGATTAAAAAAAAAAAAACTGAAATTATAGATTTTTTTCTACTTTAGTCAGTGGAACACAATGTAAAGCCAATACTCGACAGTTTACAGAAAGATGTAAAACCCACATCTATGTTTTAGTGATTAATAAATAATAAGTCCAATATTTAGCATAATTAATGGCTACATTAATGAGAGATAAATAAAAATGACCAAATATTATTTGGTAATTTGATATATTTATTTTGTTAATATAAAACATTATATCTAATAAAAAACAAATTTCTCTAACTCATAATTATGATCACTATATTCAAATTAAGTCATTTTTAATCTACAAATTGTATAATTTCAATCTTTTTTTGATTCTATTGATTTTTGTTCAACTATTTCTTTAGTATCAGTATTTGAAATGCCTAGATTAACCACTGCCTGGTTTTGAGAAGCTTCTTCCATAAATTTAATTTGCATTGACTGTTGATGTTCAATAAATGCTTGCATACATTTTTGCTCAACAAATTTAGCTTTTTGTACACAATAACTTGCACATGTAGCCTAAAAAATAATATAATAGTATTTGGTTAAAGTAATTTTAAAAATGTAGTTACTTAAATACTTTAATTACATAAAAACAATTAAATACCTCGTCATCTGTCAGTCTACTATGGGAAAATGTATAAGTACATTGTGAAAAACAATCGTCTGTAATTTTATTGTAATTTTGTAAAAATTCTCTAATCTGAAAGTTAATGTTAAGTTTGAATACAATATTAAATTTGATGTGTTACTCTATATACATACACTTTTTAATTGAACTTCATCATCCATTTTTATTATAAATACTTGGCAATAAAGTACGTATAAATTTAACGTTTTTTTATAAAATAAAAATCACAGATAACCTAAATATACATTAATCGAAAATAAATTAATAAAATATGAATGTTTGAGAAGAGAATTAAATATTTAATGATATTAGTCACGAACAATCGGAATAATAATTGAAAATTAAAATCAAATATTTAAATGAATTTTAGGAATGCGTACGAATTGTTAATATCACGGATATTGATAGCAATAGTTAATACCACGGACAGGATATCTTAGTTCGTGTTACGGTTATTGATACTATACTAACTATAATCGTGTGCCATGGGAACTGAGATTGAAAACGGGTGATCATAATCATTTCAAGCTCAACTCGAGTCGTTTCGTGTGTTTTGAACATTATTTTTTGATTACACGAAATAATTTGTTAGTTGACTTGATGATAGTTGGTGATGGGGAGATTAAAATTGATTTTTTGAATCGATTTGGCTTGGTAATTTTATCGTTGAATTGATTTTTTTCGGTGATTAAATTAGCCGATTTAAACATTTTTTTCTTTAAATTTTTCTATTTTCCTTGTAATTTTAAATTTTTGCGTTGGTTATAATATTTTATGGGTAAATCTACAAACGCCGGGACGCTCGACGCCATTAGCGTGTAGACGAGCTGAACTACTGACGACTTTGTGTCTTTGTAGTGTGTTGTCATTTGTTGTTCTGTATTCCCTAGTGCCGTCTACCCGCATAGCTTACGTTTCCTACTTTAAACTTTAAAGTCTAGTGACTTAGTGTCTACAATGTCTAACGTAATGTGGAAATATTTTGTTAAAAACGATAATGATGGTTCAAGCAAGTTGTGTAAAATGATGGTAGAAACATGTGGCAATACGACCAACTTAAAACAACGCCTCAAACGTAAGCACCCATCTATAAATACATCTGCTAGATCAGACCCCATTTTATTTGAAGATGATGAAGATGATTTTCCAATTGTTCAGTCTATAGTAAGTTTCATGATTTAATTATTGAAATATATCATTATTGCAATAATATGCATATTTCACATGTACATAAATTTTTAAACAATTTTCCTGCAGTTTGGTACACAAACTTCTTTGGATACAGTGATTACGTGTCATTCTCGGTCTGTATCTCAAATGTTCTGGAAATGAATCTGTGATATCAAAGAGAAGTGATTTGAGTGATTTAATTTCTGACGTTTCTGTGGCATCAACGTTTACTTTGGGCACATTGGCTGGCAAATCCTCCAGTTCATGCTCAAAATGTATACAACCCACAATTGATCAATCATTCAATGAAATAAGATCCTATGAAAGTAAGATTTATTAATATAAATATTTAGAAAATTTAAAACTTATTGTTTTTTAGTTAGATAATTTTTTATAATAGATGTCTGTGTTAAATTTTGCAACAATTCAAATGTCTGTAAATATCTCAAAATTAGTTAATGCTTTCCAAAAATTAATTTGAAATGTATGTAACCTTTATTATCAAACTGTATATATTTCTAGTTGCTAGTGTTAAATGTAAGTGACAAAAATTGTATAGACATGAATATTTTTAATGTTGACAATTTGTCATTTTTCCTGTCGATTCATAATTTTTCTTATTTTTGTAAGTACATGAAAGCTTGACAAAATGATATATTTTATTTTGTTTTATTTAAAACTAACTAATATTTATAACCTAAATAAATATTAATAATAATAGTTCATGCATTTAAAATCAAAAAATTAATTACTTAATCTAAAAATACACAAAATAAAAATAGTCGTTGAGATACGATTGAAACATGTGCTCAAAACAAGCTCGGTAGAATCAATTTTACCATTTAATAGTCCTTCAATAAATTAATTATTTTTTTGATATATATATGTATATATTATGTAATAGTTAATAATTATAATTATCCATAAGTCACTTTTTATATTATATGACCTGGATGATGATTTAAAAAATTAAATTTTATAAGATTAAATATAATTAGTTCATAAAATTATTTATTTTATTTTTAAAAGGAGGTGCCAAAAGTGAATCAGTCACAAATTCAATAGTGTATATGTTGGTCAAAGATAATATGCAACTGTTATCGACTGAAAAAGATAGTTTTAAACATTTGATAAAAACAGTGATATCTATGTATAAAGTTCCATCCAGGAAGACAATCACCAAACTCATTAGTTTAAAGTATGTAACCATTAAAATTTAAAATAAATTATCCTTAGTTGAAAATATTACTTTAACATCAGATATATGGACAAATACTATTAATACAAAAAGTTATCTTGGTATGACAACACATTATCTTAGTTTATCCAAATTACAACTGGAAAGTGTTACATTCGGAGTTCTTGAACTACAAAAACACCATTCATCAGATAATATCATTGGATGGTTTAACAATCTCCTTAATACATGGGGTATTGAAAAACGTCAAATATTTTTAGTTGTAACCGATAATGTCGCTAACATTAAAAATGCTGTGTACAATTTCTTCAGTAAGGAAAAACATTTGCCTTGATTTGCACACACTTTAAACTTTGTTGTTTAAATTTTTTTAGATGACACCAATGATATTGCCAATATAATTAATAAGATAAAACTTTTGGTTACATTTTTTAAGCAATCCGTGTCTGCAACAGATGAACTCAATAAAACATTTAAATTAAAATTAAAACTATTGTTAACTGAATTAAAATTAGTGACTGATAGTCAACAGATTGATAGGTGAAAATTTGAATAAACTTTTGTTTCTTGGATCTCCTTCAAAAAAAGATTGGCATTTAGATTTCAGATAAATAAAATAACATATAAAACATATTGTCGCTATATATTATTTTTTAGGTATTTTTATTTTACATTAGGTATTTATTTATAATTAATTTTAAGTTTAATTTTTTTTATTTTATATTAATTTAGTTGTATTCATTCTTTTTATTTAAAACATAGTAAAATTGTATATTTTTAACTGTATCCATTAAAATTATGTATTATTAATAATAAAGTATATTATTAAAAAATATCACACTGTTTTTTTTATTATTACTCATGCATCAATGTTCAATTCAAAACAAAGATTGAAAATGGACAAGATTAAATATTTGTTTTGAAAAATTTTAGATAAATCATATTATATAATCAATAAAACTAACATTCAAACTTACAAGGGAAATTGTTATTATTTATCACTTAATATATATTAAACGTGACTTACACATTAGTGGCAGTCAGTGGCATTTCCATTTTTTTTTTTTTTTGAGGAAAGGGGATTGAATAAAATGTAACAAATTAAATTGTTTTGAACTTTGTGTGTGTTATAATCATACATTAAACATAATATTACTATTTTACAGCGCTAATTAGATAAAAGTTGAAATATTTATCTTTTTTAAAAATTATTAATGTAAATTTTTTGTTTTGATGTTTTAGCAAGTTCATCTATAACATCATTGATATCGCGATAAATATATTTTAGTATGACTAAACCATTTAAACATTTGTCCCGAATAATTTTTCAAATATGTTTCCAAACGACAGAATGTTCAAAACGATTGTTCTCCCATGTAGGCAGTAGGCACTGGAAGTGTTATGAATATTTGAAGAAGCTGAAATATTATTGGACAAAAATCTGGATTAGTTTGGAAGTATACTTCAGTAGCATTTTTGTTCTTGAGTTCGGAAGATGTTAAATTTAAACATTTAATGTACCACAAATCTAATTTTCTGTTTAATATATGATCATTTAAATTTGAATCGTTATATTCATTAATTATATCTTGACATGTTTTTACTAATTTTTTTGAATTTATCTTTAATATCTTCAGAAATTTAAATTTCTATCTTAGGTAAAATACAATCAAAATTATTCAAAACAATCCTGTGTGATATAAATCTTTCGGTAAATTAGTCTTAAAAATTATCTATGAAAGGTATAAATACTTATAAAAGTATTCTATATCATCTAGATTCATGTGGCAAACAAACAGTAATATCAAATTTTTTACAGACAGTTATTGCAGATAAAAATAGTTGTTGAAACTCTACATCAACATTTTTTAAATCAAGATTTACTGTTTGAAGATATCGGCTAAGTGGAAAACTTATAGAAAGTATTTTCACTAAAATAGATAAAGCTGTTTGAAATTTTAACTGTTTTATCACAGTAAGAAGATGACTTGCAGAACTAGAAGTGTCAAAATCTGTCCATAATATAATTTTTTCTAGTACATGTAAAATGACTGTTTGAAATTCTTCAAATAATATAACTGCATCCGATTGACCTATCGAATTTCACATAGATTTTTTAATTTACAATGATTAGTCTATAGATATACTTCTTCTATTGACAATTGCAAAATACTTTTTTTTTGGATAAGCGATAACCATAGAACTACCTATTAATATAATATGCATATTACACTTAACTGGACTTTTATATTATTAACTTTTATTATTTCTGTAAACTGTTAAGTGTAAAACACTTCATTATTTTTTTAAACTATTAGTATTTTTTGCTTTTATTTCGAAGACATTTCGGGGAGTGGGGTTACAACACCCTAAACCCCCTGGAAACGTAATAATAATTACTATATCTATAATAATTTACTCAACTATCTACTCTGCAGTTTATAATTTTGACAAAGGTACTTTCAATGTTTATGGATAATACATTACTTACAATTTTAATGTTTATACTTCATAAGAAAACAAAATACAATAGTGTTAAAAGTTTATAACCTAAGATTGTGAGTGTAAAAATGTGTAATCAGGTCACATAGAAAACTTAAGTATAATATTGAAGTATTTCAAAAATGATATTACATTTATACAACGATCATTACGGTAGTAAAAAATAAAAACTTTTTTATCATCTATATTATTAATTATACATTTTGAATGATGACGATGGTGTTTTAATCGACTGCGAATAGACGGTCTCCTATATGACGGTAGTGTAACAAAATTGAAGCCTAACCGTCGGTCATTGACTTTTAAAAGGAGTGTTAATAAAAATTTGTTGTGTCAACAAATATTGATATCTATTTGATGATAAGTCATTTGGATCCGTTTGGATTTCCGTGCATCATAATGAGATAGGTAACTACTTCCACTACCACGATTTAAGATATCTTAAATCGTGATTACTACTAGTTTTTATCTATCAGTGGTGCATCCATAGAATAACCCCTTAGATCATATATTACTAAGGGCACAGACCTTATACTAGATATACTTACTACTGTAAGGTCTATGACTAACCCATTAAAACTCTATGGGGTGACCACATATATCTTGAGGGTGACAACTACTGACTGGACCGTGGACCAGACTATTTTAAATCCATAGATTATAAATATCTTAAATTATGCGACCACATAAGAGATTAATGCATGCAACCGACCAACCTCTAACCAAAGCTGATATATATAAATCTAACTATATACATGAATACCATCAATGTTATTTTGTATAGCATTACACTTTCGTTAACAAGTTTGTTTATTTGTTATCAAGATTTTAGTTAAATCGATAACAGTTTGTTTCTAACATCAGAATTGTCAATTTCTAAAAAAATTGATTATTTTTACATTTTAGTTTTACTTTTTCGACAAATTTGTTCTTTTCTGATTTAACATAAAAGTAATAGAATAAAATGAAATAAATTAAAATTTGTATAATTATTAATATTAAGATATTTACAATCGTTCATTCCGGCCTGTTTATTATTATCTTCGATACATTGACAGGTAAAATATATGTAATTGTTAATTTGTCTATGGTCTGTCTAGAATTAGGCAGATCTTAGTACCGATTATTTTAGTTTGTGCAGTTATAGCTATGCAATATATTAAAAATATTTACTCACTGATTAGTTAATTTATAGGTAGTTTAATAAAGTGCATTAATTATAACATATGTAATTAATATTTTTCACTATTAAATTTTGAGTAATAATTTTTATTGTATTGTTGTGTGCATATTATTAGTGGTTCTATAATTATAATTTTGAAAAATATTAAAATTTATTCTCCAGGACAACTACCTGAACAAATAATTGAAAATGTGTCATTCTTTAGTATACATATTTATATTGAATATATGATATGTGTGTCTGTGTTTGTTTAATATTTTAATGTCGTCACCTATGAATTATTTATGCTATAATTATTAATTTTTATTGTTAAAACCAATTAAACTAGATTAGATTTTTTTTTACTAATAGTTAATTTATCGTCGTTATCACGATTATTGATGTATAATTTATTCCCATAATTTTATATTATAGGTTGTGATCAAATATTGAAGTAGTTCTGTAACTAAAATGTCACGAATTGTAAACTCTAATGAACATACAGTACACGAGTACATAAATAGAAATGCCGAAACAGATAATATGCATCCTGCGATATTAAGATCAGAAATAGAGTCAAGACCTATGAGACCCAGAACCTATGTTCCTAATTCATTGCCTCTTACTAATACTTCTGGTAAATTATAAAAAAAATTAAAAATTGTTTTGTTAATTTATCTGTATTTTATTTAAGCTCCTAGAGGTTATACACCCAGTCCTACTCAAAATGGAGAAATTTCACATCAAAAATTTCCTACTTCTAAAATTGATGTTATTAAAAATTGGAGTGTGTCAACATATAAATGCACCAAACAATTAATTAATGAAAAACTTGGAAAATCATCAAAAACTGTTGATATAGGCAAGAGCATTTATTTGTGTGATGTACTTAAATGATTAGTATTAGTAAACCTTAATTTGAATATTGTAGAATTGGAGACTGAAATTGAACAATTGAGAGAAACACAAAAAAAATATGGAAATATTTTGAAGTTAGCTAAAAGTATGGCAACACAATTTCAATGTTTTATTCTAACCCAAGTAAGATATAGGTGGAATTTTATTTGTTAGTATTGTTTGTTTTATTATAGATAAATTTATTAAATTAGAGCATATCATTTGTTGCCAAATTTAAAGAAAAAAACATGAACTTATAAAATTCTTTAATTTTGTTTAAAACAAATTTGTATAAGTTATTTTCTTCTATATAAATTTATATTTTATTTTATAATAACTCAAGTTTACTAACTATTTAATTATAATTACTTATTTTTAAATAAGTAACAATCATCAATATTTTGATTTAATATCTGGTGAAAAATCCAAATTACAAAACTACAGGTTTATCTCAATTCTTCGTCACCTTTCAAAGCTATTCGAATCTCTTGTTTTTATTGGTATTCAGCCTTCTGTCAACTTTATTCTTATGAATGAACAGTATGGTTTTAGACCTGGCTGTTCTGCCATTATGAACCCCATTGCTCTTAACAATTTAATTTTAGAGACCTTTGAAAGCAAATCTCAGATTGATTTACTGATTTTGCTAAAGCATTGATAGTGTAGACCGTAAAATCTTCTAATATTGTACTAAATGTATGATTATGACCTCAACCTCAGGGATTCCGCAAGGTGGATACCTTTTTCCTTTGCTCTTCTCTTTATGCATTAATAATATCAAACAAATCTTACCTAATTGCAATCTTGCATAATGCGATTAGCTTATTTCCTAAATTACATCAGTTTTCACATAGGTTAGTAGAATTTAAAACTGCTGTTACTTAGAAACTATTCATCAAATATAAATGGGTGATTATTAAAATTTTCCGAAAATAATAAAATAAAGTTTTTTCAAATTTTTTACTAAAAAAAAAAAATTACTTCAAATATAAATATTTGTATTCATCATCTTTGTGAGTAAATATAAAAAAAAAAACAGAATTTGATTATGTATATTACCTTTGGAGATATTCAAGGGGTTTTTCTTTGTAGGACAGCTTGTATTATATAATCAAAAGTTTTAATAATTTAGCGAGTCTAACTGTTAAATACAAATTTAAATAATGTTTCATTTTCAGAATGTTAAATTATAAATTACTTATTTATAATCTTAGTATTTCCTATTATTTTCAAATATTCATTGGCTTCATAAAAGTTGTATTACTAAGGTATTTTTATTTTCTTGTCCCTCAATGTTGATCTAGATATAAATAATTTTTGAAATCTTATTTTAAAAAATAAAGTATACTAAATACATCTTAATATGTATCATATATTTTAATTTTAATGTATATTTTGTTTTTTGTTAAGCAATCACTTGGGGAAGCATTTGCTGAATTGGGACAAAAATCACCAGAACTGCAGCAAGAATTTGTGCAGAATTCAGAAACTCAAAAATGTTTATCGAAAAATGGTGAAAGTCTTTTGAATGCACTTAATTTTTTTGTTTCTTCAGTTAATACCTTGTGTAATAAAACCATTGAAGATACTTTAATTACAATAAAACAATATGAATGCTCTAGGTAATCAATAAAATATATTACTCTATATTTGTTTGTAATCATTATAAATTATTTTTATTTTTTTTAGAATTGAATATGATGCTTATCGTTCAGACCTTGAAATGTTAGCACAAATGCCGAGAACAGATACTAATACAGTTCGTGTTGATGATGCTCAGCAAAATTATCAGCGACATAAGGAAGAATTTGAAAAATTACGTTCAGACGTTATTGTTAAGTTAAAATTTCTTGATGAAAATAGGGTAAGCATCATTTTACAAAACATTTAATATTGAGATTAGTTCCAATAAATTTATAATGTTTACTTCTGGCATTTATTTTTCTCATCAGTGTTGGCCTGATCATCGAAAGGTCCATGCATGATTTCTTTTTTAGGAACCCAACCTACCTGACCACTCGTGCATTATTGTTTTCATTATTCATATTTGTGTTTATTAGATAAATTAAGTCATCAGATATAGTTCATTTCAATTTTTATTTTTTAAGAGTCAATACAAATTGTAATTTATTACAAATTAAAATAAATGTCACCTTTGTATGTATAATTACTTTTGGTATAAAATATGATTTTAAATATTAAAAAGACGTCCTAGTATAATGGAGACGAGTGCAGCTACTGTTATTGGTAATTTAATGTTTATCTGTAAGCAATGGTAAACTATTGCTAACGAAAAAATGATTCTGAGCAGAGTTCATTCGATAGTGATGCTTTATCAACAATATGTAATATGTCATATTATAGTAAAATAATTAAATAGGCTTTATATATTTTTTTTAATAATATTTGTTTAATGTTGTACCTTTTTTCCCGGTTTCCCATGTTTTTTTTAAATTTTTTGTTTTTCACATTTGTTGGGAAAATTGAAATATTACCTTCCTAAAGTACCTCCCCAATCAGATTTCCTTTCAGAAAAATTGCTATCATAAATTGAAGTCAAATTGCTGGTAGAAAAGTTGTTCACAGAAAAATAAAAGGCCATAATATATTTTAACTAATACCTACATTTCTTATAATTTCCAGTTTTTTTTCTTCAGTGTTTCAAATTTGATAAGAAAACTCTTGAGAAAATCAAAAAGTATCTCCTCAATCAAATTTCTTTTTAGAAAAATTACACCATTTAAGTGTTAATATTACAACAATTATCATAAATTGAAAAAAAAAAGTGCATGGAATCTACGTGACTATATTATGATACTATCAGTTATATTATGAGAACAGCCAGTTTATTTTCGAACTTTTCTGATTATTATTGAAATATACTATACTTGCTTATACTTACTTATATTATATTATTGTTGCATTTGTGGTGTTGAAATAATTCCTGAAGTTTGACACAAATATTGTGCAACGCCCTATACCAAAATAGTACCAACCTGGGTACTCATATTTCTCCAAATTCAAACTTTATTTTATTGACTGTTGCTCGTTTATTTGGGAAAAATTAGACTATGTGTTGGTGTGTCGATTATTTATAAATTATAATGTACCCATGAACTCTGTGCATATATGGTAGAAAAAAAAATTAGGGGCCCAGGCAGCAATCACTGCCTTGACCAGGGTGACACTGCTTCTCATTCATTTAAAGTATCAATATCATTAAAGGTAAAATAAAATTTGTATTTAATTTATTATGTATTACTTATATATCTACATAATTTATTGTTAAAATGAATAAATTACAAAATTATGTTTAAAACTACAATGTTATAATTTCTGTTGATAATCATTAAATAAATAAATTAAACAATTAATAATTAAAACAATAAATTTAACAATTATCAACTGTTTTAGGTGAAAGTGATGCACAAACAACTTTTGATGTTTCATAATGCAACACTGGCATATTTTTCAAACAATCATCAAGCACTTGAAACTTCCTTAAAACAATTTAATGTTAAACCTAAATCACCTACTGCTCCTTCAGTAGCTGCATCATGGTTAGAAAAATAATTTAACTATACAAAATGATTCCCAAATTTCTTATTTTACTTTTATTTAAATTGTGAATTCAATTACTTTAAATTTATTTGTTTATTTTACACTGTGATAGATCTTATTCATTCATTTTTGTTATTTTATTGTTTTGGCTTAACATATAAGTAAATTTCATCAAACTATGTATACTATTGACATGGATCTGAATTGAGTATATTTGTTATTTATTTCATTTTTTATTCACTGTATTGTTTTGGCTTTTCAGCTAATATAATTTTAGCTTTAAAATAAGTATATGATTTATAAAATATCATTAAATTTTAAATTGTCAGTCTCTTTATTGACTAAAAGTTAATTATAGAATTTGATTTTACATACTATTCACATTATGTTTTAGAAAATAAGTTACTAGTCACTAAAAATTAATCAACATATGTACATTATATTTGTTTTTTAAAGGTACATTTTAAAGTGTAAAAAGGTTAAATTATTAAAGAAAAAAGAAAACTAATATTGTTATATCTTTTACACACCAACTACTGTCTTTTCTTTCTTTTTAATGGATTTTGCCGAACCAGAGTTCCGAGACCCGAGAATTTGATCACCAAGATAACATTCATTCTGCTCTTTTATCCACTTTGGGTACTTCACACCAACTCCTGAATAAATGTTGTATGCCTACAACATTTTAAGTTCAAAATAATAAATATTTGATAGGAAAACATCACAAATAATAGGGTAAATGTTTATTTATTTATATATTGTTTACATTCCAACTATTTCCATTTGATCCTATCTCCCACTTCATATATACCAGCTGTTCTCATATCTTTCTCAATCGCATCCAACCAACTAATTTTTAGTCTTCCTCCCCATCTCTTTCTTCCTACATTTAACTATATTAATTACCATTTTTACTGCTAATTCCTCTCTTCTGATGACATGCCCAAACCATCTCAGTCAACTTTGTCATTCTGTTTGTTATCAAAGCCATACCTAAGTTACCTCTTAATGTATTAAATTGCCTATTCTTCTCTTATCCTATCTTTTCTCATTACTCCAATCTTCCACCTAAGCATTCTTATCTCTGTTACAGTCACTTTGTTCTTTTTTCTTTCTATCTCCCAGTACTGCGAACTATATAAAATAATTCTACCATACATCTGTAAAACTTAATTTTAAGTCTTATTGAAATTCTCTTATCAATTAAAGCTTCACGTCCTTATGAAAGCCAATATTCTTTTGTACATAATAGCCTAAGTACTTAAAATTCTTAACCTGGCTTATTGTCATTCGGTGTCTTGTCTTGTTCCTTTAAATTCATACTATGTTTTACTTCTACTTATCCATAGTAACTTTCCTTCAAGTGCAACGTGCATTTCTTGCCCAAATTGGAGCGCAAAATTCAGTCACACTATTTATCAGTGATATTGCGGATGTCTGTAGAACTTGCATTACTTCTCTAATTCAAACTTGCTAGTTCAGATATGATTCTCAGCTTAAACTTATTTTTACTGCCTCCATATGTTTTTATAGGTCAAAGACCTGTCAATCTTCACCTCAGATATCTTAGGCTTTCTTTATTGGTGATGAAATTGTCACTGATCTTTGTTTGTAATTTCCATTGTACTTCCTGATTGTTAAGATGGAAAGGGACGGCTGCAGTTTTTTTCAGATTAGAAATGAGATGTCATTTGGTGAAATAATTGTGTAGATTTATTAGCTCTTGATTTAGCATATCTTCCACTATGGTGAGATTGGACTACTAGTGCTATAAGTATCATCAGCATAAATTAATTTTCTTAAAACTGTATTAACTATATCTGATATGTACCTACATATTGAGCAAATACAATGACAGTCTTGTGGGAGATAATTATATAGGTACTTATATGACTGACCTTGTCTTTTAGAAACACATTACAATTCTATTAGACAACAGGCTTTTTATTAAGCGAAGTATGCATCTCAGAATTTTTGTTAGCTTTAGCTATCCGGAATTCCCATAAATAACTGGTTGTAGATAAAATTTTGTCCCGTGATCACTATTTCAATGAAATAAAAATGGATAATTTTTAATGGAATAAATAATTATACTATGTTCATGCTAAATACAGTAACGACTCTCTATCGATAACTTGAATGAACAAAATTTTATTTACAATTAATTATAATTGGAATAATTTGATATCGTTTTTAGTGAATGAAGGGGGATTCCCTTTATTGTCCCCCTTGTACTATGGTGTTTTAAAACCAAATCAAAAATCCTTGTAAATATGATTTTTAAAAACAAAAATCAAAATCCAAAGGATTTGAAATCATGCCCAGCTTTGTGTGAATTGACATCATCTCCAGACTGTTCGTTAAAGAGTAGTTCGCAGTTCTTTGTCTAAGGAATGCAATTTTGACTGTGATTGTTGGTCTTTTTGTTTCGTTTTCGACGCATTTGTCTCTTGTATCGTTAGCACTTTGATCTATTTGAAAATGTCGCCTAATATTTTTTTGCTTTTCTTTTGTGAAGCCCTCCACATCGATCTGGACAATCTTTATTATCTATTTTCTCGTATTTATTGACTATCGAGTCTTGGTTATCATATATATGTTTGTTTTTTAATTTTAAATTTAATTCGAGTTTGGTGTTTATCTTGATTTTGCGGCTAAATTGTGAAAAACTGAAGCTATTGTTTTTTATTTTTGTATCACGTAAATACGTAATGATAACGATTGTCGGTGGGACAAGGAGAGTAAGAGATAGGTTTGGCGCAGTGAATTTCCCCACTTAGACTATAAAGTAATATTCATTCGAACTTTGAAAGAACTACTTATCTTTAAATATTTATCACATGAAGGACGATTAGATATTCAACACACTATTTTAAATTTAAAAACAATTAAACAATTATAATAAAATTAAGCATTTGTCATAACTTTATGAATAATATTTTAAATTGTAATATTACGAAAATATTCAATACTAGTAAAGAGCGGGAAAAATAAGATACTGCTGCTATATCGACCACATCACGTCGTAAACGCTGGTCTTCTGGTTATTTAATTTGGTTACTAGTTTAAAACAGGGGGAAAAAAACAGCCCAACTGTATTTTAAATATCGTAAATATTTAAACCGATAAACCGACCATTTATTTAAGCCAAAAATTAAATTATCAGAAAATATTTAAGAAGAAAAATATTTCGGCTGAAAATAAAATAACCAAATATATTTCAGCCAAAACGTCCAAAACTACTGATTATCAAGTTGTAAATTTTTCATCATTGTTTTTAATCAGAAAAGATTGAATTAGAAAACTTTAAAGTTTGAACGTCAATATGTTGAACAAAAATTTAAAATTTTGAAAGAACGTGCAAATTTTGTGTTATAATTCCGACACAATTTTGAAGAACAATATAAAATTAATAAACAATAACTTTTTGAATAATTTCTATGATAAAAATACATATGTTGTTTAAATAAGTTTTAAATTATTAGTATTTTTAATTTCAATCATTTGTAAGCATTTAAATTATTTAAGTGTAAACATCCACTTACACATGTCGGATTTATTGTCAAAACTAAACCAAAATAATTTTCAATTAACTTCGTTGATTAAAAATTCAAATAACAGAAGTAGGTTACTTGGGACATCTGCTTAAAGTGCTTGACAGTTTACTTGTCTTTACTGACTTTACTGTTTACTGTACTTTCTTATCACGCGTTATCGTTTTTTGGAAAAACTGATCTTACTATGGTCGGTTGTAATATTTTCGGATAATATACTATCGGTTCAAATATTTTTCGGCATAAATACAGTTCGGCCTAAATATTTGTCTGCTTAATAAATACAGTTCGGCTTAAATATTTTTCAGCTGAATTACTGTTCGGCTGATTTATTTTCGGTTTTTTTTATCATATCATAGGTCGTCGGGCAACCATACCATCTTAAATCGTGGTCGTCGGGCAACCACACTATGTTAAATCGTGTTTAAAATTAATTTTTTTGATTTATAACTTTAATTTAAATTAATTTACATTATACTACTTTGTTAAAATTTAAAATGAGTTTTTCAAGTGTACGTAGTATATTACAGGTAATTAAAAATACAAAGTAATTGTAGGTATATTAACATTTTTTTTTTTTTACAATAATTTATACTTATAATTATTTTTCAAAATTATTCAAATGTACCTTTTAAATTTAGAATGCTAATACAAAATATTGATTTTTTTTTTCAGCACACTCGTAGAATAGCTCAAGTCAATAATGGGTTAATGTTCAATAGTATTCGTGAGTTGACTATACCAATTGTTGTAGAACAAACAGGTCGTGGGGAACGTTCCTATGATATATTTTCTAGACTTCTTAAAGAACGCATTGTTTGTGTTATGGGAGAGGTGAGTAAACCAAAATAAAACAATTTATTTAAGTTTAATTAATACTAATTGAAATATTTTATATTGTTAGATTAATGATCATGTTGCTTCATTGGTGATTGCTCAATTATTATTTTTACAATTTGAAAATCAAAAAGCAACTATCAATATGTATATAAATAGGTAATATTTTCTGAAACAGTATTTATCATGGTGCGGTTATACTTAAGGAAAATAAATATAATTTTTTTAGTCCTGGCGGCAGTGTTACAGCTGGTCTAGGTATTTATGACACTATGATGTATATTAAACCAGAAGTGTCCACTTGGTGCATAGGGCAAGCTTGTAGCATGGGAAGTGTTTTATTAGCTGCTGGAGCAAAAGGCAAAAGACATGCATTGCCACATTCAAGAATTATGATTCATCAACCTTCTGGCGGAATGCAGGTATAAGATGAATAATATTAAACACAAATAATACAATTTATTGATATCTGTATTGGTTTTCTTAATATTGATTGTATTGATATGTTTAAACACCAAATAATTGTATATATTTTACTTTATATATGATAATAGTTTAGCCAAAAACTTGAGTTTACTTACACCTAAGATTGGCCAATCTATATAACTCAATTGACAGAAGGATAGGTGCATAATCATGTAATACATAATCAACACTTGATTTGGAGAAAATGACTGATATGATTTAAAAACTTGTACTGAACACTTTCAAGCATGATACAAATTTCCGCCGGGAAAGGTTTTTAAATGACAGAATCATATTCTAAAATTAGCTTAACAAACAATAAAGGGCTTTTAAAGGAGATTGTGATTTACATTTGTAGTTTTAAGGTTGCTCCACATTTAAATTAGGATTGATTATTGAATTGAAGATAAAAATTAAATCAGTAGCAGATTTGCTGAGCAACATCAAAGATGATCCATTTACGTCATTGTTATATGTAAAGGGGAATTTAAAATAAGTGAAAGTAAAGGAATAACACTTGGAAATATTGAACATTAACCCTAGTTTATCTACCCCTGATCATACTTATAATAGATATTCAATAGGTAATTGCATATTAGATAGTAATACTTAATTTAAATAATTACAGGGAAAAGCTTCTGATATGAAAATCGTAGCTGATGAAATTTTGAGACTAAAGTCTTCATTGACTAAAATATATGTCAAACATACGGGATTATCAGCAGAAAAAATTGGTGAGATTATTTAATTTTTATACAATAATAGTTAACTCAATAAAAAGGAAGGGTCAAAAGTTTTTAGAATGTTTACTAGTCTAATGCTAATGTTCAATAATCTCTCATAAACTGTAATTTTTTTATGTATAAATTCCTGTAGTATTACAATTTTGAATAAACAGTTTATTAAAATATTTTCAACAATTTATTATTATTACTAAATACAAAAGAAAATTTATTTAAATAATGATACAACAATAATAATTAACAATTTAAAATTTACTTAAAAAAAAAAAATTAACTTAAAGAAATAAAATAAAATATTATATAATGTATTAAATTGGATTTATAACAATATGAAACAATATTAACATTTTTTAGATGCTAGCATGGAATCAGATCATTTTATGAGTGCTGATGAAGCAGTTACTTTTGGATTGATTGACAAAGTTGAACAACCATCAATAAATTAATTTAATGTAATTTTATTTTATGTGTATATAATTTATGTTTTTTCATATTTTATTCCTATTTATTTGATTGAAATAAAATATTTTTATTGTTCTGATAATTTATTTTAATTGTTTTAAGTAATATATATGACTTAGTTTTATGGGAAAAAAAATTAAAATAAAAAGATGACCTAAAGGTGATAAATATTTCTTAATTTAGTTGAACTACATTCCTGTTTTTACATCAGTAAATTAGTACTTCAATGCTCATAAAATTTAATAAAAATGTCTAAACATCTAGTTTTAGCTGTATATTATTTAAATTAAAAAAAGTGTAGTTAAATTTGAAGTGAATTGGCTTCCATCCAAGTGTGAGAATTCATGTCTATATTTAGATTATAGATTTGCTAAAGAGTGTATCTGGTAAAGGTTAAGAATTGAGCTGGAATCCAAACTGATTATATGTGTATTAACTTATTACTTTGGTTAGTTGAGAAGTGAAAATTGTAAATATGAATATTTTTTTTAATGTATGTACATTCCTAGTAGCAGTTTTATTTGTTATATATGCTATAGATATTCAAGATGACAAAAAGAGCAGTCTGGAAGAGCTTTTGTAAGTAAAATGGACCTTTTTATTTTTTTAAATAAATTCATTTTATCTATATTTATTTCATTAAATGTAGAGTGGAAGATTGGGCCAAACAATTTGGCGAAGAATTATGGTATTTAGGACAAAATATTACAAAATCAAATGAAATTAGATTGGTATAAGATTGTATTTAATAATTTAACATTTATATATAACATTTTATTCAAATTATGTTTAGCGATATAAAAAATTGAATGAAACACATGTCTTTAGAACAAATGCAAGTCAGTTACTTAAAAACATATCAACTGCAATGAATCGTATGATAAGATTAAAAATGACAGCTGTATCAGTAAATAAATTTATTGTTACATATTTGTTCTAAATAAACCTTAAACCACCTATACAATTTTTAGTGTTTAATGGATGCAGCTGAACGTTTATCAGAAGAATTTGAATGGAAGTTTTATGGAGTTAATGGAATTTCAAATTATACATATTATAATGCAAAGTATTCACCAGTTGAAGGAATCAATGATTCTGGCATTGCAGATCGATTTACACCAAACATTTCATTGGATCTGGGGAAATTTACTCTTCCGTTAGAATTTAAAACTATGAATTTGACAAAAAATGATCACTTTTATGGATTATCTGTGAATACTGATTACAGTGCTGTTTATTTACCAACAATATTATTTGAAAAGCGTATGTGTTTTTTCTTCAATAATTGATATGTGTGTGTGTGTATATGTATGTATATGTATCTATTTATTGTTTTCAGTTAAATATGTTCAAATACCTTTACAATGGTCTGAAAAATTAGATGAAGTATTTTTACGAAATTTTCGTAGCGATCCATCACTTTCTTGGCAATATTTTGGTAGTAGAGCTGGATTTATGCGTCATTACCCAGGTAAAATGAAGGTATAGTTATTAAAAAATAACTTTTAATGGTTCTTAATATAATCAATGATATAATATGTATCAATAGTAGAATATAATAAATCAAACTATTAAATAAGTTTAAAAAAAAAATAAAAAAAGAGCTGATAATGAGGATAGGTGCAGCTATTGGTGTAGGTGGATAGTTAGGAAGGTGAGATAAAGTTATTTAATTTGTACATTTAAGTAAGTAACAATAAACAATTCTGAGTGAATAAAAATCTAAAGTAAAAGGAATAACAAAAAAATATGAGTTTTGACGACAACAATTGTTTAAAGAAAATTAAAATAATAAAAACTTACTAACAAAAAATAAATAAAAATAGTTTCCAATAGCAACCTTATTTTTTAATCTAAAGAACCAGTTTTCCTCATTATTTTGAATATTAGTAAGTATTTCAAAAAGTAAAATTTTTAAAGTCTCAACTAGAGCCAAAATACAACAATAAATTTTCTTGTCACATTTTGACTGGAGCAAGATTTCTTGGAGAAAAGTGGTTTACAGACAAAAAAAAAATACAAATCATAGTTGAACCAATAAATCCCTCACTTCACTCAGAATCTATAATGAATACTTATGTAACTTTCTGAACTACTAATAAACACAATATAAGATTTTTATTTTATTTTTAGCTTTAAGATGGCCAGCTAAACCAAGTGTGTTTGATGCTCGCCTTCGTCCTTGGTACATACAAGCTGCAACTTGTTCAAAAGATGCAGTTATTCTATTAGATATATCTGGTTCTATGAATGGCATGCATCAATCAATTTCTCAGCTTGTAATTAAATCCCTTCTAAAGACATTCAATAATGATGATTCGATTAATATCATTTTTTTTAATTCTACTTTCTTTTATTTAGTGACTTGTTTTGAACAACAATTAATTCAAGTAATGTTCAAAATTATTATTTTTTTATGACATTCTGGTAATAATTTATGTGTTTGATTTTTTAACAAATTACTTTTACATTTTAGGCCACTCCTGAAAATATAAACACATTTTATAAAGCTATAATTGAAGATCAAAGATTATCACCAGTTAATATAGCGAACTATAGCAATGCATTTATTGAAGCATTTCAACTTTTAGAGAATGTATATATTTAAGCTAATACTTTAATTCCTCATTACCTATACAAATATTGTATTATAGAACAGAAAAAAGTGTTCAGAAGAAACATGTAATCAAATGATTATGTTGATTACGGATGATGATCCCAATGAAGAACTTTTTGAAGTCATTCAAAAGAAAAATCGTATTAATAATAATACAGTTATTAATATACCGGTTCGAATATTCACATATATGATTGGCCGTGACATAACTACAACACCAGAACTTGAACGACTTGCTTATGAAAACAGAGGTTAGTGTAAGGTTTGAAATAATAATTGTTGCCTATTTAAGATGTTTTAAATTTCAAGTTAAAGATCAGAGTCGGTGGTAAATTATTCATGATACACTTCTATACACTACCTTTTAGTTTTTCGAATTATTGTATTATTTATCAGTCTTAATAACATGCTTAGTTACTAGTTAGGTATCTATAATGTATACCTATTTAGTAGTTATTTTATATGTATACAATATTTATTTTATATTTTTAGGCAGCTTTGCACATGTACATTCAAAGGATGAAGTACTTGAAAGTGTTTTGAAGTACATAGAGATTTTAGCAAGACCTCTAGTGTTACAAGCTGAAAAGCATCCTGTTACCTGGTCTCATACGTTTATGGATATATCTGTATGTATTAACATTGATACCTATATATGTTTTAATATAACTATAAGTTATTAAGTGCCTTGCATAAGTTTTAGTTCACCACCATAATTAATATTAAGAGCATTTTGTTAGGATCCGTACATAACAAGTGCATTGAAAAGTTCAATGGATTTTGATAAGCAGAAGAATGATCTTGCTGCTAATTTGAATGAACAAAAACAATTCCCTAACCAACATAAAATGGATTCTAAGTATATGTTATTAGACTCTGAGGTATTTGCTGTGTGTACCTGTGTTTACCCAACCCAAAATCCAAAATAGTAAATAGAATAGTTTCAACTTCTATGACATGACAGAATTTTCTAATTTAAGAACTAAAAACAGCAAACATATTTAACTCACATTAGATCTTAAACCTTAAGAATTTATTTTAACTATTAAGTTAACCTTGCGTGTATACTACTATAATAATAATTTATAAATATTTATTTATTATTTATAATATATTGTCACATAGAGTCAAGATGAAACAGGAAAATATCAAGAGTACAGGCCAATGACAGCGATTTCCATACCTATATTCAATAAAAAAAGGGATGAATTTAATAAGGTTTGTTAACCTTTTTTTATTCAGAATAGTTTTTGTTTTTAAAGATACTTCTTATACTAGATTACAAATTAATATGTACTTAACTAGCACATATGGTAGTGATTAAAACTAACATGATATAGTTACACCATGATTGCAATATTTGATCTACCATGCAATTTATGATGTAATATGTGGTTTATTATACCAGGTGATTCATTTAGTGCAGGGGTCGGTAACCTGTGGCTCGCGAGCCATATGTGACTCTTTCGATCTTAAGTGCGGCTCTTCAGTTCCACGCGCAAAAATTAATTATTTTATGGTCAAAAACAATATTTTATAATATAAAAAAATGGATATTATTTTTGTTGCTTTTGGTAACATGAAATAGTACATAACAATAACTTGATAGTAACCGAACAGCGTACAGGCTATAGTGGTTATCAGAAGAAGTTGAAGAAAAAAATTACTTATTTTTGGTGAAGACATGGAGAGCGGTAAATTACTATATTTTAAAAATCTGATGCAATATTGTGATGAAACCAATGCAACTATTGACATAAATTTCTTCTGCATAACTATAAAAAAATGAATGATAAATTCGCCAAACAATTTGAGCAATTTAAAAGAAACAAAAGTACTCTAGTACTTCACAAGTTCATAGTAAACCCACTCAACACAAACACACATGAGGTCAACATTGAACCATTTGTAATTGATGCTGGATCATTTCAAATGCAATGAACTTGAACTTAAAACAATAAGGTATGATCCCGATTTCACAAAACTTTCAAAAGATATGCAAAGCCAATGCTTCCATTGATATAACTATCTATTTAATAACTGCAGTATTTTATAATTATAGCTATTAAAATTTGAAAATAAAATTATATTAAAAAAATTACGAAAATTTGTAGTGGTTCTTTAAAATCTGTAATATTTTGTGTATTGTAACTTTTAGCTCTTCCGTCGCAAAAGGTTGCCGACCCCTGATTTAGTGGGTACACTCATCATCCCAGAAAGTCTTAACTATTTTTGGAATGTTTTTTCTAGAACATTTAAGTAACAAGCTGTTCTAAAATTTAACATTTACATTACTTTTGTCACCCTTATTTTTGGGGGTAAAACAACTGCCTACTTTTGATTTTCAAATGGCAACCTAAATTAAAAAGTCCATAAATAGATTGAGTATTAGTTAAAATAAATTTTAGTGTTGAAATTCTTGATTTCTATCAATCCGTAGAGGAGAATAGTGGTGCACTTTAAACACGCTGCGCACCGTACCACACTTATAATGCTCCACTACTCAATTCCAGCCTAAAATTAAAAGTGGTATATCTCGTCAACAGATTGACAGAAATCAAGAATTTCAACACTAAAATTTATTTTAACTAATACTGAATCTATTTATGGACTTTTTAATTTAGGTTGCCATTTGAAAATCAAAAGTAGGTAGTTGTTTTACCCCCAAAAATAAGGGTGACAAAAGTAATGTAAATGTTAAATTTTAGAACAGCTTGTTACTTAAATGTTCTTTAACACAAATTTTGAAAAAAATTAACACTTCCCGAGATAATAAGTGTACCGACTGAAATAAATCACCTGGTATGATCTAGAGTAAAGTATGCGATTTAAGGCTTACCTTCTATATAAATGTTAATTTATTTGGATTTAGTTAACCAGCATTTAGGGATAAATATAAAAATATTGAGTATTTGTATGAATTTTGAAATAGAACATTTTAAGAAAATGTCATGGTAAAAATCGCTTAATGGTAGAAAATCATTTGAAGCTCTATACAATTCATTAAATTGTAAAATATGGTTAATATACTTGGTATATTTATTTTGCTATAGATCATATAATCTACAAATGTTTAAGTTATATATCTGTGAATTAAAATGTTTATAAACTATTTATTTTTAGACTAAAGTTAAAGGAGATCTACTTGGTGTTGCTGGAACTGATGTGCCAATTGCTGAATTTGAAAAACTTACTCTTCCTTATAAAGTAATAAACAATTTGAGTCATAGTTAGGGAATATAAACAAATTTATAGATCAATAAATTTAAGTTTAGAAGTTTTTGTTATCCAAATCGTGAGGAATATTTTTTTCTCGGCCAGAAACATGTTCTTAATTTATATATTTTTTATCAGTATTTAACTATTTTTATTGTATCATATTTTCTGATTTTTTGCTATAAATTCTTATATCTTATAGTTTTATTACTCACAGTGTCAGTCTAGCAGGCCCCCTGTAGAATTTTTTTTTAATTGATGAAAAACTCCAAGGATGGGAAAATTGAGTAGGAAGTTGGTGTTATAGGTCGATAATATTTCTAAAACTTATAATGGAATTCGACTTATATTAATATAAAATAAAATATTCATAAAAGTGTTTCTCTGGGAAATTTCAATTTTCAGTAATTTATTTATAAATTTACTCTAAAGTTTGATTAATTCTTTTATTTTTAGTCAATTACTACTTTTTGACTTTTATAATATTTATTTATTAGTTTAATTAAAATAATTATATATATATATATATCAATAATGAATATGTATAATTAATTTTCAGATTGGTGTAAATGGGTATGCTTTTGTTGTTACAAATAATGGATATGTGCTTTTCCATCCACAATTGAGACCTGTTGTAAGTTTTTTATTTTGCTTGTAATTTTTCTGAATTAAGAATTTATTCAACAATAAATTATAATTTTAAGGAAAAAAGTATTCTTAAAGAAAATTACAATAGTATTGATTTAACAGAATTGGAAATGTTAGACGATTATAATGATTTTGAAGTTCCAAGACAGCCACATAAATTTATAGTAGAAGTAATTTTATTGTTTATTTTATTTGAGCTAAATATTTGTAATTACATTAAATTTTGTGTTATTTATTTGCTATTAAGTAGTTGCGGAAAGCAATTGTTGATCATACTCGCGGATCAATGGAAAATTTAAGCATTAAATTTCATTATGACAATATGGTATAGTTATATAATATTAAGTTCAATAGAAGATAGTTAAATTAATTAGTATATTAATTATTTAGAAAAGAGTTGGCTCCGAAGTTCGTAATTATCATTATACTGTGTTAGATCCTAAAACTGAAGGTCCATTTACACTTGGTTTAGTGCTTCCAGCTTCTTATGGTAACAATTGGATTAAAGCTGGCGATGAGATTAATAAATCTATAGAAATAAGTAATTACAATTATCCTCGAAATATTAAAATAAATGTGTACAATAAATACATTTAAAATGAATGAACATTTTACTAATTTATTATATTTTAGATGAACCGTTTGATAAATATTTCCAAGATAAATGGAAAATTCATCCAAATTGGTATATTAAAAAGTTTTATTTAGTAAAAATATTTTTTCTACATTTCCAATGTTCATTTGTTTCAGGGTGTACTGTGATTATTTTCATTCATCTGAACGAAAGTTTGAAAATCCAGAAAAAAAATTACTTCATTTTATGAAAAAAATATTTTCACCGGGTTGGGAATGGAGAGAACAATATCCTGCTTCAAACTTTGAAAATATTTCAATGGATGAATTTGATAGACGTAAGTACAAATTTATTATTCAATCTAACTTATTCCAGTTGGTAAATTTGTATTTTGTGATAAATAGGTGAATGTGATAGAAAACCAATTGATATAAATGAATTCTATTGTAAGTTAATCTTAAATTTTATCTAAACATATGCATTTTATTGTTAATATTGTTAAAATTTCAGGTGATAAAGAATTAATGCAGTTATTATTTTTTGATGCAAAAATAACACATGCATTATACAATTCAACCTCATTATTTGAGTAAGTTTCCAGATTTGTTTTATTATATTTTAATATTTATATGAATGGGTTTGAATTCTAGAAAAGAACTTGTAAACAAATATAATGTAAGTGTTAGATTTTTGGCAACTCAGGGTGGGTTAAGTAGATGGCAACATATGCATGATTTGGATGAAGATGAATTGTATGTACAATACACAAAACATGTATAACTAAACTCTAGTATTTAAAACAATAAAAAAATTACTTTTTTAGACAATTCGGAGATGTACATAATCGGTCTGTTGAGGAAGTTTGGTACAAACGTCCAGTTTTATATCATAATTTAAAACAAGATGCATTCGTGTTTTCAGTACCTTTTGATTCTGGTATTTATGTTAGAAAAATAATATTTATAAATATATAATTTCTTTTTTGTATATTAGGTAACAAGGATAAATTAAAAATTACAGCTAGTCATGCTATATTTGTTGTGAATGACAAAGATAATGATGAAGCACCAGGGTCGGTAGTTGGTTATGAAATGTTACATAAAACATTTTATGAACGTTTTATTAATATTACAAAAACAAATGAAAATGTAAATAATTTAATTTTTACCTTATTATAATTTATTAGTTATTATTAATTAATAATTTTCAGTGTCCCAGTTGTTTACCTTGTAGTTCCGATCATGTTGATTGTTACTTAATTGATGAAAATGGATATGTTGTCTTATCAGAAATTCCTGCGGATACTGGTAAATTTTTTGCACAAACCGAATCAAAGAGTACTGGAGTTATTATGGAAACAATGATATCAAAAAAAATATTCAGGCGTATACCAATGTATGACTACCAAGCTATTTGTGAAGAAAGTGTACCAGTCAAAAGTGCATCATCCTACTTGTTCACAGTAATTTTTATTGTTTTAATATTTTAAAACTAGACGACTATATAGACATACATTATATAAATTATATTACATTTTTCATTGATACATTTGAAGAACATTGAATAAACGTAATTTATGTATGGTCACATACATTATTAATTATAAACTAGATGTACTAAATTTTAATTTTTTCAGTCATTTAATATAGTGTTTACCAGTCTAAAAATGTTGTTGATGAATTTAGTATGGCTTTTAATAGAAGGCAATTTTATCCATGTATGGTCAATTAATGAAGGTAATTTATATTTATAAATAAAAAAGAAAAATATTTGCAATTGAAAAGTAGTATAGATTCAGGGTTGAGTGAAGTATCTATTGGTTCTATATTTTTTTTTTTGCAGCTCTTTTCTGAAAGGAAATTTGATTTAGTTAATGTATTAGAGATCATTTTTTGATTTCCCAAGAGGTTTTTAAAATAATTAAGAAAAAAGAAAACAAAGTAATAGGTAAAGTGGTAAACATTTATAATGTACCACAGTTATACCAATTTGTTTCTAATATTTGCAAACTGTTGCTCACAAAGTAACTAGTTTTTTAATTTCCCAAATAATTTTCATAATAATTGAGAAAATGATGGAAAATTAATACTGTACAATTTACAGCGTTTCAATTTTATTATTTTGAATTAATACATCTTATGTTTTCTACCAGAAATATTGCTCCATAAAAAACAGCCATAAACCCATTTTTTTATTGCATTTTTAATATGGTAGGCGAATAAGACCTTTTTTTTTATTTTCCCTGTAGTTTCTTTAATAGTTAAAAAAACTGAACAATTTTAACTACGTAGAAACTTATATTTTCATTTTTTGAGGTATTTATAGACATTTTAATTTTGATAGTTTTTATATAATTTGTATTTAATTTAAATTGTCTGACCAAACATAAATGCTTGATAATTTAACAGGAAGTTCATTATAAGTTGTACTAAGTGGTAAAAAAAATTGATTTTAATGTAGTTTTTTTATGACTTAATATCAAATTTTAACAGAAATAGTAATTATTATGGTCTTTCATAACATGTATTACCGAAATTCGCTCCAAATCGTTTTTTATTAGTTATTGTTTATCATTTCTTACAGATATAAATCAAATAGCTTTATCCTATCTTCCCAACTATCCACCTATAACAATGTCACAGCCAGTATTTCTTTTTTTTTTAATTAGGTTATGGAGATGATGTAATTGCTAACAAAAATGCGGACAAATTTAAAATTGTTAATAAAGCATGTGATACAAAAGCAGATTTATTTATGCTACAGCATGAACATCTTAGTACAGAAGGATTTGATGCTCCCCCTCCGGTTGGATCAACCATAAGGTATACTATAATTTATTAAAACTACAAGATTGTATGATGCAAAAGAGTTTGTTCCAAAATTTTTCTAAATCTATACAAAATTCTAGGCCTTTTTTCGTGAAACGCATAGCCCATTCAAATTTACTTCTTGTTGTTGTGAAAAATGCAGAAAGTAGTCAAAGTCATTTAAGTGTTAATCCAGTTAAAGTGGAATACACAAATACATCAGTTAATTCTTCTGATCACAGTTGCAACAAATTGAATCTAAACTCTTTTTATAGACGCAAATTGGGTGGATGTTATAATAGTCACCCAGAGGTAATAACATGGTCATTTAAAACATAATTTAACATTTATTTTAATAACATTTAATTTTCGTTTTATAGGAGCCTAGTACAAAAGTATCACAAGGTCGTCTTGTCAAGTCAACAATAGTATTTATATTATTAATGAACATTTTATGCATACAAATTTAAAACTCAATATTTCATACCCTTAATTCTTAATAATAGTAATTTATTAATACAACACATATAATTAAAAAAAAATAATTGCATTGAATTATTTATAGGAATTGTAATATTAATTAAGATTTGAATACTATATGAAAATTATTTGTATATTATATTTGTAGTTAGTAAGAATAGAATTATTATTATTATTATCATTATACAACATTAAAGAATTTCAGCAGATAAAAAACTATCCAAAGTTTTATTACCAATTGGAGCTGGTTTTTTTTTTTTTAAATTAGCAACCAATTTCCGCTTTTTAGTTAAAGGTTTCAGACGAGGACTAGGATAGGTATCTGGTTTTGATCGACCACCAAGTCCATCGTACATTTCTTCTTCTGAACTACTCATTGAATCTATAGATTTTGATGCTGCATAATTAGTACTTATAAATTTTGTAGTTACTGGTTTTCTTATTAGCCCAACTGGTCGTCGAGGGCTTTTAGGCATAAATGTACTCACCTAAATAAAATAACAAAGTGATAAGTTATTAAATTATATACAATTTAATTTAAAATAGGAAGTTTTTTTTTTTTAGATAATTATATTTACACATTGAGATAATGTTTCTTCAGTTTTATTATTTAAATTATATGGCTTTAATTGTCCATTTAACTGTGATGAACTGGTAACTGCATTTTCTAGAGAATGCACAGTTGACATTGAATCCTAAAAAAACAAACAAATAATTTGTGTAAACTAATATTTTAGGGATTAAAATATATTTATTTTCCATGCTATTGATTAGGTCTTACAGTGATTTATTGCAAGTATTCTCACAGTAATGTTTAAATATATTACAAAAATTAATAAGTATACCACTTTATGTACTTCTTCTAGAACTGGTGTATTTAACATTTCAGGAGCTGGACTTTCATGTATTAGTCTTTTACGTATTTCATTTCTTCTTGGAGTATTATCATTTGCTTGAATAGACTCTAAATGCTCACATTTTTTTTTGAGTCTAACAATTTCTGCTTCAAGGTCAGAAATTTCTGATTTCAATTTCCTAAAAAATAATAACTATAAATATACAACACATTATACATTTATTTATAATTATTAATTAAAAGTTTATTAAATTAATAGAAGTGTGCTGATAGTTTATAATAACAGCCTTAGTGCCCCTATTCTGGATGGTCAAATTAAAACTTAGGAATTCTAGCTTCACAAATATTCAATTATTGAACAAAATGAATTAAGAGAAGCTATCGCATATCTATACTAAAACTTATTTAATTAAAATGAGGTGACTAGTTTACAAAAAAAAAAAAAATGTTAGTCATAATATATTTCATTTTGAAAACAATAAAATAATGTGTTATGGTTAAAGCTTTAATCATAATTTAATTTAAGATTTACAAATATCAAATTTAATTTTACCTAAACCAAGCGTGTAAACCACAATTCTAACTATCTCTTTGGTCCTCGTATAGATTAGTATTATATAATATTATTCTTTGAAAACCACTGTTGTATATGTACGGTGGAAAATTGAAACAAGATAATACAATTAAAATCAAAAATGCAGTATTAACTCATTGCAAACAAAATACAGCTATGAACTTGATTAAACTTGAATTAAAAATCGTTTGTACTTTAAATAATAAAACTCATTTATTTTTATGAGCCGAAAAAAAATGATAGAATTTTAGAAAATATTAATTTTAGCACTTGGTGAAAATTACAGGTCTTTATGATTATTTCTAACTAAATTACAACAAAAAGCAAAACCCAGTTTTATTATATTAGTTGTTTATTCTTCATAATGAGTGAAAATCTAAGGAATTTACAATAATAATTTCCAAAATGCAAAATTAAAGACAATTTATCAGAGAAAAAAGTAAAATTATAATAAACAAATACATTCCTTGCTCTGCATAGAATTTAAAATAAATATTTCATTATTCTCAATAAAAAAAAAAAAGATCAACATAAATACAGTATAAGTAAAAAAAAAAATTTCCTTAATTAAAAGCTTTATAAAAAATAGGTTAATACGATAGATTCAATTGCCAAATTCTAGGTATACTGACTATTAAAGGTAAATATCAAAATACTATTAACTGATCATACAATACAAAATTATAATCCACTACATGACATTTTAAAACAGTTCCGACCCCAAAAATAAGGGTAATGTAATATTTTAGAGTGGCTTGTTCCTTGAATTTCAAAAAAATACATATTTTATTATGTTATATTGGTCACTTTGTATAAATAGGTACATTATTATGTACATAATATTATATAATAAAAGTATACTGTATACTATTCTACAAATCACTATTAGTAAGGAAATAATATAACAGTTAAATTTTTGTATGTAATATTTATGTATTTTAAATATTTCATAATCCAAATAACATACTATAAATAATAAGTACATAAAAAACAAAATAAAAATATTAGTATGAAAATTACATACTCCATTACTCGTATATTCATAGATTCTTTTGAATTTAAATCAGACACTAGTCTCTTAAGTTCCATATACTTGGAGATACGAAGTGAAAATTTTTTTTCCAAATCATTATTACTGTCTTTTAAAGTAAGGATTTCTCTAAAAATAATAAATAATAAATTAAATTGCTTTTATAATTTATATTTATCTATATTTTACCTTTTAAAAGAGGTTATAAGCAAACATAAAGTTTGAATATCAGTCTTTTTCTTTAACAAACTTACTGCTTCTTGAGAATCTGCAGGTGATCCATATAATATTTTGTTTATTCTATAAATTAAATTAAACATGTAACTATTAAAAATTTAAAAATCAAAACTGTAGGATATTTAAGGGTTAATTTTTTTTTTAAGCAACAATCATTTTATTAGAAAAACCATCCTGAATAGAATAAAAAATTCAAATTCTGTAAGTTCTTTGAATTTTATAAAATTTTCACAATACTAATTTAAATATTCGGAATATCCTTTTTAAAATATATGTTTTTTATATAGGTAATTAAAAATTAACTGTTACTCAATGAAATATTATAAAAACGTAGAGATCAAAATCTAAAAAAATTTATTGTATCTTACGATTGATATTTTTGTAAGTTTTTTTTTAATTCTTCAGCTTCAAGTTTATAACAAGTTGATTTTTTGCATTCAGATTTTAGGAAACGAATATTTTCTTGCAAACTAGAAACAATTGTTTGATGGCTTCGTAATTTGTCTTCTGCCTCTTTAATATGTTTCCTATAAATATTATTTATTATTTATTTCATAAAATATAGCAAATTATTAATTTATTAATTTTACTTTAATGAAATCAATTGTTCTTTTTCCTTTTTGGTTTCCTTTAATAAGTTATTTATCTCTTGGTCCTTGAGAGTATTTTGAAATGTAAGGTTTTGTACCTGGTGTGTCAGTGAAGATATGTCTTCTTTTATACTTAAATTTGAATTGTTATGAAAATATAATTTAATAACTTGCTTTTCTGTCACTTTTGAGCGGCAGTGTGGACATGTTTTTGATCTAAAGTTAAAAATATATAATTAAAATTACAAGTATTATTTAAATATTAAAGAAATATACACGCTCAAAAATTAAACAATTTTATATAACTAAAAATAATAATTAAAAACAGTGCACAAAAACTTCAAAAATAAATATATATATTAGTTTCTTATGATATTCTTCTTGGAGGAGGGGACAAAAATATTCTCATAGTGATGGGTTTATGGGGGAGAGGGGCGTCTACCAAACACTAATATAATTTCAATAAAATGTCATTTAAAAAATTAGTATCTAATAATAGATACCTTTGAAATATATATTGTTTTTCAAGACCTCTTACAAACAAATATTGAATGACTTCCATGGTAAGTTAGGTAACAGTAGGTATCTCTATCTGTTGTAAGAAGCAATATATGGGATTGTGTCAGGTAGACAGCCAGTGCCAAAATTCTGTCGAACAGTTTGATAAAGTTTAAACAAGGTTTTCCATTTCAGATATGTACAGGGGCAATAAGTGAGGGGAAGTAACATAGTGCATGCTGTTTACAGATGGTATAGCTTTGATAGAAGAAAATCCGGAATAATTTCACAATAAGGTTGAGGAATGGAGAGAAGCACTTGAAGAAAATGCACTATTAAGTATAAGTAGAAGTAAACATACTATGAGTTTGAAGGAACAATACAAGACAGCTAACAATAATAAGTGGCTTTCTTGAGGATGTGAACCAGTGAGATCAAAAAAAGGTGGTTAGATACTATTGAGAATATGAGGACACCTTGTGTATGCGAAGTGGTTGAGTGAAAGTTTAGAATGAAGATGGCCAAACTCAAATAGTTAAGATAAAGGTGAAAGAGTAGAAGATTTAATCTATTTGTTCAACAATTCTAACTTAATACTTATAGATAATTAATAAATGTCTTATAATAAATAATTATTCATAATAGAGATTGCTTGATTTGTACTATTTATAGGTATATAATATTTTACTAAATGGTAAATAGGTATTTGCTATATACCTTTTGAAACACTATTGGTGTTAAAATGACACTAGAGAGTGGTGTTCTCCGTCTACTGTCTTAGACTAACTAACGGACAGCATAGTAAAACCACATTATTTAAACATTAATTATGATATTCAGGTTGAAATTGGAGTTTAAAAACAAATAGTAGAACGTAAAAAAATCAATTATTAATTATTTTTATTTAATTCCAATTTCAATCTAAACGCCAACATGTATGTTTAAGTTAGAACATGATTATATTAGTTTGTCATTTGTTGGATAAAGTGAAGTAGTAGAAGTATAATTTGTTTTTCTTAATATTAGATTAACAGATGTTGATAGCTAAAATTAAATGCCTTAGGCAAAAAAAAAAAAAAATATGTCTATAATACCTTATAACATTATACATATTATTAGAAAGGAATAAAAAATAAAAAGCTAAAATTGAATAAATTGAGAAAAAGTGAGCAATTCTAAGAAAGATTGATAAAAGATGCAGTTCTGTATTCAGTGTTTTCATTTCATATTAACAGTAATTAAAAACTGGTTAATACCGGTTATTAGGAAATTAAGAATCGCTAAAAATTATTGAAAAAGTTCTTTAATAAATGGTCCAGACTGGTACCCAAAACACAAAATGATTAAATGTGTAAGTTAATTTTACCTTTCAATCCATGTCATGAGACATTCAAAATGAAATACATGACCACAAGGTGTTGTATGAACAGATTCAGGATGAATCCCAGTGAAAACATCACCACATATTGAACAAGATGCCAACATTTTACCTAAACATATATAATTTATTATTAATTAACTATGTAATATCAAAACATTAGGCATTATTGTCTTAGAACTTGAACTAGATTTTGGTGAAATCATCATATTTGTATTACATTATAAAAATTGTAAAAATAAAAATGTATTAAATTTCAACCTTATGTTAATTAAATTTTAGATCAATATCTTAGTTTAAATGAAAATACTTTTTAGAAATAATGGCAATATTATGTAATAACTAATTAGTACAATTCATATAAATTGCAACAAATTGAAAAAATATAAAATATTCAAAATATGTTAATAATTCATAAATAATTAAGCATATTGTCTAATTTATATTTGTGTTAGATAGTATTCAAAACTATTATCAAGTAGAAATAAATACTTCATTTGTAATCTGATCATTTTGGTAAACTGAATCTTAATACTACTCACTCGAAAGTACAAAAAAATAAATAAATACCACAATAGATATATATGATACCTATATAACAACAAAATGTAATATTAACATTATATAGACTTGAGCATGTCATTGTTTTTATAATAGAAAATACATTCATAAGATAGACTTGAGGATAATCTAACATTTTTAATAAATAATAATAATAATATAAGTATTTAAGAATGATTACCCATAAAATTAAAAATACTAACACAAGAAGGTATTATTAAATAATATTAATTTTAATTCATAAACGCCGAGTTTAAACTAAGCTGATGATTTACACCTTTAAATGTTTAAGGGGTTTTTTAGACCTTTATGAAGACACTTAATCTACGTCATCACAACGAATGAATTGTCGTAATCTGAGACTGCATATAATGACAAAACTGGGTTTGAAGCGTAGTTAAAAAACAAAACAAAATTGAAAATTACGGTTTTCATAAAAGTAATTAATAATAAATTATCATTTGTTTTACTAGGGGTTTTTAATGGTACTATGGTAGTGCGGCCAGTGCGGGGAAGAAAGGGATAACACCATGAGAAATGGATAAAAATTGGAATGAGAAATCAAAATTTGAACCAGAAGATAACGGATGGCGACACTACACAGTGTCGATAACGTGCACAGTGCGAACTTTTAATAGATAATAAATAATTTGCTTATAATCTGTGATGCTACCACATGGCGGACGACAAACGAAAAATCTTGAACTTCATCAAGCACTTGGTGGGAGGGCGTACCGCATTCGTTGATCCAGAATGTTCTCGGTTAGCATAATGTTAATGTTGGTCAAACTGGGGTAATACGTTATACGCACTGATAGTGTTGTTTATTGTGATAAAAAAATATAATATTAAATGTGTTTGGGTGTATGTGTGTGTGCGTGTTTGTATGTATGGTTTGTGTATGTGACAGGGACATAACTGTTTTTCTCAGCCGCCGCTCCTAGTGTTGATAATATCGTAACATTTTTGTTTATACGCTTCCGCCGCCGACGTTGGCAGACCAGACTTCCAGAAAGTGATAATTTGGTTTGATCGTTGAAGAATTTTTCATCCGTTTCCATCGAACCGGACGTTGCGTAAGTACTATTCAAATCCAAACAGGTCTTATAGCCGTCTATTTTCGGTTATTGCGGTACATTTACTGAGGTTCTTAATTTTCGAGTTAATTTTGATTTTGCCCTTGTTCCGGCAATAATTAACCGACGGCCGTACCTAGCACGGGTGACATTTGTTGACCCATCACTTCGGTCGTCATCGATCCAACTCTACAATTCCTTTGCGGTGACCATATCATTCGTAATAATTTTTAAAGCTTTAATATAGTACAAGTCTTTGGTGGCTTAACCTCGTTGAGAATTATGTAGATACTGATCTTTTGACTTATCGTTTGTTTACCATTATTACCTTATTCGCATCATTCTTTTATCTTAATAATAAAATTTTTGAATTTTTTGAGAAAATACATTATTGTTTGATTGTTTATAAAATGTTTCCTAATGTACGTACCTATACTTGAATTTTTGCCAAATGTGTGTATGATACAGTATACCTACAATATACCATAAATTCAACTACTCATAAAATTACCTATACATCTCAATTCAAATTCTCAAGCTTTCAAATTGTTCCATTCTACATCTAATTAAATTTGATTTTTAAAAATTATAAAATCGATTTAGGTATCTACTAATTAATTTTATATCCAAATTGTACACAATTTTTAATAGCACTAGGTTTTGAGTTTTCTGTCTAATTCATTTTGAATCTGATATTAAGGAAGACTTAAATATTATTGTGAGATTAAGTACTAGGTACCAGTAGTTTAATGTGGTTGTTTTAAATATGATTGCCCTATTCGTGTAATTTCCATTACTTAAAAGATATGTTTGTTAATAACTGTTTATATTACAGTACTTAGTTGTAGGATTTACATTTCCTATATATTTGTTGAGAGTTGTTCAGTTAATTTTTTTGTTATTCAATTTATATTATATTATTATATTTATATTGGACTTATATACTTACCTACAAAATATTTAATTTTCATTAATTCTGAGATAAATTCGAATAAACATAAATTAGCCAAATTTTTTAACTTAAATCAATATATTTACCAATGAATAATTTATATATTATTAAATAAGTAATAATTATTATTAATAAGTATTCTTCTTTTTAGAGTATCAAAATGGCAGATTTAGATGACCAATTATTAGAAAGTGGTATTGATTTATCATCTGAAGAACATAACACTCAAATTAACAATGACAATAGTATGACGTTTGATTTGATTGAAAATGGTCAGTCAAACAATATTGACTCGCAAACCTCAGCAGATTCTGTAAGTTAATGTTTTTGTTTTGTATATAATATTAAAATGTATATAAATAGTACTCAATTATTATCATATTCTTAGGACTTGGAAGTAATTAGAGCCCGTGTACGTGAAATGGAAGAAGAAGCTGAAAAGCTAAAAAAATTACAATCCCAAGTAGATCAGGAAATGTCGAATACACCAGTTCTTTCTTCTGCAAATTCTTCTAAAACAAGTCAGTAATTCAATTGATATCTTGAAAAAAATGTATTGGTATATTCTCAAATGAATCTCTTATTGTTAAATATTTACTAATGAATATTGGTAATTTTCATACAAATAATTCAATCCAGCAAATATGTTTCCTACCTACAAAAAATATTTCTACAAAAATAAAGTTCTAAGAAAATATTTTTCTAAGCTATTTTAAGCTAACACTTACTAATTCTACTCAACATATATATATATAAATTGAATCATATTTAATGATGTAAAAGTAGAATTTTAATAAAATTTAGAATTAAACTTAGTATTTAAATTTGCATTAATTTTAAAATAATTTACATTCAATATTAATGCAAGTTTTTAGACTTTTTAATGAAGAAATATAATGATGAATTTAGTCTCGTTCGTATGATAATTAATTTTTGATTACAGCACATAATAACATTCTGAATTGGGTCGTATTTATACTATGATACATATAAAACTTTATCAGATGTAATATTGTTACACTTAAATAATAACATGATGATTAAATGGTCTTGTTCCTATGATGTCATATGAATCAATATACTAATTCTGATTTTAATCCCCTGAAAACTTAAATGCTTACTCTCTATTTGAAAATTGTACGATATATTTTTTGCTGGATATAGTTGAATACAACCTTATACTAATTGACAAGAAATGCACATGACTACAGTATTACGAGCTGTGTGGAAACATATCACAGTGATAAGCACGTTTTAACACCAAGTGTGCTAATTCAAACTATCACGCTCTATTACTGTATGTATCATGTATGGTTATACTATTAAGAATTGAATATTGTTTATTGTATGTTTTTCTTCCTGTGATACTAAAAATTACTCTAAGAGTTTTTGAATTAATAAATTTCATACAGACAAATAGACGGACATCCATTTTTATATATTGTATATAAATTAATACTTTGTTGAGAATAATTTTTTTGTTTGAAATGATTTATTAAAAATTGTAAACTTATTTTTACAGTCCTTAAATTATAAATATTTTCAACTAAAATTTAAAAACAATTTTAAAATGAGTAAAGGATGGTGGATAATCAAATGAACGTGGACATCGGGAACTGATACAATATTTTATAGATATAGAATACGAGTATACAACATTTTTGCAGTTATTCCTCAGTCACAAAAAATCACCCACTATCTTTCAACCCTGGTGTGTAATCATTTCTTGTCCATTATTTTAAGGTCTATGGATACGACCCAGCTGTCAACACTATGATGAAGTGTTACCTTCGCTAGTTGAAAATTATTTCTAAATTTTCCTAAAGCTCTGCTTATTTGTATATTATGAAATCAATAAAAACAATGCTTTTGATACATTTCCCACTTGTTTGATTTAATAATTCCTATTATACGCAAGTTAAAATTTATAATACAAATTTTATAATCTCAGAAAATATGTGTTTGCTGCTTTCTAGTGATGGTCAAATGGATTAAATACTAAATCTAAGTCACTAAAATCAAACTTAAAATAAAAGCTATAATAAATACTATTTATATATCATACACAGAACATCTAGATAGAAAAAAGGTAAATGTAGGAGGGTTTAATTTGTGTATTTTACTATAATATTATAACCTACCAATGTTTATAATCTTTATTATTGGTTTTTGTCTATTTTTTCTTTTAAAATAGTAGTATTAATTAGTTAAAATTTAATTTAAATAAATCAACCAATTTATATTATGCTGTTAAAATATTTTCCTCAAAAGACTCTGCAATTTGGCTTAATAGCTATTTTAGCTTTAAATTTTGAGGTATATAAATTTAAGCAAATCTCCACATGTGTAAATTAATTATAGATTTTATTTAACACTTACTAAATTTGCTCAACAATTTATGAGATTAGAAATTAAATTTATTAATTTAAACAAAATATTAAAAACATCCTCAGAAGCTCTATATACCGTCTTGTGACCATTATATTTTAATATTTTGAGGAATAATAATGTAGTAGAACTCCACATGTGTTTTTAATAAAATCATTTTAGTCTAACACTTACTAATTCTACTCAACATATATATAAATTAAATAATATTTAATGGTTTAAAAGTAGTAGAATTTTAAGAAAAATGTGTACTAATTTATAAATAATTTACATTCAATACTAATGCAAGTTCTTAGACTTTTTAATGATGAATTTAGTCTCGTTCGTATGATAATTCATTTTTGATTACAGCACATAATAACATTCTGAATTGGGTCGTATTTATACTATGATACATATAAGTAACATGTTATAGTTTAGTATTGTTTTATGTTTTAAATTAATATTGTTACACTTAAATAATAACATGATGATTAAATGGTCTTGTTCCTATGATGTCATATGAATCAATATACTAATTCTGATTTTAATCCCCTGAAAACTTAAATGCATATATTATATTTAATAATGTTTGCTCATGTTTTTTTTTTTAATTTTTAATGATTTATCTTTATTTGAAAGTTGTTAAATTCTAATGTACTTTAACTATACTCTAAATACTTAAATTGACACTATGTCAATAAAAGTATTAACAATATAATAAAATGTAGATGATTTATTTTTACTTTTAAAATTCAATAAATATACATTGTGTATTTTGTTTAATACAAAATAAAAGTATTCATAATATGTATTTATGATTTAAAATATTTATAACTATCCCTCAAAAGCTCTTAAATTAGTTTTGTAACTATTTTATTTTAATTATTTGAGGGAAATTAATCTAAGTAGATCTCCACATGTGATGCAATAATACATTTTAAACAGTCACTTACTAACTCTGCTTTACATATAGTTTATATATATATATATATATATATATATTTACATCCACATAAACATTAAATTATGTATTTCTATGTAATTTTAACCTCATAAGCTCTTTAAAATAGTCTTATGGCTATTTTATTATACAATTTTGAGGAAAATTAATATAGTAGATCTCCACATGTGATGCAAATAATGATTATAAAGTTATCACTTACTAAGTCTACCTAACATAAAGTGTATTATTATTTATTGATAAGGAAACAATAAGATATGTACAAATAAACAGCTCAGCAATAGCGGAGGAAAGCATTGAAGGGAGATTAAATTAAATACTTGAAACCATCATTTATAATAAAATAATAAAGTAAACACAAAATTATTAAATGGTTAAGACTCATAAATAAATAATAGTGATTTGCCCGATAATGCATTTTTAATTTAAAACCTATACAGTACATAATTTTAAAAGTCATTTGTTTCATTTAATGTCAAAAACTACAGAAGTTTAAGGATTACACAAATATTTTAAAATATCTGTTAATAATATATTCGTGTATTTTACTAGATGAAGTAGAAATATTTTGTAGATCTTTATAAACATAAAAGTATATATTTCAATATTTAACCTCATAAGCTCTTTAAAACGGTCTTATGGCTATTTTACTACACAATTTTGAGGAAAATTAATATAGTAGATCTCCACATGTGATGCAAATAATGATTTTAAAGTTTTCACTTACTAAGTCTACTTAACATAAATAAAATATATTATTATTTATTATATTACTTATGTTATATTTATTATTGATAAGAAAACAATAAGAGATGTACAAATAAACGACTTAATAATATCAGAGGAAATCATTGTGGGAGGATTTAATTAAATATCTGAGACAATCATATTATATATTTAGAAAGTTATTTGTTTTATAAAATGTAAACAGATAGAAGTAGGATTAAAAAAATGTATATCTACTGGTAAAATACAAACATTTTAAAGATTAAATTGAATAAATAATTATATATATTTTATAATAATTAATCATTATTTTTATTATTAATTAAAATAAATGTTATGTTACAGGTGCAAACTATAATTTATCTGAGCAAGAAAAGGCTGAAGCTGATGCTAGATCTGTTTATGTGGGAAATGTAAGTATTTACTATGGTAGAATATATTTGTTGAAAATCAAATTGGATATGCATTTTAGGTAGATTATGCGGCAACAGCAGAAGAATTGGAAACCCATTTTCATGGCTGTGGCTCAATTAACCGGGTTACTATACTGTGTAACAAATTTGATGGCCATCCAAAAGGATTTGCATATATTGAATTTGCCGATATAGATTCTGTTCACACAGCAATGGCAATGGATGATTCTTTATTCAGAGGTCGTCAAATAAAAGTAAGATAACAATTTTGCTTCATGAAATTAAATAATTTTCGGGTTCTAAACTCGCATATTTTTATTCCACAGGTAAATCCGAAAAGAACTAATAAACCTGGTATAAGTACTACTAATCGACCTGTAGCGTCTAGAGGTAGAGCTATGTATCGAGGCCGTCCAACAACTCGTGGTGGTACACAATCATCATTTTATGGTGGTTTCAGACCCACTCGTAGACCAAGGTATAATTATAAACATTTTGAAATTCTAAGGGAAAATTAAATACATTTATTTTGTAAATATCTTTACAGGGGAGGTTATTCCAGAAGAGCAATGTATTATCCATACTGACGATCATAATAAATCCATCGCTTCAGTATATATATATATATATATATCTCGATGGTACTTTTCATTATTTTAAAAGTAAAAAAGTTTTTAAAAAAAACTTGGCTTTATAAAAAATTGATTTTGTACATACATATGAAAGTGTATTTTATAGCCTTAAGTGCTTTTGGGAATGTATTAGCTTACATTTTTTTTTTTTTTTTATTTGAAAACTACTGGATAAATATTGAAATATGAAATAGTTTATTAAAACTAATTGGAATTAAAAGAAACTATTATACACTGTATTATTGTGCAAATGAATTATCGAATCGTACATTTTATGATATAATACCTAGATACATTGTCATACTTCAAATTAATATTTAATGTACTATTTTAGAATATATGATGATATATATTTATATTGTATTAGATATTAAGGCATGAGAAATTTAAATGTGTCTAGTTATAAGTTTTATTATATCTAGCTAATTTTTAAACTTTTTAAATTTGCTCTTTCTAAATTTGAAATAATTTATTGTGTTTTATATGTAAATATTGTACTACATATATTTTATATGTAGGTTTATTTATAGTTCTTAAATTATGTCAAATGTATGTCAGATTATGTGATATCTAATCTATAACATGCAAAATTTTATTTTTTAAAAATCACATTTTAAAATTTTCTTAAAAGAAAATTATCAATGTAATAAAAAAAAAAAAAAAAAAAAAATATTGAAAGAAAAATGAAATAATAAATATTTAACTAACAAAAATAGTACAAAAAAAATGATATTAAAAACTAAATCAAATCAAACAAAAAGATCCAAAAACAAATAAAACACATACTCAAATTTAAAAATGTGTTGTTTTTTAAATACCTTTTCCTTTTTAAATTATTAAAAAGTGTATTTATTTTAGTTAGCAGATATTTGCATTTTATAAATATTAATAATCGTATTAGTAAGTTTATTTATTTAGATTTTGAACACAACATTATTTTAATACAAGGCTTTTCATGAGTTACAGATTTCATTAGGGATATAAAACTGATCTCCAAATAACAAAATATTTCAAACTAAATATCTAGGTACATCAATTTCAGTAAAGCAATATAAGATATTCAATCCTTTCCAGAATTGTATTACCATATGAGATACAATTATATAAAAAGATACTGCCCAACTATGAAAAGGTGATTGGTGGTTCAAAACATCTTATGTTGGGTGGATTATTGTTAAAAGTTTTAAAATTGGTGTATCTTTTATATCTAAATTTTTCTATTTGATAAATCAGTATAACAGTAGAGCTTATTTTTCTAATTTTCAGTTATAGTAGTAAGTAGGAGTCTGGTAACCCCTCATCCTTCTTGAAATGTATTTTTAATAAATTAAATGCAATTTTTTTCTATTTAAAAACTAATCCTTTTTTTAATGTAGGTAATATTATATTTATTATAAAATTAGGTACTTGGAGATTCCAAGCTTAGTGAGGAAGCTATTGGTTTTACAATACTGTTTATTTTTTTTCTTTTTTGCTCTACTCTGTGGACACGTTTTTTCCTAGTAAACTTGTTCCAATTTTTATGTATAGAATCTCTGAAAACTCAAGTTGTCTTGATTGTACTTTAGAGAAGTCATTTTTTAATTTTTGACGACATTTTTTAAATAAAAGCACTTAGTGAGAAAAAATTTAGGAACACATAATTTTACAATTTCATTATTTTATAAAAACAGACTACGTTTTCTACCAGAAAAAATGATTTAATAGAAAAATCACAAGACATTTTTTTGTTGCCTTTTTGATTTCATTTCTTATGGTATCATCACCAAAACTTATGAGCCACTTTTGAGCTTTTAAGGAATTTTAATTTTTGGGAGTTTTTTGCTATGATTCGGTTATTTATAAATCCACTTAGAGACTTGACATTTTGTGATAATACTTATATTGGACGTGGTAAAATTTTCAAAATCATCGGATTAATTTTTTTTATTAAGCATTTGATTTCAAATTCAAACGGAAATGGCCAAAAAAAATTATAAGACTTCAAATTATGTATTACTGAACTGTGTTTAGAATTTTCTTTCATCAAGCAATGGTTTATCGTTGCTTACAGATATAAATGAAATAACCTTATGTATCCTACCTTTCCAACTTCAAATCTGCAACAATGGTCATTCTCATCCCCAGTATGGGCTTTTTTTGTTTTTATTCGGTCATTATATTATTGATATTATTAACAATTTTATATAGTTACATGATATCAGTGAGAGACTAATACTATAACTTACTATTTTATAATTACAACTAATGTGAAGTTAATAATACATTTTCTTGACTTGCATTATAGTTTATATAATTTGGCCGTCATACCTGAGAAACTTTTTGTGGTTTTAACGTGTATTTATGGAAAATTTTGAAAACTTATTTTTTTTCTCAATGAGAATTTAAGGAATAAACCTAAAATCTTTCTGAAGGTGTCTCATCCAGTTCTTCAGCCGCTTTTGCTGCACAAAAAACTTTAAAAAATGTTTTATTAGACATAGGTGGTTAAATACCTTGATGGACCTTTTGATACCAAGTCAAGATTGAATATAACTTCATTTTGAGTTTCCAAATTTAGAATAAAATATTTTAAAAATATAGTACTAGCATGTGTAAAACGCATTATGTGGCCCAATGTATTATTTTGCTACATGTGACAACACCGCTCTATGTGGCCTGAGCCTAAGTTTAGATAATCAATATTATTGGATGTAAAGCGCCCCCAAAAATATTTGTGCTATTTGTGTCTGTAATAAAAATTAGATTATTCACAATTTTAAATTTTTACTCTATGCATTATAATTATATTTGTTATATTTATTTAAAAATCAGCTTTTAAATTTTATGGTCATTAGTTTATTTTTATATCCTCGGACACAATTATAATTTAATTTTAAACATCTTATAGACGTATAGTTACATTCATTTTCACTTTCTAAAATACCACATTCTACTGCTATTGTTCGGTATCTACCTATTGTAATTTGCAGAGGTGTATTTAGAAATGAATAACTAGAGAGGGGGGAGGGCACAAAAAAAAACCAAATATTTGATCATACAAATAAATAATTGACAGTTTAAAATTTACACTACCACTTGATAAGAAAACTTCTGAGAAAAATGACTTCTTTAAAGTATCTTCCCACACCAATTTCCCTTCAGAAAAGATGCTACACACAAAAATCGGAGCAGATTTCTGGTAGAGAAGTTGTTCACAGAAAAAAATAAAATAATGAACATCTTTGTAAAACTATAATTTTCTTCGCTCCCCTCAGAATTTAAAAAAGGGTCATTTTTATTATTGTGAGTCAACAAAATTTAAATTATTTCTAAAATGGGTCGTACCATAAAAAGATTAGGAACCTCTGAACTACATTAAAAATGCAACTAAAAAGGTTAAATTTCGTTTTTCTATCGAAGCAATATTTCTAATAGAAAACATAATGCGTAAATATTCAAAATAATGAAATCATATTTCATAAAATTTTCCAATATTATTATGAATCAATTGGTGAATTTCTCGCTACGCTCCGAAAATTCGTTTTTTAAGCTTAATAGGAAAACAGGGAATTAATTATTTATAATTTAATCTATAACCATAAAAAAAAAAAAAAAAAATGCATATAATGACGGTATAAGTAATAATTTGTTTGTTAATTTGATAGCTAACTCATTTCATCGAATATTTTGTCAATACCTATATAGGTCGTGCGACGAAATATTTACTAGCCGCCTAAATAGTTTTCAAATTTAAAGAGGCGTTTGGGGAACCATTCCACAATACCAATTAAGGTCACTGCCAACATCCACATGGACGCCTACTACTGTTTTATTAACTAGGTATCGTGCGTCGTGGTCGGCCACACATAAATAATATACCTAATACACAAGAACGTTCCTCTCTATATCTGCTGTACAATATAATAATTTAAACACCAACCTGTATGTTCGTATGAATTATTTGCCAGTGTTTATTACAAGTGTAACCAATAAAAAATCAAAATAACGATAAACGAGTATTGTGAAGTCTTTGCGTAACGACAGGTTAATCCTTAGACATACAAATCTAATTACATCTGCCTTATATTAAATTTACTTTATTTATATCGATATTTACTATACGGTACTTTCGATTAGCTACCTATGTAGGTATGTTGAAAGTATTATGTATCCGTTGCGACCTCCACGAAATAGGTACTAGATGCGATCCACTCAGCGATACCCGCCGATAAGTACGATCACGTCGTCGTCTCCAACATCATGGTTACCGATCTCTGGGTCTCAAGTCTAATCAGCAAGTTGCCACTGTCTGCGTTCCGTAATTAGTCTCCTCCGAGATCACCCTAGCCCGAGTAAGCTGGATTCAGTGCAGAATTAGAATCCGAGCTTCTGAGTCTATCAGGTGCCATGGGTAATTTGGGCATTCCATGCATACTGCAGGGGACTTGGTCTTCATAAAACCTGTCGCAGACGTAGTACCCAAGATCACAAGGAGGGCAAAGGAAAATTTGTCGTTTATGACTGAGTCGGTTTCAAGGCAAAGCCTTACAAATCCGGCTCGAGGGCCTGCGTTGCCAGGAGAATATGCTGGCTTGACAAAGGTTGTAGGACCTCGATAACTGGGCCAGGAAGATTTCAGTCTATGCACATAGTTATCAAGTTAGGTCAAAATACTATATAGTTGCTTAGGATATTTAACAATATATGTTAGCCTGCCCCACAAAGGAGAAAACAGAATTTACAAAACCAGGTGAAAATTACCGTTGTATTTAAGTATTTTAATTATAATGATAATACCTGTAGGTTTCATAAATCACCTATATACTCAGAAGTAACCTTAAAAGTAAGAAGAAAGATAGAAGACTTTATATGAATTGCCCAATAATTCGGTTGATAGCCATGAATTATTGTCCATAATGAAATTTAAAGTGCCTTTATGTAATTTAAGATGTTTTAAATTATTTTATTTGCCTGTAGCAACAACAAATTTAATATCTAATTTATTGTATTATAAAATGGACTAATTTGTACAATATCGATTTGTTTGTGAATATATTTTGTGGTTTACCTACTATCCATAATCTATACAATATTATATACCTGTACTACAGTGTAATAATTTGTACCGCGGTGACGTTTATATTAGTTACACTGCAACACTTATATAATATTAAATATGCTGTGCATATTAAAGTTGTATGCATGCACGGTTTGCCAACTCGCGGTGCGGCCGTCTCATTACACACGCGTGTAGTGTTTGTTCCCGTTGTTGCATAATGTACAGATGAAGTATACAGTATACATAGGTAATAATACATATAGCCATATAGGTATGGTAAATGATAATATGCATTATAGGTATATCGCAAGGCGCAGGATTCGATGAGAAATGAGAATATGGAGGACTATATAATAATACCTAATAATATAACACGTAATAATTCGGCTCTTAAATAAACTAAAAGAGATTTGTAAAATACGAAAAAACCAGTAGCTAAAGTAGTGTGTATTATGTATACCTAATAAAATAGATAAAGTGAATCCGTTAAAAAAATTTAAAAAAATTAGTTGCATTGCGGTCAACACCAACGATACATTTACAGGTGTGGGCATAATATGTTGCGTATAATAATATTAATAATATATGAGCTTATGTACATATTTAGGTTTACAATTATAACTTAAATTACTATACATGGTACTTTTTTATACACAAAAGCAAAATACTATTTTTACGTTTTANCTCCGTTATAGTTGAAGTACGGAGGCTATGCTCCGTAAAAATGATTTCATGGAGTCAATCGCCCCTGTAATTTGATTTTAATGGGAGCATAGCCTCCGTACTTCAACTATAACGGAGGTAAAACGTAAAAATAGTATTTTGCTTTTGTGTATAAAAAAGTACCATGTATAGTAATTTAAGATTTTTAATTCCCCCCCACCCCCCGTGTTATAATCTATATAAGTCGGTGCCTATATATGTACAATTAGTAGGTATAGGTACTATTAGGTATAAGTACCTACTTATAACTAAAAAAAAATTGATCCTTCCATAAGTAATTATAACGGGCGAGTGACTCCTTATATATTATACTACAATTCTCTTATTCATGCACATATTATAATATGATAATATATCGTTAATAATATTCAATAAAATAACACGTTATGCGATAAGGAATCCCAATTAGCACGGTAATTCTTTACCTTCTATTTGAATTTAACAAATGTATAGAACCCAGAAATCTCTGAACTAAAAACTATCGATATATACATTTATTAATGTGCTAAATAAATATGTCTATACATTGTGTTAAACTTCATTTAAATGAAACATTTCATTATAGGATCTACCAAAAGGTACTAGGACATTTTTTAAGGGGGTTTTTTGTGTACAAATGAACACAGAGTACTGGTTTTACTCACTGTGCGTCCACTAGAAAACAAATAGTAAATGTTGTAACAAAATATTATATTTTTTTTGGAAAATATTCTCACTGGGGGAAGGGGTAATTGGGGAAGATCCATAAGTTAAGGGAGAGTAGTGGTCTATAATCTACTCGTGGAGCTTTTTTATGGAGGAGGAGTGATTGAGTGAACACACAGTAGATTCTCACTAAAAAAATGCCCTGATAGATACTAACTATAATTTTAATTTCAATATAAGTATAACGTTTTAAATTAAACTGTATAATTGTATATATAATTGTAAATAGAAAATTATAAAATGCTAATCCAAAATACATGATGTGTTTTTCTCTTAAAAGTTTGAATTTACAAGAGATTATGATAGATTTTAGATTCTGAGCAAAGAAGCTTATGGTTTTAGAAAGATGTTTATTTTTTTTTTCTATGGACAACTTTTCTACCAGAGGACTTGCTCCGATGACATGTAACAACTATTCTGAAAGCAAATCGGTGTGGGGAGGTACTATAGAGAGGTAGTTTTTCAATTTCCATCGGAATTTTCTCAGCAAATGTAAAAAACTGAGAAAAAACATAGGCAAAATGTAGGAAAACCGGGGAAATCGGTACAACATTAAACAAAATATTATTAAAGAAAATATATAGAGCCTATTTAATTATTTTACTATAATATGGCATATTATGTTGATAAAGTATCACTATCAACTAAACTCCGCTCAGAATCGTTTTTTCGTAAGCAATGGATAAACCATTGCTTACAGGTATATATTAAATTACCTATAACAGTATCTGCATCCGTCCCCTTTATCCTAGGACGTCTTTTTTGAATACATATTATATATGAGCGTCGCGGTGGACGGCTGTTATCAGCCACCAGGAAGTTTTTGCACACTGAAAATCGTTTGCTCCTCGTCACTTTTTTTTGTCATCTATAGATACACCATAGAAACATAGAATAATCCAAAATCAGATAAAATGTCTTATTTGGATTTAGACGTATGTAATCAAAATCCATAGCTAATCTCAAACACGTTTTCGTTATATTCAATAGAAACATACAGATTCAGAAACTTCCGGGGTTATATTATATAGTAACACCGGAAGTTAGAGTTTTGATAACTAAAAAAATTGTATAAACAAATGTATTTTTAATTTAATTGTTAGAATTAATAATCGTCGTGTATTTGCATGTTACATGAAGAGTTCCGGAAGGTTAAGTAATTAGGTTAGCTTAACTACTTTTTCATCCATCACTGATAATTAATATTTTATTGTGTTTTGAACTCTTGCGGTTCTTGATTTAAAAATTGCTTTCTCGTTTTATTTAACAAGAAAATATTTGTTTACAATACAATCGTAACTATTCTATAATTTATCTATACAGGAAGTTGGTAGATGGATTAGCCTAGGTAAGGTGTAGTTGGTGTATTGGGGAAGTCATTTTTTTATTTTCCAAGCAGTTTATATAATAAATAAGAAAAAAATGGGAAAAAATTGTAAAAGTGAACAAATTATCAAATTTACGGTGATAATGGTTTTATAATTTTTTTCTTTTTTTTCAATTTGATTTCTCTACCAGAAATCTGACACCGAAATTCAATCGTACAGTATATTTTCCGAAAGAATATATTGCATAGATAATGTCTAAGAAAATCGTTTTTTTATTTTTCATGTAATTTTCTTAATAATTGGACAAAACCGTGAAAAAACGTAGACAAAACGGAAAGTTTACGAAAATAACGGTTTCATTATTTTCAATTTTGTTTTTTTGTTGTATTTCGGTTAAATAATAATAGCAAAGACTTGCTATTTTCAAAGAATACGTATATATTGGTCTTTTCTTTAGTCGTGGTCATATTATTAACACATTCTGGCGAATTTTGAGCTTTTTTGTAAGCATTCGATATTTTCTAGTTAATTTGTTTAGCTTTTATTTGGTTGGTACTAAGTATTATATTGATAAAATGCATAAAAAATATATGGAAATTCTTAAAAAAATAAACACAAGGTCCAATATAAGTTGTACTTAGTGTTAAAAGAAAATTTAGCGTATTGTTGTATTTTTTCATATAAGTGTTTGAAGATCAAATGTTGACGAAAATCGTAAAAATTATGGCTTTTAAACCGTGTTGTAACGTCCAAAAACGACCATTTCCCGTTATAAAAGGACAAGCATAACTACAATCGATTTGGTCGACCGGTTAATAGATTACGCCCGCGTCGACGGATATGTTATCGCGAGCAATAATTCCCCCCCGCCCCGCGCAAAGGTTTATGCGATCGCAATCTTTTGCAATTCACAATAGTATTATATTTCTGACTACGGGTTAACGGCTAATTATATCACGTTCCCCCTTATCGCCAAAAACGTCGGCCCGCGGCGACGTGTGCCACGAACGTCTCCGCGCTCCGCTACCTAGTTTTCGTTTTTTTGTTCGTTCCTTTCCTTCTTCGTGTCTAGACCTCGTCTCGAGACTTTGTCACCAGACGGTCTTTCGATACAGTACTCTTAATAAAACACTCCCGTGTATTGCACGGATTCACATATTTTGCCGTCAATAAAAGGTCGTGTACCTTGGCACGTTTCATGATGGTGTCTCAAATGAACCAATGAAGTGAGTTCCGATCTGGTCCGCTGGGCGGACATCTTCGGACGGAACGAATGGTAATATATGGTATATGATTTAAAAATTGGCCGATACCCCGTTAGTTAGTTAGTTAGTTAGTTTTTAAGGTAATTCAGTTAAGGTACCCCTTGTGAATATTTTTATCTAAAATGTTTTTTTTATCGTATGTTAAAGCCTTCCGATATACTTACGAGGATTAACCAGCTAGATTTATGTGTCCGTCTCATTATACTAATCTCTAGGCCCTAGTCTAGCCTAGGCGTTTCCGAATCAGTTGAACCAGTATGTTGCGGCACATTGGTGTGTCGTGAGGCTTCTATGGGTGTGCTAGGAAATATCATGATTATTAATAATAACCATTTTATGTATAATTTCGATACTAAAAATAAAGATTGCGGTTCTTTAAATAAGTTGAAGGTATTGAGGTAGAATCAAAGTTGAAAAAAGTCAATGTTAGTGTATAATATTATACAAGTCAGTGTCAAGTGTACCAAGGCTTAATATAGAGTGGTATTAGTGTTCGGTGAGGTCAATAAGGTCGGGAAACGTTGGTTAAGGAGGTTGCCGAACGACTTTATGAAAATATTCCTACAATAACGTAGTTTCTGAATTTAAATGCCATTTTCCATTGGTCGCAATTAGTCACGTTAACGAGCGCTCAGTTATAGTCCGACATCAACCAAAATCTATAATATTCAAACACAATTTTATTAATGAAAAAAAATGATACCAGTGATTTAAATAATATATAATATATCGTGAGATATATATATAAATATATATATATAGCAATACCTGTAAAAATATGCTAAATTGCTAATCAACAGAAGCGTGATACGTACACGTATGACGCGAACAACGTCGTAGCTGATTAGTGTTTCCAGGAAATAGCGCGACATCCATCATGTCATTTTATTCTGCATATTTAGATATTTTTTAACTTTTGAAACATTTTCTAGGTTATTATACTTTTGGGGATTTTTTCGGAGATTTTCACAATTTCGTAAAAATAATATTCATCAAAACGACAAACATAAAATATTTTTAAAATTGTATTTTTTAATGTCAAACTAAATATATTTATAAATCGAATTAATCAATATAATGTCTATTTAATTAAATCAATAAAAAGTATAAGTAAAAGTTTTGTTAAGACACAAATTATTTTATTAATTCGGCCATTGTATTATGACATATAATTAAATTATACGGGCAATCGCTTTTCTTATTTTATATGTTTTTTAAAATAATTAATATTTTTTAATTACATTTTTAGAAAAACATTTTTAGAGCATATTTTAGTGTTTTTAAGTGCATTAGTGCTTGCACACAATATTCAGCGTTTTTTCAGAGCTACGTGTTCTCCACCCCGATTATTAAGTTGGACCAATACAGTATTGTGCACCTATATATATTACATTTATCATAAAATGTAGCAATGCCGCCAATACCTAGCTGACCGGATATAACTAACCGCACTGACATTTTCATGGCTATGTTTTGTTTTCACGGTTCATGTGAATTGAATGTCACGCAACTATATAATAATATATTATCCGTAATCATATTCATTTGGAATAAACTTACGTTTTTTATATACTGCGTATAAACAATATAGGCACATTATAATGTTGTTTATCTATGTGGCTATATCTTCAGCTCCGGCCTACATCCCATCCAAATTTACATATTTCACAGTTCACATACGTAGGTATATAAACCGCCTACTTGTATGTTAGATAGGCAACAGATATTGTATAATACTGTTGACCGTTCCGTACAGTAAATAGAAGTAATTCACATGCCAATATACTAGACACGTAATATTATAGTATATGATCGGTGCACTCTCAAGCGGTTTAATGTATTATCCGTACGGTAAACATAATTTACTAATTCGTTTATCGTTGATTAAAATACGTTATATTTTATGCGTTCCTATTTGAGTTAAAGGTGCAAATAATATATTATATTTATTCTAGGTACATGAATTTTAAGTCATTAAATAAACCGAATATATATATATATTATTAGGCATGATATCATTCAAATAGGCACTGCGGATATTATTTTATTGAAAATAGGTAGTTGTAATTCGAGTTATTTTATCTAAACATTTTTATGGATTTACTTACATGGTACAATAGTTTGAACGAGTTTACTCTTTGTTGATTTTGAACAGAATGATAAAACCAGTGGTTATAGCATAATTGAATACAATTATGATGTGTTTTTAATTTATTTACTTTTATTTTTACGTTTGTGAAGTGTGTACAGAACATTTGAGGTAGAAATGTATACTCAATCATAATCCAAGCGTTATACATATCGATCAAAACTTAAACGTGATTACATTCTGGTTTGATTAGTTTGTTGTACTATAAGGATATTCGAAACCGACGTTATTCTCTCAATATAACACATACGCAGCGTAGCAATTTAGAATAATTTTCATTCCTAAAAATGTATTTGTTTCAAAAGTGAAGTTGATTTATTTTAATTTGATTTTATTAGTTTTTTTTTTAAAATATATTCCCTTTTTTGAAAATTAAGAACTGAAATTCAACTGAAAACATATTCAACATAAAGAATGATTTTTTTTCTGGGGATTTTTTTCTCGGATTCATGATAATACACACACTAGACCAGTAGTGCTGTAATAGTTTACAAATACTCGGACAAACAAGGCAATACCGTATTTTAATGGTCTTCTATACTACTTATAATACGTATATTTCTCACTACTTACCCACCACAAAATTTTGGTCTTGCAGTTGCCGAACGTGTACTCCAAGTTCGGCGGTACTGCACTAGACTATTTACTCATGTAGAAGGTAATAAGTAATCTAAGTAATCAGGGGGGTTAAGCATTCAATAATTTCATATTCCCCTCTCTCTCCAGTTATTTAATTTATTACATATGTATATTTTGAAAAAATAATTGAATAAAAACTATTTGAAGAAAATCTAATCATTACGTTCAGTAACTGCTAGAGTACAAAACTACACGAAATGCAGAATTCTACGAAATACTGCAATTTAATAATTATGTCAATACGATATAATAATCACCTTTACAGCTGACTACTAAAAAAACGTTTAACGGTACTAAAAACCTTTTTTGCAGCCGTTATTCGGCAGTCACCTGGTCATGGATACATATCGAATATTAATATTTTATATTTTGACATATTTGAACATTTTCATTTCATAATAGATTCGGAGTGGAGCGAGAAATGTAATGGTTTTACAATGTTTATTTTTTTTTTAATTTTTTTTTTATGTGAACACTTTTTCTACCAGAAAGCATACTTTTGAAGATTATATTATGTTTAAGAATGCATCTTTTAAGTCCGCTTTCGTTCCCTTACTTTAACCTCAGTATACCCATATTTATATAAATTAAATTCGTGATTAAAAACAACAGTTTTTAGGAAAAAAAATGATTGTGATTCGTATATTAATTTCAATTTTTTCAATATATACATAAATAGGTATTCCGTACACCAGTATTAAGTTGTATATAGATGTAGGTGGGGGATCGCGTTCACAATGGGAATATACAGGTAGAGAGGAACCGCACAGGTGAAACCGTATAACCAGAAAACCTCTGGTAAGGTCGTTCGCGATCGTGGCTCCGGCAACTGTTAGTACCGAGTATACATTGAACCGTGGTAATAGTCTCGCGCTCGTTATCGATAAAAGTGTTTTTTTTTTTTTTTGTTGTTTTTTTCCTTACTATTCAGAATCGTGTTCGTGTATTTGTGCGTGTTCATCACCACCGTATTCCGTTCATATATGATTATTGGTGAACTAACTTAAATGTTAAAACAATATTATAAAATGGCCATGGGATAAATAATATGAATAATAATATATAGGTATCGGTATAGGTGATATAGGCATCGTGGTTCTTTCTACAGTGTAGTGTATATTATATTATATTGTGTGTGCAAGTGATTAATAAGAATCTATTCAAATTACAAATTGTTGAATGTTTGCATATCAGATTCTTGGAATAAGCAAAGGTTGGTACGTACTTTTTAATATTTTTGTTACTTGTTTTCTGTATACGTATTATAATTAAAATAGGTAGGTACCTAACTCAAATTAGTGAAATCTAAATACGTCGGTAAAAGCAATGATTATCAATGATTAAAATTGGTTTAAGGCGATATAGTTTTTCGACATGTCGTTAAAGTCTCTGGATATAATAATATTTGTCGTAATAATTATAACTATAATGGTTACATGTTAAAAATATTACAAAAATTACTACTATATCTTAGGTAGATATTTAAAAAAATTAGTTTTCTAGTTGTTTATTTGAAAAATATATCTTGTAAAATGTATACACCTTGCACATCAAAGTATAAAATATTCAAAGTTTGGAAAAGTAAATGTACAACTAATTTTTAAATTAATTTATAAGCAATTTTTTTTTATCAGGTTTATCATCCAAACACTAGTAGTTGTTTACCTAATATACAATTTTTTAATAAACTGTGCATTTTTATGTTTACAGCACTGTGGCTTACATTGATAACAGATATTTGATTGAATTCATTCAGTATATTTCAATTATTTTAATTTGAAAAAATAGAAATTTTTACTTAAGTAACTAACGCTTTTTATTAAGAAAAATGTCAAAATTAAAACCTCAAACAAATAAATTAGTATTTAAATATGCATATAAATAATCTCAAGATAAATTTCGAAAATGAACATTTTGTATTGCACTTTTTATTTTTGTTTTCAACTATTTGCATATTTAACTAATAAAAATGACTACAATTATATTATTTTGGCCACCAAATTAGTAGATAACTACTATTAACGGTCATTACATAACATTACATATCTGTACCAAGCTAGTAAAAATTAGATACAGGCAGGGTGGTACGTACACCTACTTTTGGTTGATTCATATTTATAAATTAGAACTTATGTATAGGTCTTTTTTTTAAATGGGCAAGATTGTGTGTGCCCACTGAAATTTCATTAGTAAAAAAGATGGACATACTTCGCACGTGAGTGGGCCACTGTTGTAGATAAGAAGTTGGGAAAGTAAAAGATAAATTTAATGTTTATCTGTACGCAACGATTAACCATTGCTAACGAAAAACGATTCTGTGCGGAGTTCTTGTTTAACAAATAGGAACATCATTGGCTCTAATCGATCTTGCGTTCGATACAGCTTCTGAGTTTAGTTTTTAATGAACTCAGTTTTTACTTTATTAGAAAATATCTCACGCAGGAGTATCTTGTGTTAGAGATTATTACAAATTAATAGAATTAAATAGAAAATAGAATTAATATTTTGTAAATATTTAAAAAACTATTAAATAAGCTATTATTAGATAAAAGTTATTTAACTGCTGATGAATAGTTTTGTTATATACCAATTTCATATTCCAGAAATGATTTTAACATCCTGAATTTTGTGTCTAGTTGATTGTCATTTAAGTTAAAGTTTTTGGTAAGTAAAGTTAAGTCTAGTTTATTCATATTCAAATAATGTAGTATACGTCCTATAATACTTATAAGTGAAAGTATTTCTTGACTAAAACATTCTTATAATCCGTTCAAAAGATCGTCTAAAATGAAATAATACACAAAAAATTTCATCAAAGTTTTTCTTTTCGGAAATAATATGTTAAGTAGGTATTGTTTCTAACGTTGCTATCCACTTGATTTAACTGCTTCAACGGCTTTTGACCTGCATGTCCACTTAGTTTTCGACAACGATTTTAAGGTTTTTAATTTTAGTATTGGTTTGTTCAGAAATTTTTACAGTTAATCAAAACATAGTAATGACTAATGAGATATTAAAATCCGACTAACAAGTGTAAGTTAAATAAATTATGAGTACTTAATTCGATTCTACGAAAGTTAGTTTAAGCTAGTAGTGGCGGCTACCTGCTTCAACAGGAGGTGCATGTCCATACCCTCTCCAACATGGACATGTCTATGATTTAAATATACAATGATAAATCAAGAAATTATTAACTTTAGTACTGAGTGATAAGTAATTTGTTCCGACATTATTTTGTAGAGGAGCATAATATATTATTTGTTGAGATGCATTTCTGGGGTTTTCTTATTGAATTAGGAGGTAAATAATACAATTTTCAAAATGCCGTGTTATAAATATTTCATAAAATATTCTCATTATTTATTTTCTCAAGTTCGAAAATGCATGAGGAGTTGAGTCTATTATATTCTTTTTGAAAATAACATTCTCACAATATTCTATATTCATTATTCATGTATGACGCAGGTAGGTACACATTATATATTATTAAACCTTTTAGTACATATCAAATTCATTTTGAAATTAACCTTACCTTACTTTATCAGTACTCATTAATAATTAATTAACACCTACAACAGTGGCTGTATCTACGTGCGAAGTATGCCCGTCCTTTTTTTTTTTTTATTACAAAGTTAAAGTTTTCGAAAATAGTAAAAAAGTACCAGATATACAAATTACCAGTTGAAAATAGTTATATCTATTTGAATGGTTTTCTTTTTAAAATATGTATGTAATATTCTCGACACAATATAATAGAAAAAAAAAAGATTATAACTTAAATAAGGATTTTGAGTTTTTGAGCATGTGTAAAAGTTCTTATTTCCATCGTTAGCATATTGGTATACACACAGAGACTTTATTTAGGGGTGCATAGGCGCCTTACCCCCCCCCCCCTAGACATTTTCTTTAACTGTAGGTGTAAATACTTTTTTAAAATTATGTATGGACATATATATATAGATATATAATATAATATATTAAGCTGTTTTGACTTTTAACTTTTTTTTTTCGAATTAAGATTGGAAATTGCTTCCTTGTGGTCTTAAACATACCCCAAAAAATGTTCAGAACTTGTTCATTGCATATTTATTTTTTTCATTTAAAAAACTTAGGAAAGTAACGATACTTTAAATTGAATCATAAAAAAATACATAAGATTCACTTAGAATCAAGTGAAATTGTACCATTATAAGAATAGCTCATTTGTAGAAATATTGGCCTTCCCCAAAGGCAAAGAACTAAATCCGCCACTGTATACCCGTTAAGGTCACCCAATTAAAAATTAAAAAACGTGATGACTGATGATTATTCGTACTGTATAGTACCTACTGTACTAAATAATCTTTCACTAATCTTAACATTAGAACTGTAATGATTTTGTTGAAAAATAATTTAAAATTGAATCAATGTGTTTATTTTTAACAAACAACTAAACGTAAGATTATGATTTTTTACGGATTATTCTATAATAGAGTAGATGTACATAGTTAGTTAAATTATTCTGTGTTATGTACTTATAAATCCTTTTAGTTTTCCACTTTATAGTACTTATATACCCATGTATATTGTAATAGATATAATAACACCATTAAAAACTTACTATTTCTTTTTACGTCCATTAATTTACTGAGAAATTTATTATTTTGTATTGGTGACTTTTGTTTTATTCGTTTTAATAATCGTAAATTATTTATATCATTAATAATACTCACCCACTTACATCAAAAAATAAAATCTTATTTACACACGGCGGAGGTACTGCGGGTGTGGCTAATAGATCGAACGGTTTCAAAAACTTTACCATCATTAGGGGAGTGGTTCGTCAATTATTACTTTCACATTCATGTAGGGAGAATCTGACAACCGTAGACAAACATCTGTAGGCTACCGTTTGGGGTGTCATAAGAAACCAGTTACTTAGTGTTATTTGAAAGCAATGAATAAATTATCATTGCACAGAAAATATGCCTAATGGCTATTATAATTTAAGAGATTTTTCTAGTATATTTTTTCGCAGTTGTTTGATTGGTAGATTTATTAGTTATTTGTGACTTTTTTCTAAAATGATTGATTTTAAAAATACTACCATTAATTTTGATTAACGTGGGGTTTGTGTAGGACTTTAATACCATTTTAATATGTGGATATTTAAAGATGTTAAGACTAATGCGTTATGATTATTTTCTTGTACAGAGTATTAAATTATTTAAATTTATATATAGGTACTTCATTTATGGACAATTTGTTAATAATTTTCTTTATAAGGGATGACGGCCTTTAAGAACAGTCCTCTATGATATAGCTCTCCATCTATATTTCGATCCTCCACTGCCCCTCTCTACTGTACTCCAGATTCCACCGCCATTACTTTTACATCTCTCAATACAATGGTGTCAACTTAAGCAAAGTCTTCCTAGTGGTCGCTTTCCTGATGAGTTGTTTTTTATTACAGTCCTTGGAATAAAATCCTTTATTATTGATCTCTGCTTTCTCCATGCATGTCCATTTCATTACTCTCACTGAAATTATTCTGTGATGCTAATAAGGCGTTTAAAAAGAACTTGGAAATCTCGATTGTATTTAATCCTCCATATCCTAGTTCAAACATCTTTGCATGGTCCAATAATTCTCAGAATTTTTCTATCGAAAAATATTCAACCTTTATTTTTTATGTTTTTCTGAGAGGCCATTTTTCTCAGACCACTGGGCGTATCGACGATATGTTAATTTGAACATTTAAATGTGTTGACATAGCAAATTTTAGCAGTTTTTCTAAAACATAGTAACAGCTATTACCATTTATTAGTCTTATAATTTTATTACCTCATTGTATTAGCGATAAATTTATCTACTAGACAGTTTAAACGATTTAATACATTTTTTTTTTTTATTTCAATTCATCTTCAATCAAAAGCCGTACTCCGAATTTCCATTGTAACATTTTTTCCAAAAGAAAATTTTATCTAAGTCATGCATTGAGGTTTGATTTTTAATATTTTAATATTTCGAAATAAACGTAGGAAAAAAGTTAAGGTTTACGTCAATATCTGTTTCTCTATTTTTGATTTTGATTTTCACAGAATGCTTATTTTAGTCTTTTCTAGACACGGTCAAATTTTTAAAACATTATTGTAGTTTTTAGGTATTTGAAATTTTCGATTTTTTTTTTTTAGTTATTATAATATGGATTTATGTAGGTAAAATTGTTTTGGCAGAGTAGTAATACTTAAAAGATTTACATGAGGTTTATCATAAGTTATGCTTGGTGGTAGAAAAAAAAAAATGTTTTTTTTTTTTAATACCGAATATATAATAATAATAATAAAGATTTTTATTTGCCAAGCATTTAAATAAAAATAAACGTACTGGTACAGTATAGTGGATGTGGTAACATTTTAATAACATTACTTATATTATAAAGCGTCTATTAGATCATAGATATATTTATGATTTTTTATATCATCATCGATGAATGATCACTATAGATTTTCTTATGTATAATATATATATATATATATATAAAAAAAAAAACATTTATTTAACCGGAGATATGCTGGGAACTATTTTCATCCTTGAATATTTTTTTCATCATATAGGTACTTGTACAGATATTTATTATTATATTCGAATTTTTTTTACAAGCATGACGTTTTATATAATTATTTTCTTTTTAAATTTTAATCTGATAAAATGTTATAATTTTTAGTATAAAATGAAAATTATATTTTTTGTTTGAACATGCAATCTTTATCTTAAAGAAATGTAACCTCGTACACCTTAAGTTTTCAAATAGCCGGCATAGAAAATATAATATATGTTTAGATAATCAATTTTTGATCTTTGTCTATGTCTGCTTCCATTGTATATAACACGTCTCTAAAAATGTATCGTTTTTATATTTATTTTGAATACTTACTTATGCGTTGTTTGTATGTATTTTTAGAAGATATCAACTAGTTTGGCTGTTGGCAAGGTTGATTATTCGGATTTTAAAAAATCAACAAAGGTTGCACGGCAAATGATTATGATGTGAAGCCAAAACATATCGATTTCTGGTACCATTGCCGTCGTTTCTGGGCGCAATATGTACAGGTCAAATTTTTACGAAAGCACGTGTCTGCGATGCTACCAGACGGTGTATCAGGTGGATCGAGTGGGTCCGCTCAAAGACTTCACGTTTTTCCATAGTGGATGTTTCAAGTGCATCGTGTGCGGCACAAAACTGACGCTGAAGACGTACTACAACAATCAACACCGGCAAGAGGACAAGGAAGTATACTGTTCCAGTCACGTGCCGAAAATCGGTCCCGGACACCTCGATGGCACGTCGGTGGGTATCAGGAGCGCTCTGAACGTGCCCAAGTCGACAACGTTCGTTAACGACCAGATACGTGGCAGTGGCAAGGGAACATTTGACGCCGAGGCGCTGAACATTAAACAACACCTGAACGGTTCGACGCCGAACCGCTCGCAATCACCGTTGCCTACCCCGTACATCCATGGGTCGTCTACGCCGGATACCGGTGGTTACCAGTACGGTAGGTTCGACGCCTCGGCATTGCACATAGCCCATGCACTCCGAGCCACCGAACTGCACAAATCGTACGCCAATAAAAACGGTATCCGAGAGAAACCTATACACTGTTATCTGGTAAGTGTTTAAAGACTTATCCATTTTCAAACGCATAATTATAATATATTAAGGGTGATTCACACAAGAACTTCTAGCGTTTAGCATCTTGTAGTCATCTAACTACCAACCAATCACAGATAAAAATAATCATTAAGTATCAATGACATTATACGAAATCGGAAAATTACTATAATTTGTAGAACACAGCAATTATTTTTTGTCTATGACATTACGTTTTTTTTTTAAAATTTAATACATTATATTATATATTTGTTTACTATGTTCCTGAATAGATTATTTTTGATCAAAAATGTTCAATCTTTACTTTGATTTGGTTAACGTTAACAGTTCTTTAGTGTGCGAATTCCATCTTTGTGATTACCATTATGTCGCTATTATGAAAATATATATACCAATAACGTGCGTTTTATTAGTCCTGTTTACAATATATTTAATGCTATCGAGTAATAATACTGTAGTATAATATTGAATAGTGATTTCTCTTGAAATAGGATTATTTTTTGTTCGTCTACACTAGTGACTCTCAACATGGGTGATGCCGGCGTACCATTTGTGTGCTTTTTACTTAAGAGGTTGCTTAAGGGGACGATTCTACTGTGATTTTCAGTATTAATATAATTTCCTATTATTAAAAACAATATTAACAAATTTATAACTTATTGCAATAAAACGTATATCTACATACTGTATAAAAAAATTTAATATTTTATACGCACTACAATAGCAAAATGATAATAAACAAGCTTTTATCTTATTGTATCGATGCCGATAAGCTTTTTTTTGGCCCCATTTTCATACAGATATTTCCGACAATTGTATAATTACATTTTGCATTTATTACATGAAGTTATAATTTAGCGTGCGTGTACGTTAGTCATACTTATTCGTAGTTATAATAAAATGTTCAAGCACAAAATGTGAAAAAAATATTTATTTTTCACTTTAATTAAATGGCCGATTATAAAAACTGAACTGTAATTTTTTTAAATTTATTTGGGGGGGGGAGTTTTTGAAAATCTAAAAATGACGTTGAGTAAAAAAAGGTTGGGAAACACTGGTTTACATTCTTTGGTTCTATGGTCACTATAATATGCATCAATCATAAACGTATTATTTTATCTATGCCGATCGTTATGTATGAACGTATAATTAAAAATAGTGGCAAACAAATAATATTTTTAGTTAGACCTATATATACGAATATCATTCATTTAATAGCTGTTTTCTAACAACTATAAATGGTTTTTTGTTCGGTCAAATTTGATTAATTTTTGAATTGTTAACCGGTATTTGTGTACATCATCATTTGCATAACACGCGAAACAATACAACGAATACATTAGGTATTTTATTTATGTGTCGTGTACTCATCGTGTGTGCGAACCATTTGCGCTTAAAACAATTATAAGTATCGGAGAATGGTCTTTTTACGTAACGCATCCACACTCGAGTACGTGTTGCACACGTTAAAGAATGTTTAGAATAATAATATTTCAACCTTTTTAAATTATGTAAATTATTCGTCAAATCTCTCGCAAATGAAATATATACGCGTTGGAGTTAATATTTTTGTATAGTTGAAAGTATAGGGTATTTTACTATTTATAACAACATAGCTACAGTTGTAAAATTCATCATTTGTCATATTATTAAGTATATCGCAATTAAAAAGTTCCTATACATAAACATTTTAAAATTGGAAATGAAAATATAATATTTGCGTTAAAAACCAAAAAAAAAAAAACTGCGATTTGAATGCTATATATATATACATATATATAATGCTAATGATAATGTAGATTCTACGTTATTTAGTTATTATGAAATAAAATGATTATATGCTAAGTCTTCCTGTGAGAGGGGATCAGAATACTCTCATGGTAACTGTCTTAAGAGGCGACAAATAGGGTTGTGTCAGGTCGGTACTGGTATGAAATTCTGTCAAACAGTATGAGGAGTTCTAAACAAGAATTTAGTGGAATTTAGTCCTATCTCAGATATACGCAGGGACGATAGGTGAGAGGAGGTAACATGGTGCATGATGTAACTTTGATTGGAGAATATCTAGAATAAGTTTACAATAGGTTTGAGGAATGGAGAGTTTAAACTTGAGAACTTGAAGGAAAGAAAATAAGGATTAGTAGAAGTAAAACAGAGTATGAGTTTAGAGGAACAGGATAAGACAGCTAACGACAATAAGGGGTTATAGGCAAGATTATGATAATGTTAAGTACCTAGAATCTTTTGCATAAAAGAACGGTGGCTTTCATAAGGATGTGAAACATAGGATTAAATGGGAATGCATAAAATGGAGAGAAGCGCTAGGTGTTTTATGTGACAAAAAAATTCCAATGAGACTTAAAGTTAAACTTTACATAGGTGTAGTGAGACTATGTTATATGATTCGAAGTCTTGAACGATAGAAAGAATTATAGAACAGAGAATGAGTGTAATAGAAATTAAAATGCTTTGGTAGATGAGTGGAGTGACTAGAGCAAATAAGATAAGGAATGAGTACATAAGAGGTAGTTTAGGTGTGGCTTCAATAGTTGACAAAATGACAGTAAATAGACTGATAGACTGAGATGGTAAACAGTAAGAAGTAGTAAGAATTGTAATGAAAATAAACATAGGAGAGATGGAGAGGAAGACTGAAAAATAGGTGGTTGGATGTAATTAAAAATGGTATGAGGATAGCTAATATAAATGATATCAATTAGAAGTTTAGAACGAAGGGGGCCTACCTCAAATAGTCAAGATGAAGGTGAAGAAGAAGAAAAAATGTTTATATGCTAATATAACAATATACCTAGTTAATCGCTTGTATCTATCAACAGCCATTATATTATTAAAATTCAAGCTAATTTGATAGTTACTCTCAAAAATAAAGTACCTAGTATAGCTGTTGAATACTTCAGTCTTCTCAATGTCTTTAATAATGTCTATACGGAAAAAAATTATTTTTCTCCACCAGTGAATATTTATACGATAATATGTACATTTCATAAGAAAGCTCATGGACTACTACATATACACAAGCATATTTTACAATAGTATTTTTATTTTTTAACTAGAGAAAAAATGTTAATACATAACCTATATTAAATAGGTATAACAATGTTATACTACAACATAGGTGTCTATATTATTATGATTGCATATAGTTACAAACTATAATATTGTTTTCGTTAGATTATAAGTTAGTGATATGCTCATATAATATCATGGTGGCGTGGATCTTTCTCATGATATTGTTTAAATAAGAAAGTTCCTGGTTTAAAACGATCCAGGAAGTAGGAAGTTTTCTAGGTGAAAATGAAATCGTTTATTAGTTATAATCGGTTGGGAATGACTGGGTGCCACGACACAATGTAATATTATACTTCGAGACCCACATTACGAACGTTATAAGAATACCTAATATGCCGAAGTCTTACACAATGAAATTAAACTAAATTACAGACACACCGACCGCCTCGAAAGCCGCAGCGATTATTTCATTAAGCGTATAATTTCAGTCGAAACGAAAATTTGAAATGTTCTTTACTATACATTACTATATATGTGTAAACTAGTAAACATATATACAATATTGTATACATATATATATATATACAATATTATATGGGTACTTATACATTTTTGTCGTCTAATAGTCGATGACGACGACGACGACGACGGCTGTGGTAGCGTACCGATCATTGTGGTGAACGGAATGTCGAATCGGGGAATGAAGTGCAATGACAGTGTTCTTTTAGAATTTTGCGGTTCTCTCTGACTGCGGTGTGCAGACCTATTGCAATTTATTTTTCTAGTTCACGCTTTATTTGGCTCATATACAGCCAGTGTATTAGATACGGTAAATATTGAAAAGGAATTATAATACGAATAATAAATGAAAAAACGAAGACGGTAAACGGAAAAAAAAGACGCAGGCAAACTATATTGATTCGATGTTTTTAAATTAAAATATAGACGATAATGAGAGAGTTTACATATATTTTATGCATTGTCAGACTCATAAATGTTAAAACAATCAAGTACGACTAACAGTGTAACTACGTTGAACCGTCACAAATTCGTTGTATATAATATAGTCATGTGAAACATTCTTTAAACGCTGTTTTCCCCGCTATGGGTTAGGTCTTTTTGGCCTACAAAAACGAGAGGCCTAACGCAATATCACAAGGACGTATGTAAAAATATTGTTACTACATTCGACGAAAAAAAAAAAAAAATCAAAACGTGTCTTTAAAATTTGAATACGCGATAACAATTTAGTGTATTCACAAAGTGTGTTAACGTTTGATCGTGTTTAGATGTATTTTTTTTTTTTACAAATATATTACTACTGAACAAATTAAATTTGCTGTGCCCTTGAGGCACTTTGAACATTTCCTGTGTCATGAAATGTAACAACCTATGCTGTTTTACTGCACATATTATTGTATTCAAATAATTTTGATAATTTTCAGATGTAGCCCAATATAGGGAAACCAATAAAACTTTTATTCTCCTGTACAGGTGTGTTTTTTTCTCAACAAATATTGATGACAAACAAATATTTTTCGCTTATAGATTGTTAAAATTAAGTTTATTTCAGGCGTGTTTTAAAATTTCCCATATTAAAAATTCTCTAATATGCCCTAAATTAATTTATTACTTTTATACCTAATGATTTTATAGACGTATTTCTTTTAAAAATTTATATCGTCCGGTTTTTGTATTCGTTTATATTTCATACAATAGATGTGTGTCTATTTCTACAATTTCTAAAATAAAATATCAGAAGAATCTATGCAACTTGTTTGTTTACGTAATATTACTAACGTTTGTATGAGTAATTTCTTATAGTAAGTTCTGATTGTATTACACTAATATAAAGTAAGCCATTTTTAGAAGTTATACGATTTGATTGAAATATATATATATATACTCGTATATAGAATGTCCCCACCCATTGCAATATCTCCTGAGATAATAAAGATAATAAAATGATGTTTTTCTTATACCACTCGCAAGGATAAAGACTACAAATATTTATATTTTAATTAAATTGTTATGTTTCGGTAAAAAAAACTAAAAAAATAACTTTTTATTTTATTATTTTCGAACAATTTTACGATAGCCATTTTGTAGAGTTTATTTTTCTTCTGAAAACGTTGACGTTTAAACTTTTTATTTTCATTAAATTCATGATTTTTAACAATTTTTTAAAGTACAAAAAAAAATACCTTTATGCAGCAGGCTGTAATCGTATTCGCTAATTGTTTATTATTATTATCCTTAATTGACTGTACACTTTTTTTCTCTGAACTTTAAAAAACGATTAAAAATCACGAATTTAATGAAAATAAAAATTTGATAAGTCAAAATGTTCAAAAGGATAAACTCCATAATAGCTATCGTCAAATTTTTCGAAAATAATAAAATAAAAAGTTAGTTTTTTAATTGTTTTATCAAAACATAAGAATTGCATTTAAATATAATTATTTGTAGTCCTTATCCCTGCGAGTAATATAAAAAAAAAAAAACAGTCTTTGATTATTTTTATTATCTCAGGAGGTATTGCAATGAGTATATATTTGTAGGGTCATCCTGTATAGTAATATATATTTTAAAACTTTATAATGAGACTATAGGGAAATCATTCGAATCGTGAAAAATACAATTTTAATCGCGTTTCCTCTGTTTACATGGAATATTCAAGGATTTTATGTAGTTTAAGTTGACTAGCACGCAACCATTGAAATTTAAGACTACACGATTAAACAACGTACCTACCTACCTATTTCGTAAAAATAAATGTATTAAAAACCATATACCAACCACTGTGTTATTATATTTTTGTACAAAGTGATTGTAATATTCTATTCTATTACTACTCAAATTTCATAATTCTTGAATATCTTTTACAGAACACGAAAATACTTAAAGTATACAGTATACATTATTTATAAATATTGTTACCAAAAAATATATGGTTTAAACTCATTTTCAGTAATCGAATTTAAACTGAATAATCACATGAATTATTTACCATTGTGCACAAATTTCTGATTTTTTAAATTTACTGGATGCTACGTCAAATGTTTATTAATAATTACTGCTAAATTCAATATATGTATGAAGAATGAATATTCGTTATTGGACGACATGTTACATAAAAAAACAAAAATAAAAACCATACAATGACTCAACTCAGTAAATATACCAAATATTGTATCCATCAGTGCGATGTTGCCGAAGTAATCCTGAAACGTATTGTATATCCATGACGTCATGGTTCAATCATCACCTCCCTAGACATTATATACATATATATACAATATACATACACACATATATATAATTATGTATTACTTTCTTCGTTTAAATTCAATCGCGCTGAAAACAGGTTTTTTGACTGATGTGCGTCTATGAATTTTATATCCCCTCCCCTAATGCTTAATGTATTTTTTTTTCATTTTAGACTTTTCAAGCATTTAGACTTCGGGCTATAGATATTTGTGAAATTTCTCTCTCCTTATACACACTTACTAATAATTTTCCTTTCTCCGTCTATCATCGTTTCAAGTAGCATTTTTACAGTATTTTGTTTTATTAAGTGTAAGTTCCAATTCGGCAACGTTATAAATCAAATGATAACACTATAGTTTTTAATTATTTTACTGATACAAATGTATTGTTTATTTCATTTATAGTTTATAATATAGACATCGCGTCCTGAATTAATGCCAAAGTTTAATAGGTTCACAGTTTTTTGAATAAGGAATAAAAAACATCAGTATACTAAATTAATAGAATTTTCCTAATCTATTTTGTATGATAGAAATATTTTTTTGTAAGACAATAAATAACTGATAGCAGTTATGTAATTTACAATACCGTTTAAGACGTATATTACATACTTTAACTAATATTGTTTTTTAAAAAGTCACACAAAATTTCGATATGAATTTTTATAACTTCAATCCGTCTATAAAACAACTCTAATTCCCAAGTTATACCTTATAATTTATTAAATTTGTTATGTAACTATATTATGATGACTTGTTGTTTTTGATAATGATTATGTTTCAAAGTGATGTTTAAAAATAAATCAAAATTGATGTACTTGCTCATTAAAGATTATGGTCATTATATACTTATATTTGACAATCAATCGATTTTTTTTTTTTAAATCAATCGATTTATTATAGTATATTGCGAGACGAAATTATAAATTGTATACAATTATACATATGTATATATAATTTATATTTGTTCTAGTTTTAAAGTTAAAGTTATTATCCGATTCTCGATAGTTTGACAATAATGCGCACAATGTATCGTACCTAGTTATGCACTATAATAATATACCTGCATATGTAGTGTGTACTATCTATTAAATCTATGTGGAGTGGCGCCAAAGAGGCCAAAAAAAGTAATAATAATAATAAATATTGTGATGTACCTACCTAGGATTTAATACATTTTCGCTCGCAATAAGTCCGCTTTGATAACATAACAGCAGTTAATATATATTATGCCGACCTAATAGTAAAAATATTAGGTAGGTATAATAATATGTGGCACACCGAGTGAATACTGAAGAGTTGGGTGATTTACAGGCGTGAAAAATTGGGAGCATATATATATACGTGCGCTGGTATACTGCAGTAGGTATTACAATGTCAATACCAAGGCATATCGCTATAGGTATTAAGGTCAGCCGGTCATACATCTTTTATACATGTACATAATTTATAACCTATATGTATTATTATTTATTATTGTAAAGCGATGTATGTAAACAGTGTACCTAAATTATAGCCTATAGGTACTTGCGCACAAATGTTTATGTTTATATTTTATTAAAAAAAATTTTTTAAATTTAAAACGCATAATTATACATTTATTATAATATATTTTTTAGTACGGTGTAGAACATGTTCTTTGTGGAATGCATACTTACAGTATTATTAGTTAATTATTGCATAGAGAAAATAATTATTGTGGGCTTAATATTTACGACTTTAGATAAAATAATGATGGGATAAGACAATAAAAAATAAAAAGAGAAATGAAGAATAGATTTGAGGAACATTTAGTGTAGATGTGGATGAAGAGGATTAGGTAAATTTTACAAAACTGTGGTTAAAACTGACTTTGTTGTATGGTGGTACAGAAACGATTGATTGTGGAGGGAATGAATGTGTTTATGATGTGAGAGACCGAGTAAAGAGAAGATATAGGATTAAAACGATTAAGGAAATAGGCGAGGGGGAATAAAAAGAAAAATATTACGGGGCGCCGCCATTTTCGCAGTCATTACTACGGCGGTATTCACTTATCGTCTGTCATCGCGGTGAGCAAAAATCGGCCGAACACTCAAACGAATGAATTCGATAAAAAAAAACTGCTGTTTTACGGCATGACTTTTTTTACTGCAATTTTGCGCCTTTCATCAACCTGATGTGATTGGTTTATTCTTTTTTTTTTTGACTAATTGACAACGTATAACTATTCTGTATATTATTATATGTAATTGTGTTTGATATTTTACACACTCTGGCTAATAGCTATATACTTAGTATACGCCAGACGTGCTATCGATATAATTCACCACAGTAGACTTGCCAATCTGAAATTTCGGTTTTGAACAATTTTGATGAAATTGACATCGTTATAAAAAAAAAAAAAAAAAATAGTTTACAGATGAATTTCTAGACAATAATTGTTTTTCAAGAATTTAAAATTTATGAGAAGAAAGATCATTTCATATTCCGAATATTGTGTAACATGTATTATTGTGTGTGTGCTTTTACATAGAAATTATACGTTTCATATTGTGGTAACTGGGGATCAGAACTTTCAAAGTTGCATTCGTTGCATAGATTGCAATAATCAAATACTATAGAAATTACTTATTATACGTAATTATTAATATACAATATAATTAATGAATGATCCTAAATAATTATTGTTTAGTGTTTAATGAATTTAGAATAATGTTATATAATTTTTGTGACGAATTTGAAACGTCGAGAATATTATTTTAATTTAATTTTATGCATATAGGATAAAGATGAACAGACAAGATTAGAAATGAAACATCGTAAAGAAGAGGACGACTTATACAGAAAGTTTGCAAAGCAACGGGAAGCCGAAGACATCCGTATCAAAGAAGAGATAAACGTGAGAACAATCATAAAAATATTTAAAATATAATAACTTAAAATTACTATTCGTTAAAGTAAAAACAAATAGTAGTTTAATAATTAAAAGTAGGTTTTTACCTATACATATTTTTGTTGTGTAATTTGCAGAACGAATGGGAAAAAGAATTGGAAAGGTTGACCATAAGATTTGAGAAAGAACTTCAAATGAAAAGAAAACGGCCGGATGAACAAAAAGTTCTCACAATAAAGTTACAACAAGAACGTGACAACCTTGAAAAGAATATGACGTTGAGGAGAGACAAAAAGAAAGAATCATTAACAAAAAAACTATTGGAACATGAGAGGTAAGCACAATTTCTTAATTTTAACCATCGATATTTTGTTTTTGACGATTACTTCATTATAAAAAAAAAAAAAAAAAAAAAACCAATTCACTGAATTAGCATCTCAATTCGTGTATAATAAGTACTGAGACTTTAATTCAATAATAATACTACATTATAATATAGTCATAAGTCACTAGTAATTAGGAAATTAAAAACATATTATTTTATAACCCGTGATACTTCCATTGTGTAAACTTGATAGTTTGTGTAATGGAAATTGAAATAAAAATGTTATGTTATTACTGTAAGTATCGTTTTTAAAGTGGCGTCTTCAGGTCAATTTCACGGAACAGGGTGAAAAAGTAAAATATCAAAGTATATTTTAATGAAATAAATAATTTTTTTCATAACTTAAATACATAAGAAGTAAATAATAGATATTTTATGAGATAAAATGGAACATTATAAAGCACACGGAAATTGGACTCATGAAAATGTTTACACTCCCTTATAAGAAACTGAAACGACGTCCCCGATACTGAACGATATTAATAATAATAATACAATATTGTATAAATTATTTAAATAATGTTCACGCAACTTAATATGTATACATATTTCCAAAGAACAAAATTACGAATATTACTATATACTGTATAGTATTATACGACTAAACGAGTATGCGTGATGGGAAATGGTGAGAGAGAGGGGGGGCGGGGGTGTTATTAACGAAATAAACTGTGTGCGGGTACCAATCACTGCGGTCGTCTACAATTGTAATGTAGGTACTAGATAGGTAGGTACTATGTCTTTCGACTTGATTGGTGTAATAATATAATAGAGTACGTAATATTCATTGACGGATGCGGCGGTGGCGGCGAGTATACAGCCGACGTGAACACAAATCGTTGGTATATATTTGTGTATAGTGTGTGCGCATTAAACATATAATAATAATATTATATACTTATACACAAAATGATGCCCCCTATGGACGTAATGAAACCAAATCCTGGACGGGTTTGTTCACTTCAATGGAATGCAGCTTGGTGAGGAGAGCCTTGGACCGTGGTGTGTGTGTGAGTGTGTGCGTGTGTGTGTGCGTCTGTTGTTCCGTACCGACTAAACCCACGACGCTTCGGGTAAAAAACAACGTCTCTGCAGCAGCCGTAAATTGATCGCGTTTCGTGTTGGTTTTTTCATATTTTTTTGGGAAGGCCGGGTAGGGGGAGGACAATCACGATCGAAATCCGAAAAATAACGTCGGTGGCACGCGTTATACGCTGCAATGTAGATTTTGTTAGATTTTAAAAACAATAACAAAAACACTCCGTCGGGACTCTTTGCTGCAGACAGTATTATATCGAGGAACTGTACGTAATCGTATGTGTAACCCACTGCAGCTGCAGTCAGTGGTACCAAACTCGTGTGGAATACGTTTCAAAAGGCCCAATAACTAAACACAGCCTATTTTATGTGCAAATTTATGGTAAACGTAGGTTTTCATTTCTGTAATGAAGTATTCATTCGGTTTGGCAATAATATTTTGCCCTTTGTCTGATTTTAATATTCTAAATTTAAGTTTAATGGCCAACAATAAGCAAACAAATTGTTAAATGTGCCAGTAAAACTGCCTGTTCTAAGTCTGAAAAAAAAAATGTGAAGAGAAATTGTACTAAAGTTAAATATCTATGAGATGAAATTCGGGTTTAGTACTAAAAACTTCTTGGAACGTACAATTCCTAACTGTACACGTATTGTGTATGGTATTTCCATGTTGTAGAAATTCTTAAATGCGCACCAACAACCGTTAAATCTACCGTGTATAGACAATCGTTATTCCCCCAAAGGGTCATCCCCATCAAATATATAATATATACCTACAATTGTAGATAAATAAATGTTATATAAACAAATATACGTATATACGATATGTCAAAATAATTCATATTGCCATCCACAGTTTCCAAAACCTAGTACTGTTGATTATTGTAGTACTATTATTGTTATTATTATTATTATTAGTATATAACTAATTGTTGCGTTGGTCAGAAATAGACCTCATGGAATAATCTCGTAATTCCTCATTAATAATCGCAAATCCGATTTTAGTTTGAAATTCCGAATACGCTGAATATTATCAACAACAAATGACCAAACACTTTCAGTACAGGTCTAAATTATGAAACGACTTTTTTAGGCAACCGTTTTTTTTTCTTACGATATCCGAGTTAATCCGACTTGTAATTAATTATTTAAGATTTACTATTTGAACTTGAATAGTTTTTAACTATTACTGACTTGGTATATTATAAAGTAACAAAATAAATAATAAAAATTGAACGATTGGTATCCGTCTATGTTCTTAAAATATGTGTAAATTGTATGTTATAAATGTGTTATGATCAATATCGAGATAAAACTATTTGCACTCGACTTGTAGATTTGTGAAATGTGTATACTCCATATACGCTTACGTAAGTGTATCATAAACCCATACGTTGTGTATACGCATATATTATATTATGTCCAGTTTACTAGACGTCGATCGTATGTGAACCACTTTCGATTTTAAGTCGTGGACACTAAATCCACTTTCGTCTATCAATACTGTATGAAAACTGGTCGAATATTTATTATCCATGAAAAGCATAATATTTAAATTACTCTATATTTTTTAACAAATAATATAATGCACTATTTTTATTTTTTTTAAAAAAAAAAAAAACCTATACCCGAGGATATTCACCCTCGGACGCATTCAGGAACTAGGTATTTTTTTTTTCTCGCAAAATCAAAATTAATAATAAATTATGCGTGCTATACTCGCATATTATTTCCATGAAAATTTACTCCGGAAAATAACGATTTATAATATGAATCTTTAATCACTTAATTTGGAATAAAATATGGACAAATGCGGTAGTTTTAATATCAGAAATTTCGCGAAAATTCCAATTCAGAGAAATCGCCACAATCACTCTGTACCTACCTACAATGCACGATACATATATTGAGTTTCTATATTATTATATTATGGGCTACCTACAGGAAAAGAAAAAAAAACTGCTGCAACAACAATATTGTCGGTGATAATAATATAATTAATAACCGCGTCAATATTGGTTTTCGTGCACACGAAAGTATGACGCATTCTGCAGCATATATAAAACGCGGAGAAGGGAGGGAAAAAAAAGTGAGACCGGTAAAATAGCGCGAAACTATGCGTTCTTTACGAGTCGTTGGAAAGTTTCGGTTGCCATCGCCGGGAAAAGGGTTGAACGGTCGATGTTTCTCCGGTAGATCGGTTAACAACCATATACCGCGGTTACGGTATAGGTATACATTTTTAAATTCCGTATAGTTTCCTGCAGGGTCCGGTTGACGGCGTATCGACCAATATACCCACGGTTTTTGTGTGTTCCGATTCGGTGACGAAACGCATTTGATCGACCCGAACGGTAAACACCGGTACATATAGCGGTAAACAACTGAGCCGGCTGTGTATTTTTTACGCACCGGACCTTGACTATCTCTCCTCTTTATCTACCGAAAACATTAATTTTTTTTTTTTATTTTTTTTTTCCCAACGTCAAGCGCATACTATATATAATATTATGCTGCACAGCGAGTGTTCGCTCGTTAATAAAAAAAAAAAAAATAAACACAATACGGCATTTTCGTTTCATCGCTTATGATGATAATATTATTATTATATAATGTGTTCATCGATTATAACGATTTACGATGGACATTCTTTATTTTTATACGGCAAATCACCCGTTGAAAAAAAAAAACTCAAACAAATTAATTTTGAGTTATTTAATGATTATTATAATATTGGTAGGAAGTACCTACGTATATTATTCAGATTGCTACAACATCAAAATATATAACGGCGTTATAATTTTTTTTTCCAAAGTTACATTTAAGTTCTGTGTATCAACATCGTTATGGTAATGTTAATACCACCATAATGGATACCTACATATAATAATATAATATTTTTTTTTAGTATTCTGAACAATTAGTGTGAAATATTTTATTGCGGTTTCATTAATAGGTAGATAATTAAGTAAGAAACTTTATTTACTTAAACCGGCTACCTTATAGCAGTTACCTACTTATACATTCTGATTGTAACGAAAAAAAGCTATTCATTTTACTATCCTTCAATTTTTTCATGTGATACCTTCTTAAGACTAGAATTTTTTACCTAATGGTACTTCATTTCATTAATTGTTTCAATAACAAAATTTTTCCAAAAAAATTGCTTGTTTTTTTTTTTTTGAGTATAAATGCTCCGGTTTCTTTACGAAGTATATATAGGTGTATAGTATCTTAAAAAAAAATTCGGGATTTCCAACCGATGGTACCTACTTTACACATTTTGTCTAAAATATTTAAAAATTAACATCAAATTATAATTACATTAGTTTTATTTTTGCTGGTTTTTGGATTACTAGCTACAAGGGGAAAATATAACCATACTAGTTTACTGGGCTACACTCAAAATAGTTGTTGAATTCCAATGATTTATCGTCGCTATCAGTATATATTATAAACTACAAATTCTTCTTCCAATATCTTTAAAGAATTGTTTTCATCTGTACAACAGTGGTTCATCCATTATTCAATTTAATTTAACGTGATGATGGATCTGATTTGAATTACCTAAAACTATTTGGTTTGTGCGTTCTATATTATATTATTAAAATAGATAAATTTTCTATCAAACACTTTGGCCTTAGAATAATAATATTGTTTCTCTAATTATATTATTATTAATGACATCCACCTATAGGTAATAGGTAGCCAGTATAGGTATTTTCTTTACACGAGTTATCAATAGTAGTTATTTTCAATACGTTATCATTAAGAAAATATTGTAAATTCTTATTACGGGTACATAATATGATAATGCACAGACAGAATTTTGTTCTTATCGTATATATATATAAAACGAAATCGTGACAAACAAATCTTACAGCGTGTTTGAATTTTTTCCCGTGAACTAAGAAATACGTCAATTAGTCTCGGATCATGGTGTAGAATATATAGCATACGCAGTCAGAGGAAAAGTTCCAAATTAAAAACCAACTCCTAGTCTTGGCCTAAATAATATAACAATTGCATTGGATTCATACATTAGCATAATATAAAATAATGTTTCGTGTCTATTTCTAAAAATAAATGTATTACACATTTCCGCAAAAAAAATGTGCAGTAATTAATACAAATTTCACTATTGAAAATTGTTTTAATAGATATTTTATAAATATGTTTTAAAACTAGAAATAAAAAAAGACCTGATACTGCTGATGGGTGTGCCACTATTGTATGTAGGGAGTTATAGGAAAGTATGATGATACATAATGTTATTTACTTTATATCTATATTTACGATGTATCATTGTTGACGAAATACAATTCTGAGCGAAGTTTGGGATTATATATTACATATTTTTAAACACCATGGTGGTGGTTTGGTCTAACTTAAATGGTTATAAACAAAATTATTGCTTTACGCTAAACATATATTTTCTTCTTGGTCTTCATCTCGCAATGTTTCCTTCAACACTTCTTTCAATATTATTGTCTTTAGTAATATTTCGTGTCTTATTATGTGTGCCATATCTTATCTCGTGTGGATTGAATATATTTCTATAACGTATTTTTTCCTCTTCTTATAAAATCCTATCGGTTCAGAGGGTTTTAAGCATTTTCCTGAGGCACTACACCTCAAAAGCTTCCAGCCGACTTTTTCCCATTGAGTTAATTATTCATGTTTCGAATCCAAAAGGCACCACGTTTCTCACTCCAATAGTTAATACATGGCTTTTATCTTGGAAGACTCTTTTCGCTTATGCTATCTTATACAGATTATATTGTATTTGTTTTGCTGTTTTGTGGGGCTATCATCTGTATTATCTCGTATGTATCTAATAGGGTACTGAAAATAAAAAATAATTACTCAATTGTTCTTGATCACTGCTTAAACATGAGCTTTTTGGTTATTTAAAATAATTATGAAAAATTTTAAACGATACCTAATGCTAAACTCGTATGCATAATTAGTATTATAAGTTTACATTTTTGTATAATAAAAATGTCCAAATCATTTTTTTTAATATTTGCACGTATTTATATTATTACAAAATACAAAATAATGAAAATGATAAATCTTTTCAGATAAATAATACTCTAAAAAAAAACAAAAAGTGCTTATACTTTTAAAAACCCTTAAATATACACTAAAGATATGCTCAATATTTTTTTCTAGCTATTTGATTAATTATTTGAAAATGATCTAAAAAAGAAAAACAATAAATTACCTACCTACTTAATTTAATTATAATGATAATGAATCATTTATTATAATACTTTTTATCTTAATACAATTTTTACTTTTAATTGATATAATTAAGAAAACATTGAGATATTACATTAATTGATTAATGAATTTAACCATTATGATATCCACTGGCATGAATCGATCACTACAGATTACCATGAGCAGGAATGTCGTTTTGATAAATCTCATTTTTTAAATTGAGCAAAAAAGCATGTAAAACTTAAAATTGTTTCAAAAAGCAAAAAATATCTAAATACGCAACCCAAAATTATAAATTTGGTATTTGATATGCAGATGCTAGAAGTCATCTGTCCTACTTATTATAATAATGAAACTCTACGTCCAAGCTTACTTACACATTATTAATTTGTCCTAATGAAGTACTTTACGCAATATTTTATAACAGTTATTACCATTAAAATTATTCGTAGTTTTCTCCGTTGTCGACTAAATCTGCGATTTATGAGTATGTGAAATATCGCAACTTAAAAATACGTATAAATCGTTTAAAAATTAAAGTATCGAAATAAAACCTGTATTATTGCACAGATAATGTTCTTTTTATGTTTGATAATAGGTCAATTCGCTCTAATATTTAAACTAAGTACACAAAGATGTCCATGCTGAACGCAAATTTGCTAATGTTGTATATGTCTATAAGACGGAGTAAGCACATGTGGGTATCACGTCCTTTTAAACATATCATACCGAATGTTAAATGAATTTGATATAAATTAATTTATATGTACTTAGCTGTTAAATACATGCAATTTGTAGCTATGATAAACGATGATAGTATTATAACACTTCGTTAATTACTATAGCATTTCATAAACTTTAAACGTAAGTATCGTATTGTATAATAATATTTTCGTCTGTAACTTTAAAATGGTTTTAGATGGTTTTATATCTAAAGTATTACGCGGTACCGGTTAAGTGATCGTCATTATACCGACGCATCATTAACATTATTTTGAATAATAAAGCAGCGATTACGTCAGATATGTATAATCTGTACACGATGATCGCATAAAAACCGTATTTATTTTTACCAATCTTCTTCCGTAAAAATAATTCGTTAGAAAATTGTTTATGTTTCGATGCGATTTTTAACGGTTGTGCGATGATGGTATATAGTCGACTTCCTATATAATATACCTAATACGAAATATAAATAGGTACTGTTATTATAACAATCGCGATAAAATTCACTGTATTCACACCACTGTGCACGTGCTTAAAATTAGACGACGACGACGATGTAGGTAAAAAAAACCCCAGCACACGTCTCTCGTCTTCGAGTAGATGTAAGCTGTATAGGTCACCTGTAGCCTATAATAGTTTATTGGCACAGCTGCATCGACTGCAACAGCTCCCTTTAAACAAAAAAAAATGTATAGATACATGTCATAAAATAATAAACTCGGAACCGGCAATAGTATAGGTAATAATATGACAAAACATAATAAACTGTACTTATATAGAAACGTACCCACTATTAGGTACACATACATTATTATTATTATTATTATATTGGCACCGACCGACTTGTGTGTGTGTGTGTGTGTGTGTCACGCCTCTTGGCAAATAGGCTAAAGTCGCGCATTCCGCCGCGTGCACAAATGTACGATTTTTTTTTATTTTTTAATATTATTTATGTAGGTATGTTGTGTGTGTGTCCGCGCACTTTCTACGGGTCGGATGATCGTTTTATTCCCATTATATAGGTATCTGGTCATTGTCGCATTATTGCAACAGCAGTACCTATTCGCACCGTATATGTTTAAACTCTCCTCTGCGTCCCTCGCTATACAATCACGCAATGAAAAATAGTTTTTTAATATACTCGAAAACCAAAAAAAAAAAAAAAAAAACGAAACAAAAAAAACCTGCTATATAATCACCAAACCCGAGCTGACGAACACAAGCTCGTACGTAAATAATAAGCGTGGGAAATTTGGTGCTATTAGTTATATTTGAATTGGTTTTATAACTGGTTTTTCACAACAATATATTATAGGCATATAATTTACACATCGAATTTAACGACAAAACAATTTCGATTTCTTGTATAAAATAAATACCGCGGATTAGTGTATAAACGGCTAAGTTTAAAATAATATAGTAGGCATAGAGTTATCAAAATTCTAGGTTTAAAATTTAATATTACACATGTTTAGTTTAACGAAATTTATCTCCAAGTATATAATTCATAATTTTGAATTCATCGATGATCGGTAGAACTTAACCGTTGTTTATAACATATAGTGGTACAAATTTAAATCACGTTTATGTATTATCCGTACTTTTATATATTTGTGATCTATATAATATTCAAATACCTATTTGAGTAACAAATTTTGTTATCCGCCAGCAGTGGCGAACTTAAATATTCATCTAGGGGGTGGCGATATAATTCGCATTCAAACACGTCACATTAGCACATATATAATATTGTGAACTCAAACTCCTTACAAGTATGCCCGACCCACTTGACTCAACTAAATGCCAGAAAAATGTGGGTTTTGCATTTTTCTTCCAAAAACTATAAACCACCTGGTAAATGAAATAAAAATACGTATAACGCAGGTATTTGTTTAGAAAAATAAAATGTAAATAGGTACTTACAAGTTACCACTTATATTGTTTATTCGTCGCTTTTTATCGTGTTTCGCACCATTTTTATATCGAGTGTTCAAACAATCCCGTGGCCTGCAACACTTATACATAAATTAATGAATTTCAATTTTGTATTTCTTTTTTTTCGTTTATAATTTAACTAAATATCACAACAGATTCTAATAATACGACTTTTAATATAGTATATTATAGTTAATATTAATACAGAGTATAGAAGAACACACGTACGTAGCCAGGAATTTTTAAAGGGGGTGTTTTAATTTTATATTCAAACACACTTGTTGGTGATTCAAACATTTTCTATGAAGTCATAGATCAAGTCATAATATCACCAATAACCATTAATACGTATTTAATATAGTAGTATAATGTACAATATCTTCACTGCTTATAATAAATAATTATATCAAACAGGCACGTATACAGGAGGAGGTTTTGGGGGTGGTTGAACCCTCCGAAAATTAATAGCTGTGTAAATTTACTTATTTCGAATTAATATTTGTTTATAAATATTGATAATATTAGTAATATTAGTCATTATAAATTTTTTATGAACCTCCCTCCCCATTTTTTTTTTTTGTCTAAGTGCCTGATATCAAATATAACCATACAATAACTACATATTCTGTAAGAAACCTAATTATTTTTACCATATAGTGTATAATTTATTTTGACTTAAATAGAGTGGGGGGGGGTTAACACCCAAATCACCGTTTCCTCCTGGCTACACACCTATAATACGTATATGTCATGTAAAATATCAAACCGGTGTGCATAATATGCAAAACGCATGTGCGACATTTTTATCTCCTTTGAGATACAATTAATTTAACATTGTGTATACTGTAAATATCTATCATACGATCGCCGATATCCCATATAGACAAAACTGTACAATACAACACGTATATAAACCTACCTACCTGTATGAATATTGAATGGTAAGATAATTATAATAATATACATACAGGCACGCATTCATCGACATAAACGATACGACCCGCAGCTCTGTCGCGAGTCGCCCAGAACCGATTAATGTTTTCATTTGGAGGCCGTCTGTGCCGTCGTATAGCATCGCCGTTTTGTTATTAACAATTAACAATGCGTATACAATATTATAATGTAGGTACGTGTCTATGTTTCTGCTGCTTATTAATATTCCTGCAGGACATTTGTTTAATTTTATTTGTTGATTAATTAATGTCATTATACGTCATAAATAAATTGCGCGGCACAAATTTGAATCGAATTAAAATGTTAATAACAATATATAAAGCGGTACATGCAGTTAGACTTAGAATACAATCGAAAACGAACACGGTCATCATCTATTTATATTGTTAAATTTTAAATGTACCATATTGTATACATATATCCTTGTATATACCGTATAATTACACCGCTGCATTCGTTGCATTATTCACTCGTATTTACCTAGGTATATTATACTAGCTGAAATTTCAGTTATAGTTTCGTGTCTGTTATATGGATAGGGATATAAAACAATTAGAAAACCGAATCTGATAAACTAACTAAAATTATACTTAATCAACTTTAAGAATATGTCCAAATTACAAAATTAATTATGATCGGTTATTGGTTAATGTTGGTCGAAATGTATGGGGCAAAACCATTCAGTATACTACAGAAAATAATTAAATTATTTTAAACATAATTTTTAAAAGTTCCATGGAACTTGTATTATTTCGTTATATTTTGCATGCATTTTTAACGACGTTATTATTACCCCATTATATAGATATTAGCAATCATCTGAAATTTATTTTTAAAACTATTTTGGTTAATTTTAAACTTTCGAAACTTAATTATATAATGTCGAATAATATTATGGTTTGAATTTAAAAAATAAAAACATTTTCGGACTTCTAGTTCCGAAGATATTATTTCAATTCCCGCTTAGGTGACCAGCACTCGCTAACTCTCCTCTGTTTTATCAAATTAAAATTTCACATTACGCTGTCTAAATGTTACATTGAATAATATGCTACATAATATATATGCATCTACTAGTTCTTTGTTTAATATTTTTATCTGTTATTTGTGGGTGTAAAATGATACTTTTGCGTTTTGATCCCTCAGAAGCGTCTCCATGGATAAAACTGTTCCTTTATTCCCTCTATCACTGCCACCACTGCTATCATATACAGTTGACTATCTAGTCGTTTTAAACCGAGCCTATATCATCGTTGAAACCACCCGATTGTTTTTCTTTTAATATAATATGGTGGTGACGAAATACTAGTGTACATTTGTGTTTTCGTTCTAGTGTGTACGTGTACCGTTGTACGAAAATATTTTAATACGAACATTTTTCATCAAATATAAAATAATAAAAGCAATTCTCTCGGTGGCGGTTTTATGGAGCGTCCAGGGATTCTGGACGGGGGGTCCAGACCCCGAGTTTAGATTACGGAAAGTAGATTTTGTGTTATAATTTTAAAATTAAATGTATAGTTTTTTGTTGATTAAAAAATAGGTTTATTAATTTAGGTAATTAAAAAAATAATCGGTGTGTAAGTTAATTAAAATAAATTGATAAATATTGGGTAAATAATTGTTGTATGTTAATATTAAATACCCTCGCCCCCAGAAAAAAAGATCAAAAACCGCCACTGAATTCACGTGAGTACGGTAAAAATATAAATGATCGCATAAAATGCGACACCATATTATTTAATATTACACAATACCTGTATATACATGCAAGTGTATTGGTTCATCAGTTTGATAATCTTGAAATATTCCGCTAGACAGTGGACCGTCACAATAACATAAATATGGTAAAGCTAGAAAAGAAACTCGTTTTTAACAGATTAGCACATTTATATAATATTATTACACTGTGTGAATGCAATGCATGCATTTCAACAAGTTTACTTGATTTTCATCACGTTTTTATTGTTCGTTTATATATTTTATATTGGTTATAGTTTTAAGGCCAACATCTATATGATTACACTATATTGAGTACTTGAAATCCTTTAAGTATAGGTACGTGAAATAATTGTACGTGTGATTATTACACACTTTGTTAATTACCAAAAGAACATAATAACAATAAAATAAATGATCCTTTATAGCTGAACCAATAAAATATCAATGTATATTTACTAATAATGTAAGAAAATTCATCAATATGGGGCTGTATATACCTATATACCTCGTATATGTACCTATAATACGGCACAGAATAACACGTAACAATAGTTAATTTCTTTAATATTAATATACCAGTTTCTATGACATTTACTCGCTCCTGTGATATTAGATACTTGAGCACAGCAATGAATGTTTTGGTTTTACTATGATACGTTTTTTTTTTCTATCTACCCTATAGGTAATCGTTATGTTTAACATAATAACGTAACGTCATTACTCGTTACACGATAAGGGGTGCGTAACACAATAAATTTAGACCACCCGAATGTCATAACCAAGCTGACCGATATTGTGTGTGAGTGTGACTGGCGACCGCGCGAATTAACCAATTAAATTTGGCTCATATCCTACGCGTGGTGCGCGTATGTAAACCGTATTTACGTGTTTTGTTTATATTTTGTCTCTCGCGTATTTGCAATTGATGATATTTCCCTGTTATTCTGTAGTAATTGGCAAATTAACGAAATAAATATAAATTAAATAAATAAATAACATTGATTAATTAACAAATCGCCGGTCGTTTTGCAGAGCGGCCACGGCGGCTTTGGTGGAGAAACAAAGCAGCGAAATGCTGGAGCTGATCAATGAGAAGCGCAGTGAGTACATGATGGCCGAATCGCTGTACTTGGACGACTCGACGATACCGGACGAGACGGCCGAGGCACTCAACGAAAACGTACAACCGTACCCGGGCAAGGCGCCGTTACCGCCGTCTCCACACGGCGTGGCCCATGCAAAGTTTCAGTTGTACTCGGACCCGTTAGAGTTTGCGCACATTGACCAGATCGCCATATCAGTAAGTAATATACAGGGTGATTACCATAACGAACAACGTTCATTATCTGGAAAAGTATCTACATTTTTTCGAAATTTGATTTTTAGAATAAGCAATTTACGGATACAAAAACAGATTTAAATTGTTACGTATTGACCGTTATTTTTTTCATACTTATTTTAGAGGGCGGGTGAAACCACTACTCACTTAAATACTAACCTATATTAGAAATTCCGTAAACAAATGAAATTCTAGTTTCAATACATGTCGGTTCTGAAATGCTTAATGTTCGTCAGACGCCACACGCCGCGCCACCACATGAATGATGTACAGTGATTAAGGGATGAAAATAAAAATTTAACTCTGTCTATATATGTGGCCTCCTCGTACAAGACCCAATTGAGAAAAAAAATGAATATTGACAGAGTTCTTACCATATGGATGACACTGTAGGACACAATCTGTATAGTGTTTTATGTGATAAATTCAGAATTTGTTATATTATTTGAAAAAGAAATTACACTTGTCAGTGGGTTAAAGAAAGTTAAAATTTAAAAACTTAAATGATTTTTAGAGCTTAAAAAAGTAAAAAAAAATAATAATTTGTAAATTAATTCATTTTTATAATGACCCTAAATAATTACGTCCATTATTTCGTGTATAACTCGAATAACTCATATAACTCGAAGTAATTCGTCAATAAATAATATTTACAAATATTCGATATTAGTATATTTTTTTTTTTACGGTTTAATAAGGAAACGTCGATCTTAAAAAGGAAGAAAACTATATTCAGTAGTGTCATGGCTGAATTTTCCATATTTTAAGAAGGCTAAAAGTGACAAAACGCTGTTAATAGACTATGATGATCTTTCACAAACCATGATTTCCGTTATTAAAACCGTTTTTTTTTTCTATTCGATTCAAAACGGTAGTTTTCAATGACAATAATATATAGGTACAATAACGTTTAGCGTTACATTTCTAAGTCTACAAATATCGAAACGTGTTAAACGAATCTGACAATAGTTTGGTGTGTTAATTTTTATTACCTACTAAGGCACTACACTTGTATAAAGATTTATTAAAGATTAATAATTTCGCTTGTATTATACTTTTAGAACTGTAGTCAATCCTTGTTTGTATGCTCGTATATTATAAAATCGTATATTAAATTTATTTTCTTTTTAATTTAAATTAATTAGTATGACGTAGTTAGATTCGTATAATATACATGTAATTTAAATAATTATCTTCGCATGTATAGAATTTACAGATAATGATGAAATCAATTCGAAAACAATTGAATGTTTAGATATTTGAATTTAAATAATTATGACTTGTAATAGTAAATAACATATATTTATAGTTAGGTAGTTAATATAGTTCAGTGAAATGAAACTGTATATTATGTTTTATAGGTAGCCCAAGAAGACCAAAAGACTTTTACAGACTTAGTAAGGATGTTAGTTGGAAAATGTGGTTCAGATATAGAGAAAGCCAGGTAAGAAATAACCGTATAAAAAAACGCAATTTACTTTAATTATATTAACAATAGATAACACTAATATTATTATATAAGCAATATAATTTAAATATGATTTTTACAGAAACTATTAGTTTTTCTTAATTGATACTTATACAATTTTTAAAAATATGTTATTTAAATATTTAAGGCTTAAATATTTGAATAGTTCAAATATAGGTACTCGATCAACTATCCTTGACGATATTTTTTATTTGATTCATTTTGTTTTAATCATTTAATAGTAATCAATAATATTTTATACATCGGCCGAACCGATTAATATTAAACCATTGTATTTGATTTTTAGAACGATTTTCCGATGGATAACCGTAAAAAACTTAAACACAATGAATTTCGACGATAATCTGAGAGGAGACACACCAATGGGTTTACTCAGAGGTATTAAACACGGAACTGAAAGTTACCATGTGCTATTCAAACGACTATGCAGGTGGGTGATCAAACTATTCAATATTATTAGTTATATTATTGAAGACAAATTTACTTCGACATTTTTTCAATCCAAAACACAATATTTTGAATTTAATACAATTTCTATTTATTTTTTCTTTAATTTACTATTTTTCGAATACTATAACGATGAATGATGACGTTCCGTTATTTTTTTTATTATATTAATTATATGCATTTGATTCGTGCAGTTACGCTGGTTTACATTGCGTCGTCATCAAGGGTTACTCAAAGTCGGCAGGCTACCAGCCTGGCGTTCATTTTGAAGACAGTCGATTCCGAAACTCGTGGAACGCTGTTTACGTAGCCGGAGCTTGGCGTTTCGTGCAATGCAATTGGGGTGCACGGCATTTAGTTAACGCCAAAGAAGTGCCCAAAGTGGGTGCCAAAGGGAAATCCGATAGTCTCAGGTTTGAATTTTTTTTTATATATATAAATATTATACAAATACGTAATAAATAGCTGATTTTATTATCCGTAATTATATTGTTAACCTACTAAATATCAAATGTTTTAATTCCCAACTAAAACTCATTTATGAATTACTAATTAATTGTTATCAATTTATTGACGTACTGTGTACGTTTTTTATTCTAGTTTTAAAAGATTGAAAATTAAATTTTGTCTGTCTCTACCTACTTTGCGGCTAAAATAAAATGAAATCCTTAGATAACTGATTAGCATCAGTGAGTGGCTTTTCCTCTCAAGAATAGTTATCTAAAGAAATAACAAGCATTTTATTAAAGTAACAATAATAGTAAATAATAATTTATTTATAATAAAAAAAAATGTTCTGCGAGGAACAGAGTATTTTTTCTATATTATAGGTATTAGTTATGATTAGAAAGACTGTCCATTGTAAAACGCTTATCGAGTTTATCTATCTGTAACAATTTTTGATGACTGGTGCCTATTTTAACTATTTGTTTGCATTAGGTGATGTACAAAATTGTAGAAAATAGTATATTTATTTCAAAAGATTATAGTTAATAAGTTCAGTTGGTTAAATAAAATCTCAAATTTAACAAAAATTACCAGTAAACAACAAACCTAACCTAACCAAACCTAAGTGTATAAATCTTCGATTTAACGTTCAGTTACTCTACCGAATTTGTCTACATGTATTTATAATTTTTCACGCAGATATGAATATGACGATCATTACTTCCTGACGGATCCTAGAGAGTTTATCTATGAATTTTTCCCGTTGCAACCCGAATGGCAGTTACTCAAAAATCCTATTACTCAACGAGACTTTGAAGATTTACCGTTCGTCAGGTCTCTGTTCTTCAGATACGGCCTATATTTCCCAGACTCAAATACGAAGGCTGTTATGTACACAGATGCAACAGGTAAAATACACTATTAACAATTACATACATTATTATAAAACATTGATATTGTTAAAAATACCCAATACATTTTAACAACATAATGGATTTATAATATTTTATAGTACTGGCACTTACGCAGGTAGTGTTTTGGATGTTCTGACATCCCCGAAATGTTTGGGTTACACATTATATTTATCTAAAAAAACTTATAATTTTCAATAACTGATTTTTAAAAACGTCCCCCAAAACTATTTTCGTGTACGTCCCTTATACATGTAGTTATACAACCATTATAGGTATCTATAACTCATATAGACATTATAAAACGATGATCTTAATATATCTATGCTCTAAAGTCTAAACTCTTATACTGATAATATTATTAAAAATTATGTAAATTAATGTGGTCTCGCAACACGGTACACTGAATTTTGTCGAATGTCACGCAATTAATACGACTTTCGTCAAATCAACAATTTCTATAATGGAAAAGCGTTACAAATTAGCAAGTGTATAATATATACACCTATATAGGTATATTATATATATATGTATAAACTATAAAAAAAAAAAAAAAACGCCACCAATCAGATTTCTAAAACGATACAGTAGATTTCGTATGACATCGACTTGTAGCGTTTTCGATGTAGGTAGGTATAGCGTGTAGATACGTAAAACGCGAATTTACAAATAAACAACTCGTGAATATTTTTTGTTTTAGATTCGAAGCGTAGCGAGGGATCTATTTGTTTTTAATGTGTTTTAAATTTTTGTTGTATTCGTAACAAATCATAACGTGTGGTAATTATTATTAATATTCATTTTAGCTGGACTATAATATGTTGGCGGTTTATAAATTCAAATATTATGCGCATCACAAAATGATTAAATTATTTAAGTTAGGTAATAGGTATAATAATAATAATAAAAATAAGTTGTATACTCTTCGTCAAATATAAATTTATATTTTTAATTAACCATTAAAGAGATTACAAATCGCATGGTTAGGTACACTCTCTACCTGAGCATACCTATTATAGTATAATAGGTATGCTCTCAAATTAGTTAATGGTTTCATCGTGCACGCTTAACGCAGTTGCAATTATTAATGTCAAGATAATTATTTTGCTATAAGTCAAGTTCTAATAAGCAGGTGGATATTATATATTCCATATATCCAGTGATTTTACATTGACCGTGAACTTCTTTCTGCGTACGATTTCCTTAATTATTTACACTCGCGACTTGTTATATACCTATAGATATAAAAAAAAAAACTTTGAGGATGTTTGTATATATATATATATATACATAATTAACCACCTATTATAATCAAAATAAATTTTTCCCGTCTTAAAAACAAAATGTATTTATAACTCCAGGCGCCGCTACGGTGAGAATAGCAATACCGACCAACATGCAATCCAACCTGATATTCCACTACAATTTGAAATTCTACGAAAGCGAAGGGGACACCTACGACGGAGTGAGCTTGAAGCGTTTCGTCATGCAGGTATGATGATATATACACATTATAATGTATAATAATATGAATGTTTTGCAAAAATTACAATGCATTTCTTTTTAACTTAAATTTAAATTTAATTTACTCGCGTGTACACCTTGATACACATAATACAACCTATAGGAAATTATTATTTTTTTTTTTTTTATTTGAAGTCTGTCCTGGGAAATATTGTGTCATTCCGCGTGCACGCGCCAAACAGCGGCGCGTTCCTGTTGGACATATTCGCCAATTCGGTGACGCCCAAAGAATATTTGACCGGAGAGCCGATGAAGTTCAAAAGCGTGTGCAAATTCAAAATAATCTGCGAAGAACTGCAAACCGTGATGGTACCGTTGCCGGACTGCGCGAGCGGCGAGTGGGGCCCTACAAAAGCCACACGACTCTTTGGTCTCATACCTATATCACATCAGGTATATTACCCCTTAGTGGCTTACATAGTGGCGCCGAATACGCTATAAAGGTTTTGACAGTGGTCACACCTTTTCTTGAGTTAGGTGGGTAGAGTGGTGGGTGGTAGTGTGGTACCTATAGTGTGTACTGTGAAATTGTGAATAAGCATCGTTTTTATAATTCGTATGTTACTACATTCATCTGTGACAAAACTGCTACCATCAACGGGTTCATTTTTCAAACAGAAATCCTTGATCTTGTCATTCACTGTGTTGAAAAGAAGATTGTTCGAGTGGTGTGATGGATTTTTTTTTCATCATTTTAGATTTGGAGCGTAGCGAAGAATGTATTGGTTTTACAATTTTTTTTGTTTTTTTCCAAGAAGTTTTCATAATAATTAGGAAAACGGAAAAATTTACGAAACGTATTATTTTCAATTTTGTTTTTTTATTGTATTCGGTTATTTGTCGAAACTTGAAATTTGTACAGACAACTTATATTTGCCTAGGGCAACATTTTCGTGGTAAAATTTTAGAGGCATGTTATGTTTACAAGTTTTTTACGTAATTTTTGTTCAGTAGGTACTCTGTAAATAAAATTATTAGGCTAAACAGAAATGCTTGATATTTTAATAACAGATTATAATACATTATAAGTCATATTTTGTAGTAAAATTTCCCTCTATATCTTACCTTCCCGACTTATCGCCTACAGCAATGACTCAGCCGCAATGCGAAGTACGTCCGTCTTTCTTAATATTACTAATACATTATAATATTTCATAAAATCTGTAGCAATTCCAGCATAAAAACTGAAAATAATGATCTTTTATTATTTTTTTGTATCATCTTCGGTGACAATACTAATACAATCACAAAAAAAAAACGAACATTATGGTGTATGAACAATTTTGAAAATCATTTTCTTATGAATTATTTCTAAAAACTAATAAAAAAATTAAATAGTTGAGTACATCACTTTTGGCATCAAAAATATTCTCCTAAACTAATAAAAAAAATATCATACTGAACGTAATATCATTTTTTAACCACACAGGTTTTTTAATTTAATTTTATATTCTCCTCTTCTATTTTTAACTAATTATTATATTGTTCACTTTATGTTTTTCGTAATACCTAATTGTCGAAACTAATAATACAAAATTAAAAAAAAAAAAAAAATAGTTGAGTAATTTGTTTACCAATGTATAGAAAAATGTAATTTATTTAGGGATAACTCATATTAATTACTAGGTACCTACACGTATATAGATTATAGATAGGATAAATATTTATCTAAAGTCAAAGATTTGATATTGTATTTTAGAAAAAAATAATATAATGTAAATACCTATATTATTATAAACACCTATAAAAAGTACAATAATATATTAGTTAATGTTAAGTTTAATCTAATTTCATACTCAATTATTAAATATGGTATGAATGTTTATTTTAAATCAAACATTAATATGTCCCCGCACTAAAAAAATAACTGAATAGGTACCTACAGATGAAATTTTAATTAAATCTAATTAATTAATTTAAATTTAACACTATCGATATTATTCGCTATTATTCTGTAGTAATCAGTACCACATAAATATTTTATAAGCGGATGTAATTATGAAATGTCGTTATTTCAAACCTTTTAATAGGGTAGTTCAGCAACACTGTTAAATATCTCCTAACGTAAGGTTTCAAATACTATAACGAAGACTTGAATTTAAATGTCCTAAAAAGTATCGCAAAATGTTCTAAAAAATAGCAGAAAATGTTTTTTAGCGGAATACTTTTACAAAATGTACTTGCAGTTTTAACTTTATTAAAAAGACTGAGCATAGGAAATCTAATTTGATAATATATTATTTTATGTGCCTGTAAATCAATTAGTTTATAATCTCTTTTTGTTTTGTTATTAACCGTAGGACCCACTAGTGTTTTCTGGCCGTGAATTAGAAATTCAATTCAGGATGTCAAAACCTTTGACGGATTTCATGGCCACGTTACATAAAAACGGTGTGGAAGAAAAACGGTTGTCGAAATACATATCGCACACAATCATGGACGATTTTATAACGTTCTTAATCGCGTTTCCGGAGGAAGGCCAATACGGTTTGGACGTATACACCAGAGAAATATCGTCTCTCAAATCTGATGCTGAAAACAACCATCACCGTCACTCCAACGGCAACGTAAACGGGGAAAAACATCTTCTCACGCATTGTTGCAAATACTTAATTAACAGTTCAAAACGAAATTAATATATTTTATAGATACACGTGAACGCGTAATAGATTTTAAGCATTAATTATAAACGTATTGTTCGATATTGTATAGAGTACAAATATTTCACGTATTAACTTTTTATATGTATGTATGTATATTGTATATACATAGATATATCTATATTTTTTGTACTTGCATCATTTTACCTATTTAGTTTAATTTACCTACCTACTTTTAACGCTAGATAAAAAGATACCTAACACGCAAATCTAGCCAACTAATAATGCTTAACAAATAATAATAAATACATTTATATTTATAAATTTAAAAACCTATAATGCTTTCGTTAATTTGTATACACACTTCCGCAAAATATTGAAAGAGTAAATTACTTGGAAAATTTATTTGAATTATCTGTGAAAAATAAAATTATGAAACAAATTATGTTTTAGAATCCATAATTTTATTTTCTGAGAAATTATTTTCCATTATGCGTTGACATAGAGTCATTATTAGTTCTTTATAATGGCGAAATGGCAGAATAATCTCGATCAAAACTAACAGACTGGAAGTTTTACTGGTCTATTTCATTAAGCTTAGCATTACACATTCACACTCGGTTACAAAAATAAAAGATATGTGCATAATATAATACATTAGTATACATTTTTCGATTTAACTACTTCTTTTAGGTTTAAAGCTTGTGTTATAAATAGGGAATTAATTAAATACTATTATAACAGTTAACAGTTAATTATAAACTGATAGAAATAAGTTTAAAATAAATTATTATATAAGGAACTATAATTGTACGATTTTAATTATATTTCTGCAAGGCTTTGCCCGTGTAATAAAAACTTTCTAAATCAAGTTCATAAATAAATTATCATTATATGCTATTACCACAGATACCCGCATAATAACCATATACAATGGAAAATTTTGATAACAAATAACGAAATTTATCAAATACAACATTAGGCATAAGTATGGATCACCTTATATGTCGATGTTCAGCTTCACTGCTAGAATTAATTTAATGTTGCTTAATATTTAAAACGAAGAAATTTACTAATATAATTTAAGTAATTACAGAAGTTATTTTAGAAAAACCAACACAGTTCAATAACTAATAAAAACGTACTCGAGTTATATAACAAAATGAGTTTGAGGAAAAACTATTGGAAAAATTGTAAGAGGAGAATAATTTGGTTAACATGGCAACCCCACCATGGCACCACCAGTGAAAAATTAATTTCAAGTCGAATTTACATTAGCCAAGAAAATAAATAAAATCCTTTAGCCTTGTAGCTTAAATTAACTAATGGTGATGCAGGACAGAACAATTTTAGATTCTGAGCGGAGTGGGGAATGTATTGGTTTTACAGTGATATATATTTTTTTTAGATTTTGAATGGAGCGAAGAAACGTATGGTTTTACAATGCTGTTTATATATTATTTTTTTTCCTTGTATAACTTTTCTTCTAACAATTTTGCTCAGATGTACAATGATAGTACTTTTTCTAAGAGGAAATCTGACTGGGGAGGTACTTTAAGGAGGTCATTTTTTGATTTTTCCAGGAGTTTTCCTAATAAATTAATGAATTGAGAGAACCGGGAAAAAACGTAGGAAAACTGAAAAATGAGAAAAAAGCACAATATTAAACAAATATTTAATGCATATTTAATTATTTTACCATAATATAACATATAATATATTATTGAAAAAGCAACATTATCAACCAAACTTCGCTCAGAATAGTTTTCGTTAGCAATGTTTAATCGGTGTGTACAGATATACATTAACATATAAAACGTTATTATTATTATATAAATTATTTTATATTATTATAAAAATAATTACAGATTTTATTTACATAATAATATGATCACATATTACTAATTTCAACCAAGTTTAGATTTAGGTATATAGTTGTGATTCGGATGTTGAGGACAATGATAACGAAGAAAGCAATATATACTATGGTAAACGCGGTTTTAACCAGGCATTTCTTGTTTTTTTTCCAATACCGTAGTGAAGGAAACTCCATCTGTAAGTTAAGATGACGTCATATTCTTCGCATGTTCTGTCCAATGGCATAACTTATGGGCCTTATAGCAAAATCTACCTTACACAAACTGAATAGAACTTACTTAATTTTGGTTTTATAATAAAAATCATCTAATTTAAAATTAAAAGAAAACCATATTTCGAAGAACAAGACGTTACGTTTTTCTTATAATTCTAACCACATTCCGAGTATAAGGTTCAATACATCCTTTAAAAATTAAGACTAATTTATCATTTTTAAATGATTGTAACATTTCAAAAAATGAATTTTAAAAAGAAAAGCATCACTTTCCTAACCGAAATATTAGCCTATTTTAATATTACTCTAAAATCAAAATTAAGCGAGTTCTACGCAGTATGCGTAAGGTAGATATTGCTAAATTTCCCGTTGGACTGAGACAGCACATGAGGGTATAATTCTCATTTATAAATTTCAATAAATATTCTCTCAAGAGTGAGATAGAATTATGGAAAACTAAGTGGAAACAATCAATTTGCAAAGATATAATAAAATAATATATTTTTAGAATCAAAGTTGGAAGTGATTACTTTAGTTTAAATTTTAGGGTCTGAATGTGGCGAAAAATGTACCTGTTAGATTTACAATGATTTTTTTTTTTTTACTGTGATAAAAATGTCAACCAGAAATCTTGCTTCAATATGTAAGTGTTACACCTTTTTTGAAAGAAAATAATATCATATTAACTAGATTGTACTTTAGGATTGTCATTTTTTGATTTTCCAAGCAGTTTTCATAATATCAGAAAAACCTAAGTAAAACGTAAGAAAAACGGAATAATTTACGAAAATAATGCTTTTATTATTTTCAATTTTGTTTTTTGTTTTAATTCAATTTAAAATATTCGTAGAGACATGAAATTTGAACAGAAACTTATATTTGCCTTTTCTGGTGTGGTAAAAATGTTGAGCAATTAAAAGACATTTTAATTTCACGAGTTTTGTACGTAATTTTTATTCGGTAGGTACTATGTGGTTAAAATTTTTAGACCAAATAGAAATGCTTGAGAATTTAACATAAGGTTCATTAAAAGTCGTACTATGTGATAAAATAATAAAAGAATTTTGAACAGAGGCTAACTGGCTTATCACTTTTAATTAGGTATTTATCGAAATGAAAACATTAATAGGTATAGAAAATATTGTTAATCAAACCGCTTGTAAAACGCTGTTTAAAATAAAAGTATTTTGAACTTGGTCATCTAACTTGTATTAATTATTATTATTATTATTATTTTTGTTATTCATATTATCATTATTTTAATCATTATTTATTAAATGTGAAAAATATAAATTTAACTTTTAAATTATAACGTTTTACTGCATTTGTACAATATATCTGCAGTCATCTAAGTTAATTCAAGTTGAAATGACATCAGACATAAAAGTTCTAAGTTTTGTTGACCAAAGTGGTGGTATTCAGGATTATTGTTCACCCCCCACGGAATTGACCCGAGAGCCCCTGAGCTCTTAACCGAGCTTCACTTAGAATTGTTTTTGTTAGCAATGCATAAATTTGCTTAGGTACAGTAAACATTAAATTTCCCTTAATATCCTATCATTCCAACTTCTCATCTATAACAGTGGTCCACCCATCGTGCGAGATGTGTTTGTCTTTTTTTCTTATCAATTATTAATATTAAATTTAACTATTTCGCCCCCTCCCTCATAATCAAGGTCAGTAGACGCCCCTGCTCTTAAGCTTCTTATGAAATATTTGGTCGCGGACGTATATGTTTTTGATTTAAAAGTTGCTAACACTAGAGTGATAGAAAATTATTTTTCAAGATTTGTACATTCAAGGTTTGTACAAACCTTGTACAAAATAAAGAATTTTATGCGCTCCTTATCATTTGTATAAATGCGGTATATGGTTTTGCAGTGTTATCTGTTATCATATGTTCATGGGACTTTGTGTCGCTTGGGTCCTTGTCTGGTGGTTTTTTGACGATATTTAGATATTGTCTAATGTATACCTTAATATTCTGTTGGTGTGATAGTACTGTTTAATGGATTTTTATCGGATTGTAAAGATGGTGTTTTGTCAAATTTCTCTTGAATTTGTCGTTATCTGGTGACTTTATGTCGGGTGGTTTTATGGGGTGTCACAGTTTGTATATATATTACATTAGGTGAATAACCAAATATAACCTGGTTACTGTATTTTTTATAATTAAGTCATTTAGGCGGTTTTGATTATTATTTCGGTTCACGAATTAAGATTTACAGGATACCCAACCAACGTGTGATAAGTGAAGTTCTAGTTGCAATGCATGCAGTCGCGTTATACAATTTGACTGTGATATACATGACGATGAATTTTTAATTCGAAACCAGTCGTATTATACACTTATCATAATACTCCAGGCGACGCATTGATTCGTCTATTTATTTAATTTTTATGTATACATTTTTTATTTACATATTTATTTACTTTGTTTATTTTTTACTTGATACAATATATCGTTAAAAAATGCCTAGCTGTTTTCTTTGTAATAGAAGTTAAACTGCTAAATCAATATCTGAAAACAACAGTAAAATTGCAAAAATAAAATTTTTTATGAAGCTTTTGATTTATAATTAGTAAATAGGAATAAATAATAATAAAAAAAATTATTTTATTTTTACAATATTTGAACCCAAATTTAAACGCTTGAACCGGTCCTGCTGTTGGGAGTGGTGGTGGTGAGAACCATGACAAATAAAAATCTTAGTTAAGAAACGTTAATCGTTCAATATTTAATGTCGGTGAAATGGTTTATGTGTTGTGGTCTTAAACAATAAGTTAAACTCTAATTTATTTTCCTCTTATCACTCCGAGAAAACTGGGGTATCAGACTATTCAGGACAATGCTACATAAAAAAATAAATAGTACAGTATTTTTAGTTTTTCAAATGGCTACGCTGCAAATCTTGTTTGTTTACGCTTCAATATTACAATTAAATGCCACTTCTTTATTACTCTATGTTTGGTTATAACTTTTATTTATAGGTTACTGAAATACCATAATCAAACGAAATTGTCTATAATCCTTGAATTAATCCAACCTGATTATGATTAGAACATTTCTATAGTGTTTATGGTTATGATGTTTGGTTATTGATGAAGTAATAATTGGATATCTAGACAGTACCTATAGCTTAGATTATAAACTTCTTTAGTATACTAGTATATGGTCCAAGACCCACAGATATATTATAAAACAATTTTTATCGCGTAACGCGATTAAGTTATTCCCTAGACAACATTGATTTTCACTAGAATTAGTAGAATTTAAAATAGCTGTTGCTTAGAAACTATTCATCAGATATAAATGTGTGATACATTAAAATTTTCGGAAGATAAACTCTACAGAATGGTTATCTTAAAGTGTTCCTAAAATAATAAAATAAAGTAATTTAAAATAATAAAATAATTTAGTTCAAATATAAATATTTGTAGTCCTCATCTCGGTGAGTAATATAAAAAAATCAGAGTTTGATTACTATCTTTATTATCTCCAGAGATATTCATGAGATATTCATCTTCGTAGACAGCCTGTATAGATTTGAATGTTTGTTTTTTTCACGAAGTATCTTAGTTCGTGGTTTTTTTTAATTTAGGCTGTTTTCAATATCCTCATGATTTTAAGCTAAATATAATAATTGATCTTTATTTTTCCCGGAAGATTTTAGGTTGGGTCTCTTAACCGAATTCTTATCATACCGAATTCTTGTCGGACAGTTGCTATCACCATGACTGCTAACCTCAAATTAGTCGTAATCAGTTATCAGTCAACCTCGTGTTCATTGTTCACATATCTGTACTCGTGTTCGTGTAACCGTGTTTAAATAAACTTCATTTATAAACATCAATATTCAAATACCTAGAGGTCCTTATCTGACTTTTTAGTCTTTTCTGCTGTGGTGTTGAATGGTAAGTACGTGAAGTGACATTCATCAGTAAATTATAGCATATATTTTTGAAAATTGCTGACTGTTAAACGTAATTGTTTGTCTACTAATTGCAACGGTATATTTCGACCATTAGGTATGTACTTTTCAATCACCTACCTATTATCTTTAAACATTACTAACTATCCAGCAATGTTTAGATAATTATGTTACTAAATAATTATGTATTCCAAATAATTTCTAACGCTTATTGTTTATTAATGTTACTGGAGTCCTGTTAGTGTAACAATAGCAAAAAATGTATAGATTCAAAGATATATCTATGACAGTTTCATTTAATACCATAGATACCTGCACAATAGGGCTGTTATTTATTTCAAATTAGAAGTCGGGACATTCAATTTTAAGGGGCATGTACACAACTCCCAAAATTTTCTTTTATATTTGTTATTTTATTTAAATTATTGGAATGTTTTAACAATCTAAATATTAGTAGATTATACAAATTATTACTGCCTCCTGTAAAAATTTTTTTTTTCGTCTATTATACTAGTAGGTATACCCACCTAACTATCAAATCAATTCTTTTTCAGAACATAACATATAATTAAATTTTATTACTTGTTTATGGATTATACCTTTTATGATAATCTCAATTCTTTGTGTATTATATCCATATCTAATAAAACATTAATCATCCCTTTTCTTCTTATTAAATTAAAAAAAACAATTGAAATAACAGTCATTTTTTAGTATCACAACCACGGTTAATAATAATAATATACGATTAGATTAGGTACTTATGGCGACTAGAAATTATATAAATGTAAAATTATCTGCTTGAAAAAGTTTATAAATATAACAAAATACCCAATGGCTAAAAATTATTTCTGAAACAAATTGTAAATATCCAAAATTTAAGCTTTTGAAGATACAGAACTTATTAAACTGGTATTATTTACTGTCCTGGCAGGATATCTAAAATACTGGGGAAAAACTGCAATACAAAATCATCTAAATAAATGTTCTAACTTTGGAGTTGTGGAATGTTAACAGTCAACAAACTTGCATTGCCTCTAAGCTGTGACAACCAATGTTCAAAGGAATGCAATATTGATTTGTTTAATAAAACACACTATAGTATTTACAAAAAAAAAAGCAACATAAAATTATTACCATAACCTTAAAACTAATAATAATAAGCGCCATTTTTGTTTGCACCATTATTTTTAAAACGTTAAATCCCTAATTTTGAACAAAAAATTTAAAAATCTGGTTGTATCAAAACTGAAATAATTCCGAGGTGGATTTCAATAGCTATAAACTTTCTCTGGATAACAAACTATTTTGCAAAACGCAACATAAAAATTGTTTCAGTTGTTTTTGAGTCTATTAATTGTATACAAATACATCTGTTTTTATATATATATATTTATAGAAAAGGTATTTTATGAGATGGGTTTTAATATATTTTTTTTATAATGTGTTATAGTTACCGATATCCACTTATAGTATGGAACCTGACGTTAAGACTGAGAATGGAACTATTGAAATGGAACCTACAGCAGCTGCAGCCGTAACTGAAACTGTGGAACCCACAGTTAAAATCGATAAACCAATAATTTCTGAGCCACAAATTGATGCGAAAATTGTCAAGCAGCTTGAATATTATTTCAGTGATGCTAATTTGCCGTACGACAAATTTTTACAAAACGAAATTAAAACTGACGGTGGTTGGGTGAAAATCAGTGTATTATTGACATTCAAAAGATTAGCAAATATTTCAAATGACAAAGTGGTTGTTGCTTCTGCGATTAAAAATGCTTCTAATAGTTTATTAGAAACTGATGAAACAAATGAAAAAATCAGACGTAAACCTGATCAAGTTGTACCAGTTGCAGATCAAGAATTCTTGAATGAAATGATTGAAAGGTCTATTTATTGTAAAGGTTTTCCTAAAACCGCCACTATGGACGATCTTTTGGAATTTGCTGCTACCTTTGGCGATAAAAACATTACAAAAGTCACTCCTCGAAGACTCAAAACCAAAGAGTTCAAAGGTTCTCTTTATTTTACATTTAGTACTAAAGAGCAGGCTGAAATTTTTTTAAATCAAAAGTCTGTTAAATACAATGGTGTTGAATTAGAACGAAGGTGGGAAAAAGATTTTCTCGAAGAGAAAAAAAAAGAATATGTAGAGAAAATAGCAAAAAAAGATGAAAAAATAAAAGCTGAAACTGAAAAATTTTTTAAAAAAGGTTATTTACTCAAAGCGGATAATGTTGAAGAATCTGTTACTGTCGACAAGATTAAAGAACTTTGTAGTTCGTATGAGTGGGAGGTAGCTTTTGTGAAGATTGTTGATGATCAAAAAATGGCATGGATTCGATTTAAGCCTGTTAAAACTGCTAAGGAACTGTTGGAGGAAATTGGTGATAAGGAAAATGATCTAAAAATTGTCTTTTCAATACCTGAGGAAGAGATTGAACAAACAGTATTAAATGAAATGACTAAAGAAATGAAAGGTGTGCTTATCATGAAGGATAAAATGAAAAGGGAAAAAAATAAGAACAAAGGTGGTAAAAGATATAACAAACGAAAAACTGATGATGGATATTCTAATAGCAAACGGTCTAAAACAAATGACAAGTAACTTATATAATTGTATTTTAATATGATCTATATATGAATTTATTACATTATTTAAACATGCCAAATAAAGACTAATCAATTCAAAATATGTTAACTTTTATTTAATTTTTAATCCTTATATTGTATAAATTTCTGTACCTATATCCAACAATTAAACAAATTCTAATATGAATGCATTGCCGGTGGTTTTTCGTAAGTAATCTCCTTATTTATTTTTGCTTGACGTTCTCGTTCTATTCGAATAGCATTGATTCGAGCCATCTGTGAAAGATATTCTATTATAACATGTATCATGCAGTTTTTGTACTTCTATCTACTATAATATTATTTTATAGGTATGCATTTAATATTTGATTGTAATAAAATACCTATTGCAAATAAAATCAAAAAAAAATCTTAATAGTAAATGGATATGAAAGCCATCATTACCATATACCAACTCTGTATGACTATTAAAATGACTATTTTGAAAATTTTAAAAAGTGGAAAAATAAATTTTTTTTTTCCCAGTGGTTAAGGAATGGAAATAAAATTCCTCGCACAAAACCCAATTAGAAAAAAAAAATATCCCCAGAGTTATTAGCATGGGGATAACACTATAAGATACTATGTATTAAACAATAGTCGAACATTATTATCTATCAGGGCATTTAAGTTGTAAATATTTACTGTACACTCCCTCCTTTCTTAAAAAAAAATCTAAATAGACTAAACCTTCCTCTCAACATAAGGTCTTTACCCAATTATCCCTCATTTCTTCGGGCATTTTTTTTTTACAAAATAAAATATGCTAAAAAAAAATCTAATTCAATAATTTACAATTTATTTTCTAGTAAATACACAGTAAGCTAAATCTTATTCTACTGGGTAATCATTTGGAGTATTTGAACAAAAAAAACTTACTGAACTAATGCTCATCTAGGTATAGTTTAAACAGAGTTAACCACCATTGAACAAACTAAACGCCTTGTTTATATTATTGGAAAAATAAAATTGATTAGATTCATTAGATTGTAGACTGTGTTTTAATTTTCAATAGAATAACACACTATATCATAAGTAATCACAATCAGCGCGGTTATTCCTTATCTTCTATTCAATATTAATTTCACACCTTTTTTCTACTCATTAAAGCTGTTACAGCTAGGAAGCTATTAATCATTTATAAATGTATAAAACATTCAGATTTTTAGAATAATGTATTTTACAAAATGATTATTTTGAAAATTATAAAAAGAAAAAAAAAGTAATTTTTTTAAGCGATTAAGTGATGAAAATAAAAATTGAATTTTCCTTGATATATGTGTACCCCTTGCACAAAACATGATTAAAAAATAATAATAATAATAAATATTGACAATTATTAGAACATTAGCATAAAGATGATACAGTTACTGTATACTTTGCTTTGTTATTGAACTATATCAGAAATATATCATAATTTAATTACCATATACCAGTTGTATAATATATGGAACAAATTATAGAAATATATATACCTGTTTTTCTTTTGTACAACATTCTTGAAAATCGTCATAATATGCCCGGCACACTTCCATACCTTTTGGATAACCGTATGCTTCATAACAATTCATCAAATTCATTTCAAATTCAGCACAGCGTTCGCCTGTTTGAGCAGTCGATAATCCACTGGTAAAATCGGTAATTGGGTTCCGGAAAAATGGACTTAAAAATGCCATTGTATTTTACCTAAAACGAAAGTATCGATATGGTATAATACAAAAACTTAACATCATAAAACATTACCTTTAGTGATTCTTTTTTATATTGCTAATATTGCTATAATTGAAATAATTTTTTTTCACTTTTCCTCTACACTTATCGGGTATCAGATTATCAGCTTATCACCTATTTCAGCTATCATTAATTTTCGTAGAGGTCAGACAGTTTGTTACCAAGATAGTATAATTTGACGAGCGTGAAGCTTCTATCTTAGCATAATACCTTAATTCATGTTAATAACTAACCATAAATAATTATTTAACTGATTTTGAAGTTCGAGATCAATAAATAATTTACATTAGTTATAATTGAAGTAGTTCAAACCAAAATCTGTAATTGAAATGGGCCTTTAGATCATGTATTTACATCACGAATTAAGATATACATAAGATATACCTTAATTTGTAATTTACATTTTACTGGCTAATTTAAATGTATTTTACCTGTCAATGAACAAAACTAATGAACGAATTTGGGTGAAATTTGACACACAGATAAAATTTGATACTTCTTATCTCGATATTTTTCATCGTTCAATACTTTGGGATTCTTTTCAGTTTTTATCCCTTAACTTTTAAAACCTATTAAAAACCTATCACTGCAACGGTAGATAACAGGCTGAGTGATCTTATGGTTTTTAATATAAAGAAAGAGAAATCTAAAGTTGTAGATTAATTTTCAAATTTATTTATTTATTTAATAATTCTACGCCCCGGAGGGTATTGATAAAAATACACACTTGTGTAGATATGAAGGTAGATAATAGGTTGCGAAAGTAATTGAATAAAGAGAGGTAAAGTGGTAGGACTAACGTCTAGGTTTGGTTGAATAGGCGTAACATTCTGTGGTACATTCATTTGGTTATGACCATATAAGGTGAGATAAGTGGGAGGGAACCGAGAAAAGGGAATGGTATTTCGTAGTGAGAGGGAACACAAAGTGAAACAGCGGTTAGTACCTAAATCGGGAGAGCTAATAGTACAATTGAGAAGTGAGGTGATGAACATGAAATCAGCAGCGTCATAGCGGGAGGACAGAGTAGAAATATTGAGAATAGAGCGAATAAGAATGTAGTCACGAGGTGCGTGTTCAATTTTTCATAGGAAACTATTTTAAACTAGTTCAACCAATTGATCATAGGAAAGGAAAGGATACCAAATAACCGACCCATACTCAAGCATGAAACATATGAGGTTGAAGTAGAGAGTTCGGAGACAGGTGGCGGAGGTAAAGAGGGTTATGATAGCTGATACCGAGGGAGTCAAATGTGGCAATGAGAAGACCATGATCTACTGAATCAAATGCCTTTTTGAAATAAGTAAAAATTATGTCAACTAGACTATTAGCCACAAAACTGTTTACTATGTAGGTGGTGAAAGAAATATCGCTGGTGATTGTAGACTTACCAGGGCGAAAACCGTGTTGAGAATCTATAATTATGTGATTTAAATTTATTTTGATACAGAAATAAACAATGGATTCAAAGAGCTTGGCTAGGTGGGGTAAAATGGGTATAATAGGTTTGTAGTTGAAGACATCGGAGCGGATATCAGCCTTAAAGATGGAGGTGATAGAATTGGTTTTCCACACATCGGGAACAATACTTTCATCCGTAGAACACCTGAACAGAATGAAGACAAGACCAGCAACTACATGCCGGCAAATGTTTAATAAACGAGCAGAATTGCCGTCCGGGCCGTTAGATTTGTTATTTTTCAAAAATTAAAAATGCAGGAAGGATATCCTCAATATTAAAGTGGCAGTTTAACGGTAGATTATATGGTTATAAATTATCCAAGAGGAAATTAGAAGGTTAAAGGAAGGAGGTTTGAAAATGGATAAGAAGTATTTAGAGAATAGATTGGCTGAGTCAACAGGGGTAGAGGACTAGAGGCTGATTCATCGTGGAGATGAATCCACCTAACCGTGGATGGAATTGGGGGGTTAGATTTTAACTCTTTAGTGAATTTCTAGAAATGAAAACTGAGAAGGATTGGATGAGAGAGCGCTTTCGGTGTTTTTTATGTAAAGTAAATAATCAAGTTTGGATTGACGTTTACATTTGGCATGTAGTTGAGAAAATATCAAATAGTCAGAAGGAAGGTTGGACCATTTGAAGATGACGAGCACGTTTCTTGGATATTATCATATTTTCGAGTGAAGGGGAGACCCAACGAGAGGAAATTTAGGTGGTATATATATTTTTAATGGGATAAACTTATTAATGGAAGTGAGAAGGGCATCATTGAAGACGGATGCGACGTTGTTAATGAAGTAAGCTGAAAAAGTAGATTTTCAGTTAAAAGAGTTATGGTAATGAGATAAGGAGGTGCAATCACCAGTTTTGAAGTTGTAAAATGAGTGGGTTGCTTGGGCGAAAAGTTCTACATTAGTAGAAAAAGAAATGACCTGCAGTGGGTAGTAGGTGTCAGGGGAAAGGAGAGAAGTAGAAGCTCTGGTGACTGACACTTTGGTAGAGTTAGAAAAAACTAAGTCAAGAGTGTTACCACTGCTATTTAAACAGTAATTGAGTTGGAAGAAGTTTAAAAAGGAAGTCATCAGAAGCAGTGAGACCAAGAGCATCAGATGACCATGAAACGTGAGGTATGTTATAGTTACTGCATAAAATTACAGCATTAGGCTTGAGTGTGGATAGCAGATAGTCAACACTTGATAAGTAAGATTCAACAACAGACAGAGGGGAGAGAGGGGGAAGATAAGTGAATCTTGTTTGTATAAAAGTTGAGTTAAGCAAGATCATAACAAACAGATGCTCTACGTTATTGACGTTAAGGGATACAGGGAGAGGTTGAATTTGGGTTTGACAGTAATGAGCACCACACTACCTCAGAAGTTGGGTCTGTTATCAATGTTCCTGTCAAGCTTAATAATTTGAAAGCCAAGTAGGCTGAGTTCGGAATCAGCAATGTTGGAGATTGCCATATTTCCGTGAGGACGAGAATATCATAAAAATAATACATTTTAATAAAACATATCTTTAAAATATGTTTGACATAAACTAGTTTCCTTGCTCTACTATTAGTCAATCCATTTCTCTCGTAAATTGATGGGAAGATCATACTATTTGTAAGGCAGTAGAGTCAAATAATGAAATAATAAATAATTAATAGAAATCTAATATTTTAGTCTTCAAAAACATATCTATCCAAAATTAGTTTAACACATTTTACGCTATACACATTTGATTTTATTAAACATTATACAGACTTTTAGATCAACTATATTACAATTTAATAAATAGGTCTGATACAATTTATTTAAATTTATTTATATGAATAAAAAAATTGTCAAGGTTTGAAATGTAGTCGTTAAAGACTGCTTGAAATGGATTTACTGTTTAATGAATTGGATTCAAATAGAGTATTAAATGTTAAATAATAAAAAATATGGCAACACCAATTATTTATTTAATCATAGTTAATTTCTTAAAAAAAAAATATTAATTATACAATTTAAACAATATAATACAAAATATATATATCTAAATAGGTAGGTATAAAAATAAACTAAAATAAATGATTATAATAATGTAAAAAATGTAATTCTTTTACTTGGATTTATATTATTTTGTTGTTTTTTAATGCTCTTGTTGCATATTCATTTTGCTGAAAAATAATTAATATAAAAAAATTATAAATATATTTTGAAATTAACATTCATTCATACCATTTGTGTTAATTTATCCCTGACAACTCTGAAATTTTGCATTATGTTAGCTACATCAAGTTCAATTTCTGTTTTACGGGAATAACAATTATTAATTTCGTCTTCTATTGATTGAATAATTTCACAACGATAACTTTTTTGTTTTATTGTTTCATCTTTTTCTCTAAAACACAAGTATTAATCAAATTAAAATTATTATTATTGAACGGTTCTAAATTTAACATAATACAGTGTCCCACCATGTTTACCAATATTAATAGCTTTGTAAATATTTATTATTTTTTTTTACATCTTATCACAAGAAACAAATATTTTTGTTTACTATTAAAAATAAGAGTTTAATTTTTTCATAGTGGAAAGTTAGGACCAAGGAGGCCAATAGTTAATAGATCAGAGGAGATGTGAAAGAGAAAATTTCACCAAAAATGTGTTGTACATTCCCTAATTTTATAATTATGACCTCTCTAAGTACACTTATTAGATCTAAAATTTTATCAGAAACTGCACATTATAAAATTGAGTTTATTTTCAATAATCATAAATCATAATATTTGGAATGTAAATAAAAAAATATATCCAAAAATACCAAATACTTAACCAGTAATCTCACTAAAAATTAAATCCAAATTATACTAGTTAAAAACATTATATACATTCATACAAAATGTATTTAAAATAACTGCATCTTAATTATTATGTATAATAATTTATTTATTATTACTTACTTAGATAATGCATCATATTTAGACTTGAGGGAATTTACTTCTTGTTCTATGTCTTTAACAGTACAATCAATTTTATTTTTAATATCAGCACATTCATGTTCTAAAAATTCAATTTTCTCTTTCAAGATTTCAGAAGACTCGACTATTTCTGCTTTGTTTTGCATTGTTTTCTCATTATCATGTGTTAATTTGCTAAACAAAAATAAAACATAATGTTTAAATAACTTAAACATAAAATTATGAAAAAATAAATGTTATAAGTTTTAGTTTATTGCTGTCGATAATATAAATATAATTGGAAAAACTAAAAACAGAAACATTGTCCACTTTATAATATAAAAATATAAGTAAATACTACATACGATATAATTTTATTCATTTCAGTAACATCTGTTAACAAACGTAATCGTTTTTCTTGTGCTTCTAATTCTTGTTCCATAATTAAAACTGTTTGTTTTTTTGCACTAATTTGTGCCATTGTTAAAGTTTTTCTTTCAGTTACTTCATTTTTCAACCTTTTGAGACGTTCATGATCAGCTTTCAATATATCTGGTGCTTCAACAATTTGAGCTCTGAGAGCATTAATATCTCTTATGATCTAAAACAACATTTTATATATTTTTGGTTTATTTGTATTTTGTTTTTAATTACTTATAGTAGATAAGAAAAGTTAATATTTAGGTTTTTGTAAACTAATTATTAATTATTTAATATCAATCATAACAAAAATAAATAAATTACATTATTTTTTAGTTCACATAGCTTAAAACATTTGCTCTCAATTGTATCTTGTTCTTGTTTTACTTTATTTAATTCATTTTCCATTTCAATCTTACGTTTCTGAATATTCATTAATTCAGACTTGCCAATCTTCAATTCCTCTGTAAGCTAATTAGAAAAAAAGTGTTCAAATTAAATAATAAAAAAAATACAATGCTCAAACAATGTCTGTTGTTTTACTTCTAAATGAAAACATCAATATTGCACTGTAAAATTATTTGATTTTATTGACAAAGATTTTAGTTTAATTATAAAGAATGGAATTTTTTATTTTTAATATTAGAAGTTATTTTCTAAGAATTTAGTTTACTGTTTTAATTTCAATTCCTCGCTGTTTACGTTCACATAACATTTTATTGATACTGTTTTTAATGATTTCTTTTTGTTGTTTTGTTTTGTCAATTGTATCTTTCATATTTCTGATGGCTTTCATTTTTTCGTCAACATCGTGTATTTTAACATCACTGTACTTAATGAAGTTCAGCATAGTCTGAAGTAACCCATATGTCCTTTTAGAACCTTAAAAATCCAAAAAGTTAATACTTTTAAGACAATTAATCCCTTATATTATATTGACACACTTTATGTATACTGTGATCAATCTTTCATGAGACAATTCAATATTTTTTTAATCAATAATAAATATATATTATAACCTTACTTGGATCACATATATCATTCAAACCAAAATCATCTATTCCTAATTTTGAATAAATATATCTTAAAGCTGTACACATATTCAATACTGGTACAGTTTCACTATACATATCACAATATTTGAGATTTTGAGTAACTTGAATCTGAAAACAAAGTATAAAATTATTTCAAAATTTGTCCAGTCACAAAATTATATTTTTACCTACATTTAAAAAAAAACAATAGATTTTACATATAGTTATGTTTTTGATTCAGTATATTATTATGTATTAGTATACTATTATTATACTATTGATCAAATTATGTTAAATATCCCAATTACAAGTCATGCTTCTAGGGGAGTTGCAAATATTTTTATCATTATAAATGTCAATAAGTTTTGATTTAATGAATAAATGTATTAGTATATTACCTCTGTCAAATTATTCACATCACAGAAGAATTCATTTAATACTTCTGTGTAAAAATTGGTCACAAATGTTTGCGATGGCTCTTGTAAATCTTTAACCGATGCTTTAAATTGCGGCATATAATGGCCTAACTCTTTTATTAAATTACTATACTCCACGTATAAAACAGACTTTTGTTTAGCCGTTGAAGTCAGATTAGGCTGCCAAGCCATATTTAATAACAGACAAATAAAATCAATTTATAAACTGTAAATACTTAATGGTCAACGAACGTACAAAACGAATACGAAACGTTAACAGATTATATGAATTATATAATAATTTAGTACAACATATTAAATAATTAATAATTATAATAACAATATTACGAATTAAACGAATAAACGACTAACGAACAATATAGTAACGACTTTACGATGCTATCAGTGTTTCAAACATTGCAAGCTTGCAGCATGGAAAAAAGAGAGTTTTAAGAAAATTGATAAGAGGCCAGTTACAATATTTTAATATTGCCAATCTATACAAAGGTGTTTTTAAATTGTTGTACGGTTTTTTATTCAAAACTGCCAACCGATCTCTCCTCAATTATCATAGATTCATGGTACCATATTTTGGTATTTCGTATTTCCGCGATAACCGATTAGTACCCATTACCTAATATCAATACGGCATTACGGCTATACATAAATAAGTTATACCAATTAAATGTACTTTCATCTATAGTACTCTTCACTTTATTCTGCGTTATTGGTGGAACTACATTTTTAATTCAACTTTTTTTTTCTTAGCGTTGGTGTTCGTGCAGATCGATATGGCTACGATTTCTTAACCTTTTTTTTGAAAACTGTGAACTACCCGGGAAGATGAGCGCTATTATAGCATTAGAATAATAGTAATTTATCCAAAATAATGTATTTATTACAAGTTGTTTTTTTTTTATAATTTTCTTAAAAAAAATTCAAGTATTGCCAAAAAGTTTGTGTGACACACCCGTGGGTCACACCAAAAAATGGTTAAATTCTATATTAGGAGACCATAAACTATAAAATACCAATTTCGTATAAAATTATCAAAAAATTATTTGTTATGACCAAAAACAGAGTGTGACCCACATAAGGATCTCATAGCAGTCAATCTATTAAAACTTATTTTGTTTACAGTTTGTAGTACCTAATAAAAGTACATAATGTTTATTTCTGTCATAGAAATCGCCGATATAATTCTATATATTGGTAATATTAAAAGATCTTTTGTCGAAGGTCCAGAAATAGTTAAATGCTAGCATATTATTTAAATAGGTCAAAGAGTAAAAAATATGTCCTAGGATAATAGGGATGGATGCGGCCACTGCTATAGTAGGTAATTTAATGTGTATCTGCAAGCAACGATAAGCCGTTGCTAGTGAAAAAATAATTCTGAGCGGAGTTCAGATGAGTGATGTTTTGTCAGCAATATATCTCATATTGTGGTAAAATAATTAAATAGGCTTTGTATATTTTCTTGAGTAATATTTGTTAAATATTATACCGGTTTTCCCGTTTTTCCCACATTTTTCTGTGTTTTTTAGATTTGCCGGGAAAACTCTTGGGAAATCAAAAAAATTACTTCTCTATAGTACCTTTTCAGTTAGATTTTCTTTCACAAAAAGTTCTATCATTCTAAATTAGAGCAAAATTGCTTATAGAAAAGTTGTTCGCAGGAAAAAAAAATCGTAATATTTTAGTAATATATTTCGTACAATTTTCGTCTCAAATTTTTTTCGGTTTTTACACTTGATGAGAAAATTATTGAGAAAATCGAAAAATAACCTCCCCAAAGTACCTCCCCACAACGATTTACTATCAGAAAATGTACTACACATAAAAGTCGGAACAACCTCACGAAGTAAGTACATTTTAAACACTGTATTGTATATTTTATATTATGTAAGTTCAATACAAGTTTGTATTTAATTTATGAATTTTTATTATACATTTAGCTAGAATATTAATTATGATCATCCATAATATCAACAAATAAAGCTATATTTCTAATTATTACGACGAAACGAGATTATTACAAAGAAACTCAGAAATCAATACCTACTACCTACTCAATAATCAATATAATGTAATCAAATGCACACCTTCCCCAGTAGAGCAGTTCTAAAAAACTCCACCAGGTGGCCACTCTTTCGCTTTAAGCGCGAATACTACTCCCACGACCCTTATAGATCGCCCTAATTGCACGCAGTGCTCCTGGATTTAATGTACAAAACTACAAGGTTTTAATACATTTTGAACACATTATTTATTTATTATTACATAACAATTTACTTACAGTCCACATAATTTTACTTAAACAACGAGTAGTCGTAT
>CABPRJ010001934.1:177763-241016 GCA_902439185.1 Cinara cedri | reverse complement strand
TTTCGCTTTAAGCGCGAATACTACTCCCACGACCCTTATAGATCGCCCTAATTGCACGCAGTGCTCCTGGATTTAATGTACAAAACTACAAGGTTTTAATACATTTTGAACACATTATTTATTTATTATTACATAACAATTTACTTACAGTCCACATAATTTTACTTAAACAACGAGTAGTCGTATAAAGCGCAGAACTGCATCTATTCCAAATTTGTTCGTGATAAAAGCATTCGTTTTAAATACGACTTACCAGGAACCTTATATTCTGACCGTGATACATACCTACTAAAATAAATTACGAAATAAAGTATCAAATAATTAATACATTTTTATTAATTTATTAGCACACAAAAAAATTTTAAAATACGCACGCTAAATGTCTTCCCGTTGGATTGTCTTATAGATCCTTGAAATGTATTTATTTTATGGTCTACAATTTCATTATTTAATATTATGTCATTTCAGTATTGTATTATATCATTTTTTAATTGCTCACTTTGTAATTTTATTACTTATTTAATATTTATTAATAATCAGATGATAGTTATTCAAATTTTCAAACTCCAACTCGAAATTTCCCTCCACATTATTTTTTTAATGTGAAGTTCTGTCATTTTCTTCTTAATAGTTCGAATCACAATTTACTATAAGTTTTTAATACTCTATAGGTGGTCCGCGGCCTAAAGGTTATTATCAAAATTTTCTCCATAAAAAAATAATAATTTGTTTTAATTTAAATAAATTAATGAATAAATATTTTTAATAATATTACTAAAATGTCTATTATTTTCTCCATGAAAGAAATAAATTTATTTTTAACTATACGTTCTTTATTATTCCTTTCGCATATTTATTTTCATTTTAAAATATTTTAAATAAATAACTTATACCTAAATTAGATCATAGCTCTACAAGTTTCATCATTATTTGAATATTTACCAAGGACTTTTTTTTATTGAATATGGGTATATTATAAGTATTATATTGTAAATAATCAGAGTTATAAAAATAATTTAAAAATAATTTGTCGGTTTTTATATCCTAATAAAAATCCTCAGTTTTTATTTCCAATATTAGAGAATGGTTCTTTTTTTTATTATTAATTTTTTTCATCTGCTCTTTTTACCAGAAATCTTGCTCCGGTCAATATTCTATTAACACAGAGTGCTACACTTTGTAGCACTTTTTCCGAAACAAAATTTTATCTAGTTAGTGAATTAGAGAGGTTATTATTTTTGATTTTTATGATATTTTAAAAATATTTAGAAAAACAGGAAAGAAAATTATGGGTGAAACGGAAAAAATTTACAGCACATCGCGATGTTATCGACTTCATTGTTTTTAATTTTTGCAAACTGTTTTCTACCAGAAATATTGCTCCATTATAAAAACGACATTACGACAAGAAACCTTTTGTTGATACTCTTTTATTATTTTCAATTTGGTTTTTTTGTTGTAATTTTGTTAAAATATTCGTAGAAATTTTAAAAATCAATAGTCGCACAACTTGTCAACTTGAAATTTACTACGCATGTGCGCAGTACAACGGGTCCAGCCAAACAGCATTAGCGAACTACTCCGTTTGACGTCATTTAGTATAAGGTCAATGGTGTTGTCGTGAACTGCTAACTGAATAGGTATAAATCCAGAGTTTATATTTCATCTACGCACCTTGGTAAGTAAAACTTTGTTCTTAGGTACCATTTATAACCACAAGTTTGATTAAACCAAATTCTTAGGCATTTTAAGTAAAACATAGATATTAAACACAGTTGTTTAAGTATAATATTATGTATCTATTAAAATTTAAGTCGTCCAGTATATTATGAAATTCAATGCAATATTTAGATGCTTACCAATGAAATTGTAGTTTTAATATTTATAAGGAAATTTGGGTATAAATCTAGTTTAAGGCCTAGCTCGTTTTTCAAATTTTTTTTTCAAAATGTGAGTTTTTGCCTATACCTACATTAACAATCTAGAAAAAAAGTCGGACGAACTTCGTTTGGAAGTTATGGAAGAAAACTTCATGAATTTCGAATTTTCCGTTTCGCATATTTCTTAATGAGAAATTAACATTTTCTTTTGGTATAATCAAAACTTACTTATCATACTTAATTTTGAAGTTATTGTTACTATTATGATTTTTATTTATTAATATTTTGATAAAAAGATAATTTTTATTGAAGTCTGAATAAGTCTATCTGACTTAGTTTTCCCTGTTACCTACCCGATGTGGGTTTATTGTGCAAAACGACATCAGGTACATAATACGGGATAAAAAATTTAAAACGTGAGACAATAAATTATGTATTAGGTCGAACTTGTAAAATTACGAAAACAATAAAATTTATATCGCTATAACTTCAGGGTTAAAAAATTCATCATTTAAGAAATCTCGGAAAGTAATAATTTTTTTTGGAATTTGTTTTCTAGAACATTTAATATTCAAGCTGCTCTACACTTTTATATCTATGTTATTTGTCGTCACCCTTATTTTTGGGGGTAAAACAACTACCTACTTTTGATTTTAAAATGGCCACCTATATTAAAAAGTCCATAAAAAGATTGAGTATTATTTGTGGTGGTACGGCGCGTGGCGTGTTAATAATGCACCACTACTCTCCTCCAACCAAATTTTAAAAGTGAAATATCTCGTCAACGGATGGAAGGAAATCAAAAATTTTAACACTAAAATTTGTTTTAATTAATACTCAATCTTTTTATGGACTTTTTTTTTATATAGGTTGCCATTTGAAAATCAAAAGTAGGTAGTTGTTTTACCCCCAAAAATAAGGGTGACGACAAATAACATAGATATAAAAGTGTAGAGCAACTTGAATGTTAAATGTTCTAGAAAACAAATTCCGAAAAAAATTATTACTTTCCGAGATAATGAGTGTACCTATTTAAATGGATCACCCGGTACATTATACCTATAATTTTCAGCGAGAACGAATCTCTGTAGTAAATTAAATAAATAAGTAATGACTAATGATGTTAAAATGTATTTAAAATAATCAAAACGTATAGGTAAGTGTATTATAAGTACCTACCCCTAATATAATTTTTTTTTAACATTGTGGTAAAAAATTAACTAATAAAATATCTAAGTGGTATACAAATATACATTTAAACGTTTTATTATGCATACCTAAATCAGTAATTTTATTTTATTACAAGCTATAATTTGTAAGTATCTATTTAGGTACCTACCTTCTTAATATATAAGTATACTAATATATTATGCTATATTTTAGGTACAAATATTCACAAACTTTTATGTTTACAATTTAGTAAGGTTCGATAGGTAATTAAAAGTACCTAAACTAAATACCTAATATTTCTAAATAATTTTTAGAATCAAATTGCAATTCTTTGTCAGAATGTTGGACACGGCTCAATTATACGAACTGCAATTGAGTTCAACGGACACCGTTCAAGATATAAAAGACAAAATTCTTGCTAATGAAAAAATCCTGTGCGACTATCAAAAATCTATGATATTGAAGAGTGGAGGTCTAGAAAAGAATGTAAATATGGAGGACGTCGTTTTCCACTTGTCTCCTACTAAGTAACCACCATTATTTTCATTACTTTTAATAAGTAATTTGTTTGAAAAAATTCGAAATTTTTTCCATAACTTCTTTAATAATAGTTTCCACAAAAAAATGCATGTAGTTTAAAAATCAGTATTGAAAAACGAATCTTTAAATGAAAAAAAATAAAATTTGTGAGGAGCATTATAATATGCATTTTACTCAAAGTTTTTGATATTTAGTAATCAGGTAAATTCAGATATATTTTTTAATTTGTATTAATAAATTATTTCTTAGTAAAAAATTGGTACCTATAGAAAAAAAAATCGTAATTTCAACTTTTTAAATGGGCAGTTGATTCTTACTTGATAATAACAGGTGACTACCATATTGACTTCATAAATTCCATTGTTTAATAACTTCAATAATATACCTACCTAGTGTATCTAATTATTATTTTGTAAGTTATACATATAAAAATACATTAAAAAATATCTGAAACCCATTTATAAGAACCTATAAATACTTAAATGTTTTTCCTGTTTATTGGAAATCTGTCTGTAATTTTATAAAATACATAAATATAGATACTTTTATACAAAATACATTATTAAACCCATAGTTTTCAGCGAGAATGAAAGTGTATAGTAAATTATATAAATAGATAATGAGTAATGATGATAAAATGTATTTTAAATGTTCAAAAATTATAGGTAAGTATATTTTAAGTATCTCTTTTTTTTGTTTTTAGGAAAATTATCGTAAAAAATTAATTAATAAATAAAATACCTAAGTGTCATACAAATATACATTTGAACGTTTTAGTACGTATACCTAAATCATTAATATAATTTTATTGCAAGTTATAATTTATAAGTATCTATTTAGTTATCTACTTATGCCAATGAGAACCCATCATTTTCGTTACATTATTCCAGTTATATTATGTTATCAATTTACTATACATAATGTGTATTTTTATGTATTAACCTGTTATTGTTATCTATGTACGATCTAGTCTTATCAAACAACTTTCCTAACATGTAACAATGTATTATCTGGCCATCTGGGTTATTTGAATTATTGTATATTATACCAAAAGATGTTTTCATTATATTAGTATAACTTTGGGTTTCTGCCTATATTTTTAATAAAATAAATAAATAAATATATATATATATTATGCTATATTATTGGCAAAAATATTTACAAATTTTTTCATTAAGTTTAGATTTGGAATTTGGTAAGTATACAGTGTGTCCCACCGAGTATAACGGATTTGTTTTGTGCTGTTAATATTACATTTTTTTTAATCAGTTTGTCTTCAAGTGGGACATCGATTTTAAGAAAAATTAAATTTTTATTTTAATCTCCTAAACACAAAACAAAAATAACTTTTTATTTGTTCACTTTAGAAGATTTTCAAAATGGCTTTTTTTAAAATTGTCTAAAGTGAATAAATAAAAAGTTATACCTAAACTATTTACCTACCTAATATATCTCTATTTATTTTTAGATTGAAAATGAAGATCGTTGCAAAAAGGATGACGGGCAAATTATTCTCTGTGGACGTGAATCCAAAAGACACTGTTAAAGATTTAAAAGAAAGAATTCATGCCCAAGAAGAAAAACTGGAAGGCAAAACAAATTTGATAAATAACCATAACAATTGTATGCTTGAAAATGACCGTACAGTATCATACTATAGGATTGAGAAAGATAATGACGTTGAGTTCATAATCCAACTAGGTCGCAAAATTCCAAAATTCAATTGAGAAATTTAAACGGCAAAACCATAACTTTGGTCAAATAGTATAGATTAGAATATGTGAAGCTTGTAGATTTTTTAGGAGACACTGTAGTACTCTGTATTATAGTAGGTGGCCTATATATAAACAATTTTATTATTATTGTTTTTTGGACACCAAAACTATTACAGTGATACACTATTACATAATATATACAAATTAGAAACTTTTTAGTATTTAGTTTATAGTAAAAATTGTTGTTTTTCTTTATAACCTCATAAAAATCCTCTAATTTTATTTCTAATATTAGAGAATGCTTCTTTTTTATTATTATTATTATTTTTTTTATCCGTGAGAAACTTTTCTACCAGAAATCTTGCTCTGATGTTTAGAGTGTAGCATTTTTTCTGAAAGAAAAATGTTTATCTAATTGTCAAATTAGAGAGGTTATTTTTTAATTTTCCATGAGGTTTTCAAGATAATTGGAAAAAACAGGAAACAAAATTATAGGTAAAACGATAACAATTTAGTGCGCTGCGACGTTACAGACTTCATTTTTTTTTATTTTTGCAAACTGTTTTCTACTAGAAATACTGAACCAATAGAAAAGCGACAAGAGACTTTTTTTTGTTGCTATTCTTTTATTTTTTTCAATTTTGTTTTTGTTTGTTATTAAGTTAACAAATATTCATAGACTTGAAATTAAGCTATTATCAGATTGTAATATTCAGAAACATTGCACCCTTCATTTGATATTCCATCTCCACGGCGATAGCGGAACCAAATCATTTTGGTGCTTTTCTTAATACCTACCTAATTATTATAGATATAGAACAGGTAGATATTTAAAAAAATGACTTATTAATTTTAATTGTTTTTCATAAAAAATATACTTAGGTTTAAATGGTACTTACCTATAAAATAGGCTATACCTGTATTAAAATAATTGAGTGGATACTGCTATCTATTTGTAATTAAGTATATTAAATTCTGACAGTTGATGTATGCCGACCTAATGTACTTAGTTTTTTTGTAATTTATATTGGACAAAGTACTAACTTATCATAATAATTTGAATTCTAAAATCATTAATTAAGCTATAAATATATCTATTGATTATATTTAAATTTAACTTGCTGTAGAACTTTAAATATGTAAATTGTGCTACATATTCATCATCATATAGCTTCATGGCTGTAAGAGTTTGCTGCAACTGGCAATGCTCTCCAATTTCCACGATCCTGGACCAACGTTTTTCTGTTTACAATTCTTCAGGTCTTGTTTATGCCATTTATCCAACTGTTTTTTGGTCGCTCCCTTGGTATTTTCAATTTTGGTTACCAATCCATAATTGCCCTAGTTTTGCTTGTTGCTTCTTTTCATTCAACATGTTTGAACCATTTTAGCCTTTGTCCTTTTACGTAGCTTGTTATTTGTTGTTTTTCGTTAGCAATAGTTTATCGATTGAATGAATCATCTTTAGGCTGTATGGCTGTAAAGATGATTATAGAATCTGGATTACAAGAACAATATAATTTATTTATCAGGTATAAATTCATTATAATAGCCAACAGGTACCTCATTTTGAAAAATTGAAATTTGAAATATTCGCTGCTACAAAAGCAAAACGATACTTTTGTTACACCTAAACAAAATTTGACGTCACATTTTGATTTAGCATATTAACCACAATTATTACGCGTCTTATCTGAAGATAGATCTGCTCTCATAGAATTGTATACACACATGTATTAATACATTTTAATTAATATTGGTATAAAAATTGAAAAATAATCAAATTAAGTATATGAAAAAAAAACTACAAATCTTTTGATTTTAAAAATCATATTATTAAGGTGGCCTCTGTGAGAGTTTGAAAAAAAGTCCTACCATAAAATACTTAAATGGAAAAGTCCAATTTAATTTGTTTATAATATAAACAATAAAAGGTCAAATAATGTTATAAAATTTAAAATTAATAATATTAAAAATAAATTGTTAATATTTATAATGGCTAATATTAATTAAAAATATTTCATTAACAGGCCACTCTAGAATAGTGGCCGCAGAAAAATTTGAAAACTGATAAATTATGTTATAAATAAAAGAAATTCTTTATTATTTATTGTATTTTTTTTTTATTGGCGAAAATTATTTATGAAAAAAAAAAAACTAGGTTTAAAACATCTGAATACCTGAGACTTGTAGTATAAACAATATTGTATATAAAGCTGGGTCCACACCAAATGCACAATGTTGCTGTAATGTAGTTGCCACATTCTCGCGAGCACAGGCGTCCATACAGGGCGTAGAAATTTATGTTGTTACATGATTAAATGCTTTCCAATATTCGCCAATATGTTTGTGTCGTTCAGAAAATATAGTTGTCTGCTATTTTTCTTCTAGAGCTCATCTTCCGTTTTATTGTGTCGATATCACACGAATATAAATTTGATAATTCAAAAAATTAATCAATTTTATTGAAGGAAGATTTTTCTTTTGGGTTCCATAGAATTGGTTTTTCGCAATAGGACTCAATTAGTTGAATAACTCTGTCTTGATTTCAAGCATATACTGAATTGCAACTCATTATTTATTATTATATAGTTCCTTTTCACTTATTATTTTAATTTGTTTGTTATAATAAAATAATACACACTTATGTATTGACAGTAGCAGCAACAATACAACATCGAAAATTTCTCGTCCAAACTAGATAAACAAAACGCGCCAAACACTGCAAATTTCCAATAGTACCCTGATTAAACGCACAACATGCAAAAAGATGCTTGTTCGTGAGCGGACTAGGTCCAAACCAAACCGCGCTGAACATGGTAGCAATGTTTTGCTTGTTTGGTGTGGACCCCGCTTAAGTTTTTTAAACGTTCAGTAGTATTATAACTTCCATCTTTTTGTTACTGGAATCTCTTCACCTAATTATTGCAACGTTATTCTAGCTCTACGTACTCCCAAGTCATTTATGTATTTTAGAAATTAACTTTCCAACTGCTGGATGCGTGTATATGACAAGATGCGTAAAACAGTTTGTTCCAATTCTCGAAAAATATTGTTAGTATGATGTTGCCAGTTTATCATAACCACATGAACTTTCCATATTTCTAATAGAAATAAGGTTTTTTTTTTTTAAATTTGATATTCATATACCTTTCCCTGACTTTTTGTATGTACCATATATGATATGACATATGTGATATGTGGTATCGATATACCTAATTGAGAACCTCCATAGCTTTTTCTGTACAAATCATTTTAAAATATTTTATTATGTCGTAAATTTTATTTATTGGCAAAAATGCCAACCCATCTAACATGGAAAAAAATGACTTAATGTTTCGTCTGTTTTATATTTGGATTGTAATCCAACTTCTTGTATCTTGATATGTATTTTGAGTACGAACAAATCCGCAATTTTGAGAAGTGATAAAAACAACCTTGTATATGGAGTGTACCTCTCATTCATATTTTAAATATAGTCTTTAAATGTTGTTATTCAATTAAATCACACATTATATTAAATAATTTAAATCCATACAGTGAAATAGAACAAAAGATCTAAACAGTTTAACAGATATGTAAAATGTAATAAATGATTAAATTGAAATAATACTCACAGTGCGCGGATCTATTTTGAAATTAACTCAATTTTTTTTTGTTAAAATTTATATTTAATTTGAATATAGACTAAATAAAGTTGAAAATAATAATAAAACATATTTTGTTAAAATTAATATCGGAAATTGCATTACACAGATACATTCAATGAAACATTATGATAATCATTTCAGTGTTTTATGATTCTTACAAATAAAATTGTGCATTCATACACAGTTGATAAATTAAAAAAATTATAATATATTATTAAACCAAATGTTGTGCTATTGTACCTATTAAAAATGTAGTTGACCTAATTAATATATAATTTAAATACATTGTACATAGAGAATTTATTAAAAATATATTATGTACCAATATTATAACATGTTTAGATATTAAGTAGATAACTGGAAGCAAGTAGGCCAATTATGTCCAGTTAGTAGGAATTATGTTGTAATAATTAAAGCATATCATCAATTGAAATCCTAAAAATAAAATATAAAATGTAATAATCTTTAAAATTAGTTAAATGATTTTCATTAAAAAAATATATATATTTTACAATTTGTATCTTATAAATGTATAATAATTTGTAGATTCAACTAATAATATATCTACAATTACAGTTCCTTCATTTACAAAAAAAATAAAAATAATATATTATTTATCAGAAATTAGGTATTACTTATTACAAAGTAAAATGTTATGAAGTTATTAATTCAAATATTTATAATCTTAACACATAGTTTCATCATACCATCGTTCGTCTTGTATCACCAGCCACACGATCTAATAACTGAAAAAAATCAATATAAAATAAATATAATCTTACTTTCTTATTTGAACAACTTACTCCACTAATTCCGGGCAAATTGAGTATGGTACCTAATAATGGTACCCTCCGCATGAAATTGATGACTACTGGAAAGAAACCACTGCAAAAAATAAAATTGATAGTTGCAATGTTAAATCGCATATCAACATAAAACAAATTTGACAACATTGTTAACAAAAATAATAATTAAAATAATACCAAGCAAAAATGAACCCTTAACTATAGATATGTACTACTGATATAGGTATATCAGTGATATATTTGTTCTATCTACAACAGTGATTAAACAATGTCAAATGTATATTTAATTAGCACAATAATAAAATAGATTTATGGTCTTAATTCTTTTTTTCCATTGATATTTACATAAATTTACTGTCTGTAGAAAATACATTCTTATTTTTATTGTATGGAGTAATCCAAGATAATTTACATTTTAAATTTGATTTAACTTTGGGTATAATAATTGTAAATAATAAAAATGACTTTTTTTCAAACAAAATTATATTCTTAACATATTCACAGGTGAAAGTAATATCGAAAAACACAGTGATTATGTGCCACATGTTATAGATAAAACAAAATGTGTTTATTTGGTATGGTCAAAGCACATGGTTATAAATATAAGATCACACTGGGGGAATCTGTCATTATATGTTAGGTTATTGAAAAATAACCTAACATATAATTTTATATATTATATCACACAAATTTCAAAATGTTGCAATATAAAATTAAATAGGTAGAAAGATTATTATCAGTCTGGTTCGTGTACATATTTGATTAATTTGATATAAAAAAAAAAAGTTGCAATATCTATTAAATCAGGTCTTAAATAATAAGGGCTGTGAAAAAACTTTAAAATGCGCAAAATATGCACAACAAATTTCAAAAATTACATAAAATATGCATTTAAAAGTTTCAAAAAAAGCAATATAAAATGCACTTAAAATGGTTTTTAATTTAATTTTTATAATTATTTTAATATTACTGATATTAGTATATTATACACATACAAATTTATTTAATAAATAAAAAATTATAAAAATGTTCATTGAATTTGAATGTTGACTAAGCTGATTTTTGCAATATTACTTTCTTTTATCAACTCCTTATCTTTACCTAACCCATATACAGCCTATGTAAAACAAAAAATATGTGTGTAACAATGTCAATTGACAGACTTTGATAAAAAATACAGGAAAATTAACTAAAAAGGAAAATATGACATAACAAGTCCAAAAAATGACCTTAAGAATTACAAACCTCAAACAATGGAAAATAAAAGTTTCATAAATTAATTTATTGTTACATAATTCAAATTATGTATTTAAAAAGTTAAGTTTCACAGTCAGCTAAAAAAAATGCACTTTCCTACAAATTCACTACTAATAATATTATTTTATGAACATTTTTCCTTATATTTAAAAAACCATTTCTAAATGTGAATACCTAATTAGAACCCATTTTAACCTAGGACTGTTATTTATTTGAGACTAAAGATTGGAATATTCAATTTTAGGAGATAGTATACACCATCAAACTATCAAATTAAATCTTATACTATTTGGCTAATCTTAATTCCTAAAACCTTCCCCTGTTTTCCTGACTTACTCATTAAAGGTTTTACATTTTTAATAACAATCTAAATTATAAGCTTAATTAAGCATTTATACATATAATGTTTGTCAAAAAAGGTTTAATAATTTACTACAGGTTTATATAGACTGTACTTAAAAGCACATTTTTATTAAAAGGAGATGGGCCAATTTTAGTGTCATCAATCTATTTATTATAGAATGTCTTACACTATCCTCAAATTAAAAAATCCTGTTTTAGGATAATGAGTACGGGTGTTCTAACTGTTAAAGATGGGACGTTGGGAGATAGTAGAGGAAAAATTGAATGTACATCTGAACGAAACGATTAACCATTACTAAAGAAAACATGATTCCGAGCAGAGTTTAGTTGATAGTGTTGCTTTGTCAACAATATATATGTTATATTATGGTAATATAATGCATATGCATTATATATTTTCTTTAATAATATTTGTTTTATATTGAAATTAATTTCCCGTTTTCACTACGTTTTTCCAAGTAAATGGGAAAAATCCTGGAAAAAATAAAAAATAATCTCTCTAAAGTACCTCCCCATTTAGATTTTATTTAAGAAAAAGTGCTGTCATTGTAAATCGGAGCAAGATTTCTGGTAGGAAAGTTGTTCACAGTAAAACTAATACATTCCACCGCTAAGAATCTAAAATGTATACATATATTTTATAATTTTTTGAAATTTCACTTAATTATTATATTAATATAATAAGTACCTTCTGTTTTAAAGTTACTAGGTTGAATAAACTAAACATAATTTATTTTTGTATGGGTGTCATAAATGGGTATCATAGTAGGTATTAAATCAATGTCAAATTACCTGAATAAAAGTATGAATCCGTAAATTTCTAATAACATTCCAACAATTGGCCAACCAAAAAGAACAACTGAAATCCCACCAAAAAATGACACAGATGCTTTAATTTTTTGTCTTTGGAAAAAAAACTTTAATGTCCGCTGTACTCCAATAACACAGCTTAGACCAACAATGAATAATATCTAAATAAATATACAATATAATAAAAGAAAGATGAACATTTTTAGTTGACAAGAACATTAAATATTAATTGTTCACAAACTTCTACCAACAACTTACATTGCCAATAGCTAAAAGTCCTTTGTCAAACAGCAACAACATGCCCAAAAATAGGAACGATATTCCAAAACCAGCCAAACCAACTCCGATTTCTATTTAGAATAAAAAAAATTAATAATTTAAATGAAATAAATAAAACAAACATACTCTGCAAGTCTGTGATTTCAAACATTGAAGACATTTCCAAATAACTTAGGTAAAAAGACTTATTATTTAAAAATCATTTTTAACAATAAAATAAAATAAATAAATTTCATGAATTGTAAAACAACATTTTGTTTTATTGTAATTGCATTCTATTTTCATAAATAAATTAAATTTGTATGAATATAATATGATAGGTATTACATAGGTAGTTAGAGAATTTTATAATTTATTCTGCGGTTTACCAAGATTCCACGATTTAAATTTGATAACAACTGGGATGATTGTGATAAGATAAATTTAATTTAGGGTTTTTAAAATCTCCATAGATAATAATAATAATTATTATTATATTATCTATGAAAATCTCATAATATTTGAAATTTTTATCACAAATATAAAACTACATATTATGTACGTATCTTGAATTTATTTTCTATGGCCATGACTAAAACATGATGAAAACAATATTAATAATTTTATTTATTTATGGATCAAAGATGTTTCTTTAGTTATTTTTTATATCATTAATCATTAATCACGGTTATAGTCTTATAGATCTATAATATGGTCGTGATTCGTGGTATTTTCAAAAGATACAAAACAAAAGACTTATTATTACATTTATAACCTTTAACGTTTCTTAATTCTAAATTGTAATTTATACGACTCATCAATTAAGAGTTAAGACATACCTACTTCGTGGTACAAGATAAAACTCGATGTGTAACGTGTAATATTATAACTAATGAAAGTTGATTAAAATCCCTATTCTAGTAATAACTTATTTACACATTTGGCGATACTGTATAAGTATATTATGATACACCATAATGTGGAATACGTAGTAGTATTCTTATCAAAATGATGATAAAAAGTGAAATTTCAAATTAAGTATTTTACCAGGAAAACAATAATAATATTTTTAATAAAAAAGTCACAAAATGGTTTTGGCCGATTTGGGCCGTAAGATCACTTCGGCCCTTCGGGGTCTGAACAATGCGAGCATCATCAATGAAGAGGTTTGAATATTATTATACTGTATTTTTGGAAATATAATTAAAATTAATTCATTGTTTCAAGGTGTTGAATTCCATGCTGAAAGACATCTGTGCTGCACTTTTGGAAGCCAATGTTAATGTAATGCTGGTAAAAAAGCTTAGAGAAAATGTACGTAATGTCATTGATTTTGATGAAATGGCTGGTGGCCTGAACAAGAGACGTATGATACAGAGTGCTGTTTTTAAAGAATTAGTGAAAGTATAATACTCTATAATTTTTATTATTTCAATTGAATCTTTGAGCATGATTTATTTTCAGTTAGTTGATCCTGGTGTCAAATCTTATCAGCCTGTTAAAGGCCGACCAAATATAATTATGTTTGTTGGTTTGCAAGGTTCTGGTAAAACAACTACGTGTACTAAATTAGCATATTACTATCTAAAAAAAAATTGGAAAACATGTCTTGTATGTGCCGATACTTTTCGAGCTGGAGCATATGATCAGTTAAAACAGAACGCTACTAAAGCACAAATACCATTTTATGGAAGGTATGTAAAATAATCATAACTACTGTTTATTTATTTCAGTTTAATAAGTATTGATACTTGTTTATTTTTTATTGTGTATTATGTTAGTTTTTAAAACTAGTAGTTATACTTTTACATGGATTAAGTAAAATTTACTTAGTATCTAACTTTTTTTATTGAAATTAATATTTTTAATTTACATTACAAATATGCTATTACTTGGAGTTTCTATTAAGAGTTGTTTAGAAGAGTTAAATTTTCTTTTAAAATTCAAAATTGTAGAATTTTTAAACTTTGAAACTTGGTACTTGGTACTTTTATAATGAATAATAATGAATAATAATTGTAAAGAAAAATACAAATTAATTTTATGTGTAATTCAAATAATTAATAGTTATTAGGTATACAATCAGTTTAAAAATTGTCAATATTTCTTTATAAATTATTGTTTATTATAATTATTGTTCAGTTACACAGAATTTGATCCAGTTGTGATAGCTCAAGATGGTGTAGATATGTTCAAAAAAGAAGGTTTCGAAATAATAGTGGTGGATACCAGTGGACGACATAAACAAGAAGCTTCCTTATTTGAAGAGATGTTACAAGTGTCAAATACTATTGTAAGGAACTTACAATATAAATTTTATTCAAATTTACTGTACATTTAATAATTATTTTCAGAAACCAGATAACATTGTGTTTGTTATGGATGCAACAATTGGTCAAGCTTGTGAAGGGCAAGCACGTGCTTTCAAAGAAAAAGTCAATATTGGTTCTGTTGTGATTACTAAGCTTGATGGCCATGCTAAGGGAGGAGGAGCACTAAGCGCGTAAATGTTTTAACATAACCACTACTCTATTAATTTACTAGCTATCTGTCCCGATTAGGTTAGGGCAACATGGCAATTTTCTTTTTAGCATAATTTTTCTGGTTTTGACCTTGTCAGGGTTGAATGAAAACATATAGGTTAAAAGTTGGTAGTCCACTTTTGGAGGACTAAAAGTGTTATGTTGTGATATTTTTTTATGATTTTCATACCAAAAATATCAAACTGATTTTTTTTTTTTAGGGGCGGGAGGGACAGATTTCAAAGGAAGTAAAGCCTAACCTAACCTCTCAGGAACTGGAGTGCTTGACAGTGGGTTAATGTGTTTACTGTATCATAGTTGTCTCTCATAAATGGGACTTCATTCCTTTTATACTTTTATGTTCGCATTTGCCTACAATTTATATAAACATAGTAAACTTTTCAACATAAAATATCTATATGTATAAAAAATAAATCATTATTTTGTTGGTAACGCCATAACTTGTATACCATCTAAATTTTCAACTTTTCTTGTAGATTTTTAAAAAATCTCACCCAACTTTTATTTTTTTCATCAATTTGCTGTTGTTATGGAAACATGTTACAGTGGAGCTGGACTTCATTTATAAAATTATTTTTGTTGATTTAAATTGGTAATATAAATGAAATAAAAAAAAGTATTGAAATTTTTATACAAAAATTACCATCAAAATTTATGACTTTTCCTAAAATTTTCTTTCATATAAACCTTATCCTGACATTAATGAACACAACAATAAAAAAAATAAATAGTTAAATTGGTCCATTAATTTTCAAGTAATGGCATCACCAACAAAATATTGATTCATTTATTTATATATACAGTGAGTGTAAAAAGTATTCATACACCTTAAATTTTTAAATAAATATTCATATTTCTTTTGGTTTCAAAATCAACATTTTACATCAAACTAGACTTTAGTAATATTGGAATTATAAAAACATATTTTTTGAGAAAAATCATTATGCTGTTGTACACTGATCTGGCAACTACAGTGATATCCGTATTGCCTACAGATCAGGGTAGTAACCTATTACACAGTACAGTATAAAATATGTATTATACATACATATTAATCATATTATATTAAACCCTTAATTTTACATGGTTTATATTTATATATTTGGTGGAAATTACTTGTGTATCAACATAAATCTTATATACTTAATAATGTACTGTGTACTATTGTAATAATTTTATAAAATTAACTTTACCTTTAGGGGTTGAATATGGGTTAAAAAAGTAACTTATATTACTTAGAGCATTATTTTCTATTTATTTTATTTTATTTTTATCATCAATTTTTAAAGGCCAATTGTTGTCGGTGAAGTCACTTCTCTTTATCCTTTGCACCTCCTTCATTTTGTGGAAAGATCATCAGTTCATTAAATCTTGTAAACTTCTAAATATCTTTTTCTCAGTTTTCATCTTGTTTCTTTTCTTTCTATTTTTGCTTCAAATATGTTATTGATAAAGTCATTGTGTTGAACTACATGACCTATTAACTTGATTTTTCTTGTTGGTATTGATTCCATTAATTGTCTTCTTTCTTGGATTGCTTTCAATACTTGTTATTCTTCTCCACATCTATATTTAAGTTGCATCTAACTTGTTCCTCTCCTTTTCCTCTATTGTCGTGGTTTTGCTTCCGTAAGTATGTAGGTATAACCCAAATAAAAGATTTAATACATTTTTTGCAAATATTGATGTTTAGATGTTGATTTGTCAGAAGTTGACATATGCTTTAGAAAGCTTGTTTAACTAATGCTGTTATTTTGATTTTCAAGTAGTTATTTAATTAATATAGTAATACAAAAACTACTAAAAATTGCATTTACCAATTGATATTTACATTTTATATTTATTAAAAAAAATAAAAGGTTTAGATGGAAATATTGTTTATTAAATATCAAATTTTAAAAAATTGTACAATTACTTATAATATTATCATCCAGGTTAAAGGTTGATCTGTACTTGTACCTAATATAATTAATTTTTAACTTTTGAATATATAATGTATATCATGGTTTAATAGGTTTTTAATAATTTCTATTTCAAAAATAAAAAAAATTACTGATGAAATTTGTCATTTGTTAATTAGTGTGGCAGCTACAAAAAGTCCAATTATCTTCATTGGTACTGGTGAACATATAGATGATTTTGAACCATTCAAAACAAAGCCATTTGTATCCAAACTGCTTGGTATGGGTGACATTGAAGGACTTATTGATAAAGTTAATGAGTTAAAACTTGAAGATAACGAAGAGTTAATAGAAAAAATAAAACATGGACAGTTTACAATTAGAGATATGTATGAGCAATTTCAAAATATTATGAAAATGGGTCCATTTTCTCAAATTATGGTAAATCTTTAGTTATTCTCAATTTTGTTTTACGAATAAATGTGTTATTAATGTAAGTTATGTATTTATGTTCTAGGGCATGATACCTGGGTTTAGTCAAGATTTCTTATCTAAAGGTAGTGAAATGGAATCAATGGCTCGTTTAAAAAAACTTATGACAATCATGGATAGTATGAATGATGGAGGTAAGTTATTTTAGTACAATCAAATTTAAAATCGTAAACCTAATTAGGTAGCAATAAATAGAAACATATATGTTTTATAGAATTAGATCATAGAGATGGTGCAAAGTTATTTACAAAACAACCTGGTCGTATCATAAGGGTGTCACAGGGATCTGGTGTAACAGAACGCGAAGTTCGAGAGCTTATATCACAATATACAAAATTTGCTGGTGTTGTGAAAAAAATGGGCGGTATTAAGGGACTATTTAAGAGTGGTGATATGTCTAAAAATGTCAATCCATCACAAATGGCAAAGCTCAATCAACAAATTACAAAAATGATGGATCCCAGAGTTTTGCAGCAAATTGGTATGTTTAATTATAATAGGTAATAAATAATAAAAATATAAATGAAAAAAAAAATTGAGTTTGTTTTCTTATTAAATATATTTATTACTATTTATTTTGTTGATAAAAATTGATTTTAGATATTTTATTTAGATTTAAACAGAACTATAGTTATAGAAGTATAGATAAATTTATTTCTTTTAATTAATAATTACCCATTTTAGGTGGCATGCCTGGACTGCAAAACGTTATGAGACAGTTACAACAAGGTGCTGGAGGAGGTCTTGGTAATTTAATGGGTGGATTAGGCAAATAAATTAAATGGTGAATTATATCTTTTTTTTTCAAAATATTTTTGTACTCTTTTTATTTATGTAAAAATTATGATAACAAATTGTCTTGTTCATCTAACTATGTAAGTTGTGTAGCTCTGTTTGGTAATTGCCATGCAGGTACTACTAATTCCGAAGAAGTATGAACTTCAAAATTAATTCATTGCAAATGTTTGAAAGCAATTTATTTGTAATCTTTTTGTAAAAAGAAAAAGTATTGTTATTTGATTTGTTTTTTTTTAATTATTTTAATAGAATCAATCTAAGCATAATATTATGCTTTAGTTAAGAAATACAATCAGGTTTTCTAAAAAAAAAAAAAAAAAAAAAAAAACATTAACTAATATTAGACAAAATAGATTTAATAATAAATTCCAAAATTTATCTTGACTTAAAAATCTTAGGATTTGAAAGTACCTACATAATAATATATTATGCAGTTTCATTTTGTATCATAATTTGTAATTTTATAAATAAATATTAAACTTATTTTAGACTGAGAATAATGAAAAATATATTGGTTTTACTGGTATGACTTTTTTACTCAGATAAATAGAATTGTCTATAATATCAAACTTGAAAATTTAAAATGGCAATAAAATTGTCTGCAAAAATTTCATATATCTATGATTATTTAAACCAAATTATTACAAAAAAACAAAATTTAAAATAATTAAACCGTTAATTTTTAAACTTTCCTGATGTAATAACTGGGTAATTTGAAGGGTACATATAGGATATGGGGTAATTTAATCTATATTTATACTGAAATCAACAATATATATCATCAGCCTATAGCAAAAATGTACTAACTATAAATTTAACAATTTTCAGATTTAGTGCCATCTAGTGTAAAATTATTGCTCTAAACTATGAAAGAGACATTAAAATTAGTTTTTCCAATAATTTTAACTTTTTACTCACTATTTTAAAAATTCACACTGTTAAATACCTAATTTAAAAAAGTAAGAACTTACTATCATGTTAGTTTCTATGTTTAAAAAAATAAATATTTTTAGTATGAAAATGTATTATTGACCATTTTTCAGTTTTTATTATTTATAAGTTTATTTTGTTTATTGTATACTATTAGTAAAATTAGATAATATTTATTATTTTTAAGTAATATTTTGTGGAAGTACATAGAGTAATAAGAATCCCTAAAAGACACGTATAAGTTTTTAAAATTCAAGACCTTTCTATAATTTTTAAGTTTGCAAAATCAAAAATAAATCGTAAAAAAAAACAGAGCTTCATAAAGGAGTATGAATTGTCATGTAAAGATTGTCTCAATTCCTAAAAGCTACAAAAAATATTTAAACAAATAAATATTAGTGTCAATAATAAAAAATTAAAACTTTTGAATACACTAAATCAGATTCATATTTTATAGTTGCTGGATTTTGAAATCCTTGAACTGGGACATGATATTAAATTACCTCTTTTTGTTATACATTTAAGTGTAGCGCTTAAGAAAATGTTTTAGTTATTTAAATTAATTGAACACAAATATGGTATTTTATTTAAATATTTGTTAATTAATACAAAGTTGCATTATTATTTATTAGTAATATGTTTTGTTTTTTATACATTAACTGTTAAAAAAAAAACATAAAACTAACAAAAGTACAATCACTGAAGAAGAAGACTAAAGATTACTTTTAGTTGAATAATTTAAAAATACATTGCTTAAATTTATTGTATACTTAATAATAATCGTTGACTATCTACATTAGGCATAGGCATCATTTGATGCAAAATCATGGGACAGCAAGTATTTTGAACAATATTTTTAACTCATTTGTGGTCTAATGAAGAGTCCTTCACTTCATTAAACACTCCATCTTTAGTCAGTGGATTATCAATCAGGTCCAAGTCAATTGTTTATTAGAATTAGGTAGAAAAATATCAAATGGATTTTGAAATATAGGTAATCAGTTTATTGATCTTTATACAGTGTCTCAGAAAAGAATGGTCAACTTAAGAGTTATTTTATATGTGGTTATAAGAATAGATTTTTTTAATATTAAAACTTTGGTTTTACCTGTTTCATTTGTAAAATATCTGTAAAAATTAAAAATAAACCATACCACTGAATTATTTGCAAAATAAGGGGTCACTCGATTTTTTTTCAAAATAATCATTTGACACATAAATAATAAATATCTAAATTCAGTTATTTTTATTGAATTTGATTATTATTATTAGTAGTAAACAAATTATTTGATAATAACTGTTTAAAATGGCCTCCATTAACTTCAATACATTTAAAAAGTCTTTGATAGATTGACAGTTTATAATCAAAAAACTGCCAGTAAGGAACAACTTAATGAGCGAATAACTAATTTGACAGAAAAAAATAATGCAAACTACAAAACTTTTCGAAAATGTTTGGAAGTCATTCCATCAATGACTTTTTAAACGTTTTTGGCGTGCGCGGCCTAAATTGTCCAGATATTGAAACAGTAATTAACGGTCACCGGGCGGCCACATAATATGTTCAAATGTATTAAAGTTAACGAAGGTCATGTTGAATAGTTAACTATTCCTAGTTACCTAGGTAACTATTCGAATAATTTGTTTATTGTTGATAATAATAAAAAACTAGAAAAACAACTGAATTTGGGTATTTATTATGTTTTTACAATCAAATTAATTTTATTTTTTATATAGACCCATTAAATTGGCGCTTAAATAAAAAAAATAATAAATTCCATTGAAATCCTTGACAAATGTACCTACAAATTCATGCGTTACATCAAAATTACGATTTTGAACATGATAAACCAAAATTAACGATGATAATGATTATTTTTGGAAAAAATCGAGTGAGCCTCCCTCCTATATTCTGTAATAGGTATTTTGATATTATTTATTTTTATTTTGTATGGATATTTTCCAAATAGAACCATTAAAACCAAAGTTTTGATATTGAAAAAAAAAACTATTTTTATAGGTACATACCTATAGAATAACACTAAGTAGAGTTGGCCATTCTCAGGTTAACCAGACGTCTTCTTTTACGAGGACTTGTCCTCTTTTTATGGATATCCTCGTACATCCAGTCTCTTTTTTACATGTATTTTTTTTTTAATATTATAGGTTCACCTTGCTAGGGTGGGTAAGTAAATAAATTATGATTATGGTGATAATGTGATATTGTGATAATTTACAATAATTTATCTATGGATTTATAAGAAATTTACTTATTACTATTATTAGAACCATTCAAATATAGAATATTTTATGAACTATAAAAACCATAAGACCTTATAAAACATCTTGTGTTAACAAGACATAAAGATGTTTTTAAATAAAGTAAACTTGTATGAGTACATATATATATATTATTATAATTATATAACTTTAAATAAGTAAACTTTTTATACAAAATATTTATCAATACTTTCTTATGATACAACCATGTTTATGGTACTTTAAGCGCTTATCACAAAATTAAAGTGAACCGCGATGATATACTGCCAATAGATATATAGTAGCTATTAGTTAGCAAAGATATAATAATAAAACCTGAAGAAAATAATTTATCTATGCTTTCTATGCGATATTTAAGTATTAATAAGCATATTATAGTTCTAATAGTGTTCAAACCACAAAAAGATATTAAATCAATTAATTATAAATTGATATAAATTAAAATAATAATAAATGAACATATTTAAAAAACAGCGGGAATATATTTTCGGCGGCCCCGCGTCGTAGTTCTTCCATCGAAACCAGGAGTGCTGTTATCAATATTACAAAAATTAACCTGGCGGTCGCCTATTTATTAGTATTCTTGTCTATGAGTACACTTTTTTAGTACACCCTTTTAGACTTCTTATGCTGATATGCTATCTACTATGTTTTAATCAGCAAACTGAATAACTAATATAACTAATATAACTAATTGTGTACAATTTACGGATGTTTTGTATATTAGTAATAATTTTAGTGTACCCCTAAAATACAATAGGTATGAACAGTTATAAAATACCGGTTGTGTGTAGTGTGAGTTGTGAGTAGTGAGTATCAATGAAGGAACAATAATTTGTAAAAATGTCCTCTTTTTTTTTTTATAAGACACATCTGGTCATACCCTAGCCATTCTTTTCTGGGACACCTTGTATACGTTCCAATTCAATATAGCTGATTCTATAATTATTACATTAGTGATCTTATTATGAAAAAGGCAAAACAGTCATACTTTTTTAAAAATCACTTAGGTATAAAGTAGCGTAGCTATTAATCTGAAACTTCCATAATGATAAGGTAGCATGAAGCCTATGACAATAGGTGTTAGCAGCGGTGTACTTACAACTTATTTTCAATGGAGGGGGTGTAGGTGAAAAGTTTATTAAATTATACTTATGTACATAATAAAATTAGATAATATTAATATATATTATATTGGTTATATTTTTAATTACATATTACTTATACATACTTAAGTATAATTAAACAGTAGAATAATGAATTAAGCATGTAAAAATGTATTTAAACTATATTTATAAAAAAGCTAGAGTTTTAAAAAAAAATGTTTTATGCGGGCAATCTAAAAGATTGAATAGTAAGTGAATAAATAACGGCAAAGGTAGTAGTTATTAGTTTGTAGTCAAAGCAAAGGTAGAAACTTAACTTAACTCAGAAATTCAACACGAATAAAACTGACGTAGTGACAAGTAACAAGTTGTTTATAGAAAAACTGTATCGAATTCAGACAGTTTGTCAAATAATACTCCACCGCGCGGAGATTCAGCATCGTTTAAAGCACAAATAAACCATTATTACTAGGGTAGGTAGGTACCTTAAATGTGTTTTTCGAGAAGAAGCATATTCGTAGGTACCATACAAAACTAATACCTTCCTATACGGCTTCTTTGCTTTAAAATGTAAAATTAAGTTTCCTTCTTTATGTGTCATGTTCGTGTATCCAAAGGTATATATTTAAGATTCTTAGTAGAATAGGTAAGAACGACCATGACGGATTGCCAATTGTTATAATAATGTACTGAACTCATATACCCATTATGCGTTTTTCATTCATTCAAAATAATAAATGTCATATACACACCTAAGAACCTATATAATATTATAATATATTGTACATTATAATATAGGTACATATGTGTAATTCTACAGTACGTACGCTGTACAATTATAATTATTCACAATGTCTAATATTTATAGACTATAACATAGCGCTTGTAGTAGGTAGCTCTGTTGAACATATGAATTTGCCGGCTGTAGGGTGTAGTGAGGAACTAAATAATTTTATGCGGGGGGGGGGGTTACTCTGGATCCTCAGCTATGATTTAGGCTGGGTGGAACATGTCAGTAAAAATATTTTGATTTCATAATAATTGTTCTTGTTCGATATGAATAGCACATATTCGTAGAGTCGACTGCACTTTAACAATTTCCACGATCTAATTCGGAATCTTACACTCTTACACTCCAACGATAAATTAAGGCCCGATGGGTAGCAAAAATACAGTCCATACTCCATAGAATTAACCGTAAGTATCACAAAAAACTTACGTAGGTAGTACACAAATTCACTGGGAGTAATTTCTTTTTCAAGTTTTCGTATTTGGCTCAATAGGCAGTAGACTACTTGAGAACTGTATGAATCTCTACTTGATCATAAACATCGTACGTTCAAAATAGTTTCCCTAGGGAAGGGTTAACCTAACCTAACCGTTATTTTCGCTCTAGTGTATGAGGCCTAGACAAATGTAACCGACGGTCGCGAAAAACCTCTTGCACATGTAAAATAAACATCGTGTCGTATAAGTACGGATTACGGACCGCAGTATTGTAACATTGTTATAGAGGCGCCTACTGTACACAGACACATTCTAAATTGTATAATGTATAACAACAACAACAACAACAACAATACAAAATACGACGGCGGCGTTATCCTCTCTCGGTCGTCCTCGTCACGGGCGGCGGTTCATCCGAACCAGTAACCGCACAGATTACCGAACACGGCCCAAATGGCCACTCGCGACGACGTGCGTCCGATGAATCATCGCCTTCGACGGCGTCGTATTGGCAACAATGGCAACGTCGCACCGGCGAACATCAGCGGCGGCCGCGCGCACGCGATTAATGGAATTCTCACAGCATGGCCGCCGGCCCGGTAATTATTGTTCCCCCGGTACGACGGCGGACCGGGTCTCGTATCATATCACCGTCGCGGCGCCGCAGTTGCCGTTGTCGTCCGATCGAGGCGATATCGCCGTTTGTTTTCGTTTTCGTGCTTTTTTATTTTATTTTTTGCGTTCGTCGGTCGACAGTGAAAATATCCGTTGTTATTAATATCATTTGAATTTTTCTCAAACGTATCGCCGAATCGAGTCGAGTGTGGACAATTTCCCGCGGACGACAAGTCGAAATCCACAGTGGTGTGTACCGCCAAACGCAAAAAAAAAAGGTACGTCGTTTTTATCTCGTACTCGTACTGCGCGTACCTATCGTATCATAATATTAGTATTATATTATGTTTCGCATACAATTATATTATACATTTCCTTGGTAGCTAGTGGGTAGTAGATAATTGTAGAATAATACTGTAGTAAATCGGCATTGGAAAGACGGGTGGTTAGCGATCGGCTGGACGCACAAAGTAAAGTTCTCTTATCGCCGCGGCGGTTAGCTAACGGACCAAGGCCGCGCGCGATTTATAGAACCGTTTGATTTTAAGTCGTTTTCTGTCCGTCACAAAGTGAATGGTCTCCCGTACACTGCAGAAGTTTGGAGGAGAACGGATGTCGGTTCGGTCGTCGCGATTGACCTTTTCGCGCGCGCATTTCTTTCGGTTCCGTGCGATAAGAATATTGATAAGAGAAAATTGGCGCCTCACGTGGCCCTGGTTCGGCGCGGCGGCTAAGCTGTTGTTTCGTCGTTGTGGCCACCGTCGTAGCTTTTTGGGGACGGTCTGTGGGCGTCTCGTAGCCTCGTCGTCGTACATTTAGATAACTATACGATTCTTGACTGTTTAAATAAGACCCTCTCCTCCCCAAAAAAAAAAAAAAAACAAGACAAATTGCTTATGACTTTTGTAATCTTACAGATCGGTACGATGACTTTACGATTGAACGGGACCTTAAGTAGTATACGATAATTTCGACAAGTAATGACGGATATCGCCTTGTGGTATAATGCACTATGACAGCTGCAGTTTTTTACCGACGACAAGTGTACGTTCCAACGTTCTTATTGTCTGTAAAATAACTGTTTATAATAATGATAATAATAATAGTAAAAACTATCACCGTACGTTACTTTATTCAGTGCATTTAATTTATTCATGGTTTTTTCATACGACGCAAAATACATTTATTAAAAAAAAACCCCTCTAATTGTTGGTCGCTTGTTGAATTCTATATATTTCGTTTTACTATTGGATTTAGGATTCGTTGTAGTTGACGGTTTATTTTTTTTTTTTTGCAGAGTTCATTACGATTGTACTTATGTCATTAACTGATAAACTGTCCTAATGAAATGCTAGATTGGGATATTAGTACAATGTTACTTTTTTCTCTGTAGTCTTAAAATGTTTTTCACCCATCTCATACTTACATTTTTAGATTAAGTGGCTACTATTCATTTTTTTAGATTCCGAGTGTAGTGAAGAAGTTATTAGTTTTACCAAGATGTTTTTATTTTTCTCAGAAAACACTTTGTTAGCCAGTAAAGTGCGCCAATTTGATTGTGCTTTACATTAAAAAATGTCGATTTCCTGCCTGTTGTACTTTGTTTGAAACATTTTACCAGATTGCCAACAGTTTTTCTATACAATTTAAAAATCAATACATTGGTTTTAATTCTGTAGGTACAAGGGAAATAATACGACTAATACCAATTTACCAAAATCCACTAAAAATTATTTTTTGGTTTATCGACTTTTAGTATGCAAACTGAAATGTATAGCCCAACATTACTAGTATTTTTAGAATTATTCCAGATGTTTATTTTTATTTTCTGTGAGGAAATCGAACTGGGGACGTACTTAAGGGTGGTTATTTTTTGATTTTCTTAATTTATTTGAAAAACCGGGAAAATGTACAGTGTATTAGTAAAATATTACGATCTTTTTTTTTTTGTGGACAAATTTTCTATCAACAATTTTGCTTCGATTTACAATAACACTATTTCTAAAAAAATCTGACTGGGGGAGGTATTTTAAGTAAGTTGTTTTCTGATTTTTCTTGAAGTTTTCCCAATAAATGGGAAAAACTGGACATAATCACGGGAAATTCGGGAAAATAGGTACCATATTAAACAAATATTATTAAAGAAAATACATCATGCCTATGTAATTATTTTGCCACAATATGACATATCTATATTGTTGACAAAGCAACACTATCAACTGAACTCCGCTCAGAATCGTTTTTCCTTTAGCAATCGTTTATCGTTGCTAACAGATGTACATTAAAATTCCAAACTTTTCAGTGACTACAACAGTGGCCGCACACACGTGCGAAGTTGTCCGGCCTTTTTTTACTTTTTAACACAATACTTCGGTTTATTTTTAAGAACAGCGCGTTTGCGTATTATCGTAATGTGGTCGGGTTGCACATTAGACGACGACGATGATCGGGTCAGACACGTCGAACGTACGTCTGCAGCGTCAGGCCCGTTCGCCGGCGCGCTGTGTGTTGTGTGGTTATGCTACGGCGTACATTGCGGGCGTGTACGAAAAGTATGAAAAATGTTTTCGCTTATGGCGAACTTGCAATTTCGATTTTATCGGACGTTGTGGTTCCAAAAAACAAAAAATATATACCGTTTATTGAGAAAACATCTTAACATCTCAATCGTTATTTTCACCAATCCTTTTACACAATTTAATCATTATCGTCCTTTTAAAAACGTCGAGAACATAACTATAATAGTCATGTATTTTTATAGTTGTTTTCATAAGCAACGTCATTATCATAAAACAAATAATATCGACTGGACTTGGAGAAATTAGGGATAACAAGTCGGGAGCCAAGAGTAAGCAATCGCGAAGAGCGTGGCGGATGTGGTGGTGGCCGCAAAAGCTCTTGAAGAGTTGAGATGCCAAGGAAGAAGATGATAATTATAAATAGAGGGTATAGATAAAATGGTTATCAAAATCGTATTCCTTGATCTAGAAAACTGTTTATACATTTTTTCATACATTTTTAATTTTTTCACCCCTTTAATTTTCATTAACACCGTCTAAAAGTGTGTTAATATGAAGTTGCAAAATTCTACCACTCGAAAAATGAAATACGCCAAATTAAGAAAAGCACGTGACAAAAAAAGAGCTGATACTGCTGATAGATATGCTATTTTTATAGGTGTTAGTTGGGAAGGGAGGAATGGTAGGATACATAGTATTAATGGGGGATGGTAAATTCCTACAAAAGTAGGTAATCTCCTACATTGACATAGTGTTAACTCCTATACTAGATAGTTGTAAGGTATTTTAAAATAAGTAAAAATCAGTCATTAACTACAAAAATAAGAGGTAGAAATTGCTGTATTTCCAATTTATGGAAATTAAGTAGACGTTATCGAAATGTTCGAAAATTTCCGATATGATGCCTTACGATGTTTTCTAAATTTTATTTTCATTTTATTATCTTACATTCATAAGTCTCTACGAATATTTATTTAAAATGCAACAAATAAGATTTTTCCACTAGAGAACTATTTCTGGTTTAAAACGTCGTGTGTATTTATTTAAAATAATGAAATCGTAAAATCATACGGTTTTTTCCCATTTAAGTGCAGTTATCTCAAATGAAAATCATTGTAAAACTAATATACATTCCTCGTTACTCTCAAAATCTAAAATTTAAAAAAGTTTGTGCAGGAGATTACACTGTTTTAAATATAGGTAAAAAGGTTATTTTTGTAGGAGTTTACATGTAGTCATATTAATTTATAATTGTACGATATGATAAGTCATTGTTTATGAAATACGACTCTAAGCGAAATTCGGATAAACATATTGTAAAATACCGTTATTTTTACGATTTCATCAAAATTTAAACTTACGAGTTAAAAAATAAATTACTTTAGTAATATATTAAGTGCAATTTTTTTTTGACCATTAAATACAATTTATGACCAACCCTAAATATAGTTTTTAAACATTCCTACTCAGCCAAAACGATGGTAGTCAGGTCAGATATGGCATTATGCATATATTGCTGTATAGATTATATAAATAGTAATATAATATTATTTAATCACGAGCTTGTTCTCGGTGGCTATGGTCTCTCAGACAGTTAATTTAAAACATATCTATCTCTTGACTTGATATGAAAAATTACTCGTTTGTGTTATGGACTGGTCATTCGTGCTCGTGAATTATTAGCAACAGTTGTTTGTTCTCAGATTAATAAATTACAATAGGTACCTAGTAGCTATATCAAGAATCTATATATTACCTTTACTCGTATTGGTATTCTCCACTTGTTTGTTTTGCCTGTTTCTAATTTTTTTTTTTAATCAAAAATAACTGAGTTGATGTTATCGTGCATATTATTATATACACGAAAAATCAATTGAACATTTTTATAAATCGGTTCAAATGCTAGTTTACCGAATAATTAACTAATAACTAGATGTTCCCGAAAAATTCTGTATAAGAATATACTGAACTATAGGTATCTATATCAGACATAATATGTAAAAAGACGTTTTTCCCAGAAGAATTTTGAAAAGGGTGAAAAAAACCAAATAGGTTCAATAATAATTATAAATTGACAATTGATAATTATTACTGTTTAGGTAAAAAAACTGTTTCAAATGTTCGTTGGTCCGTTATTCAGAAACTCAAATAATTTTTAAATACCGCCTCAGGAGTCGAGACCTCACTATAGTTCATTTTTGTAGGAATCACTTTCTCCTCTTAATAAATTGTCCTCAATACAAACCTGATAAAGTTGTAATATCAGTTTGTAATAATATGTATCTACTTTTATTACATCTTTTATTCTCACGTAGTGATGTAATTCGGTGTAATTATTTATTACTATTAAAATAATAAATAGACATTGGTATAGTAGTGTAATCCCTAATATCACGAAATTATGTAAAAACAAGTTTTACTGCGGTATGGACAAACCGTAAGGCAAACATACTATAAGGTGGCGTATCTATTGTTTCTAAACATCAATGTTTTTGTTTTGGTATCGACTGGTACATAGGTGAGCACATTTTTTAAATTTCCGAGGAAATTTCTTTTTATTTGTTTATAGGTCGTAGGTTTAATTGTATATTGTACATTGTCTATTTACTGTTTAGTATAATTATTCTTGCACTACTAAACATTTTTTTTTTGTAAGTATTCAAAATAATATTTCATTTAAGGTCGGTATTCCGAAAAAGAGAAATGACTGACAGATATTTTAATATTTTATTTCCAAAAATCAAAGGATATAGGCACACAATATAAAACATTACAATGCTATAGTATTTCGATTCTTCATATTCTATATTTTTTTATTAGTTTTTATCATAACTGTTAGTGATAACGGTAACTGATAAAGTATAATATAGTATAAACAAATAGAATACCGACATTTGCAAACAACGAATTCAAAATTAGTTTTTACACGACCGGGCGCGCGATTTGTGTTAATTTAAATTTTTTTCTTTTCTGTGTTTTTTATAAAACTAGTATTATAGGTAAGTGATTATTACCGTTTTTGTTATTATAGACGTAAGAACGTTTCTTTATAGTTATAGTCTTGTACACCGTATAACCTTGAACGATCCTCTTCGGGTTTCAATAACCTATGTGGGGAGCACCCTAAATAGGAAACGAACACGTTCGTTACAACAGCGTTCCCCGCGAGACGATCAATGAATATTGAAGAGTAAACAGAAAGCAAACATATTATATATAAACAGCAATTATCGCAACGGTTGTATCTTCACGTAATGTGACGTATTTTATTTTAAACGTCGCGTGTCAGTGTAACTATTGTAGTTTTAAAATTGTTTAAACGTTTACATCGCGGGGCGGAAATTATAACTGTCGAGCGTTACCTATGTTTATTCAAATAGAAATCATTTGCATTCGTAATACTATTCGCACAATACCTTGTAGGTAGGTGCCTGTAAATCGATCGTGATTCAAATAAAATAATCGAGTGCAAAAGTGCAGGGTATCCTATACCTATATAATGAATCATGGACTATTAAGAGTACCTAGGTACTACAACGTTCATAGGTTACTATATAATAATAGTAATAATATTATATAAGTGAACCATAATATAAACGCGGCGTGATTATCGATAACCGTTTGAATCATCGTTAGCATTGTTATTTCCATATTAGGATTGAGTATTAATCTCCAAGCGAATAGTACAGTGCCTATTACAATATACTACTGCAAAATATAATATTATGTAATATAACGGGATTCATGCAAAGTGATGTTTTGAATTTTGTAATTTTAGATTCTGAGCGTAGTGATAAGTGTTTTACAAAAATACGTTTTTTTCTTATCAGAAAACATATTTTCGATTAGTAAAAATGCTCTAAATTGTTCACATAGGATATCTATGCTTATTTTTACCGGGTGTTACATTATTTGAAAAAAAAAAAAATGTTTAGATTCCCATCAGTTTTTCTATAAAATTTAGTAAAATGACAATAAATATCTGTGTCGGTTTTATTTTTGTTGATTTCTGGGCTACCTATAAGGGGAAATAAACAACCAATACTACTCCGTTCAGAATCGTTTTCTTGGTTGCAATGATTTATATCTAATTCCAGTATACAAATTAAATTAGCCTATATTCTATATATCTTTAAAATATCGCGTTTACTACGGTGACCTACCCATGGTGCGAAGTATATCTGGGTTTTTTTAACAGCTGTATACAGACCGAAACCTACCTAAATGTTACAAGAATATGCACATTGTACCTATATGATTATTTATTACAAATTAATTTCTTAGATTAAAATTAAGGTTTAAATTGAGCGAAAAATTAAGGGACCATATATTTGCGAGTCACAGAATATGTGTTTTAATAGAGTATGATTGATAGTTGTAGAAGAAAAAAATGAATATAGAATGAAACTATGAAAGTGGTATTTTGTTTGAAAAGAAGGGACTCTAAAATTAATTTGGGAAAGCAGCGTAGCTATTGAATTCGATCTCATGAGGAAGGGGGTTTTAGAAGTTCAAACCGGTGGCTTGTCTACGGTCTGAAAAGAAAGAAAAATTGTGATTGTTGAATAGAAGTGAAGTTATGTGGAAGGCGATAGATTTTAAGGATGTAAGCAGCTTTTTGACTGTTGAAATAATTATTTATTTAATATGGTCCAAGAAACTTTGTTCGGTTGTAGATATAGATAAAAATTGGACGACAAAGAAGTTTATACTTGTGTTACTGAAATGGGTACGTTTTTCGTACGGTTTCTGCAGGCAGAGTCTCTAGCTGGTGCCAATAAAACTATGAATATAACCTTGTGCTCGGGAAATAAAAACGACCAGCCGGTTTTATTGCTTGCATACTAATTTATTATACAAGATATGCACGTGTTTACGTGAATGGAATTATTTAGGTACACATAATATTATTATTATTAGTGGATATTTAATAACGTTTTAAACATAGGTGGTTCATTGTCACCGGCTCCTAGTTTTTACATTTTAGGCAACTTTTGTTTTCTACCAAATTATTTGTTTTAGATTTTGAGCGTAGCAAAAAATGAAATGGTTTTATTATGATGGTGCGTTATTTTTCCTGTCTGTGAAAAAATGTTTTACAAGAAATCTTGCTTAAATCGGAAACCGACCAAGAAGTTTTTTGTAGAGAATTGTATCTGGTTGGTGTATTGGGTGGGGAGGCCCTTTTTTATTTTGTCATGTAGTTTTCTTAATAATCAGTAAAAAACGAGAATATTTACGGTAAAAAATTTAAATGAAAAATAATGGTTTTCATTATTTTCGATTTTGTTTTTACCTCAAATCTTGCTCCGATTTTCAAGTGCAGCAACTGTGTGTATCTAGTTTGTGTATAAGGAGGTTGTTTTTTGATTATTTTTAATGTTTACAAATGTAATATGAGGTTTGTAACATGAGGTTAATTTATTACATCTGTTGTATCTAATTGGCTGTGAAAAAAAATCGAGCGCAATTTAGTAGCTTTTTTTTGTACGATTTTTAGTTTAAATTTTGATAAAAATGGTAAAAATCACGATATTTCAAAATATATTTAATCAAACTGTTTAGAATCGTATTTTGTTGGCAATGATTCATCGTTGAGTATAGATATAGATTAAATAATTCTATATGAGTAGAGTATATATTAATATATAAGGTAAAATATCTTCCTAAATCAATTAGATATATTTAAAACGTTTTAGAAATATTTTTGTAGGTATTTTTGCCGTTATTTTTTTGATTTAAAATCTAATATAATATAGATATTAGAGGTAGACCGCCGTTAATAAATCAAGCTCCTCCCATTATCGTTTACGATGGTATGTCATTGCTCTCATATTTAATATTTTAATGTAGTAATAAAGCCATATTGTGTTGAGGTAAAAGACGTGAAATGAATAAATTGTAATGTGTTTTGACATGTGTGTAAATAACCGGTTCGAAGGTAAATATTTTTGGTATTTATCTATACTATCTATTATCATTTTATATTTATTCACACGTAACTACTCAATGTCCAAGTCCATTATTTACATATTATTATTCTGTATTTTTCCATCATCATAAACAACAGTATCCTGCAACACTCGGTCTCTGTATCATTTTTGGATCTTATATCTATTTCTGTTTTAATTCATGTAGGTAAACCTGTGTGTTTTAAAGTTCGAGATAAAAACCTCTTTTATTACACGTGTCGTATACATTATATAGAAATAATGTATAATTTTATATCATTTAATATTTGCAATTTGTATCTATTATAGTAAAATTTAGTTATCTATTTTAATTGAACATCACGATACTGCAATCTATTTAAACGTAATTTTGACAGAATTAAAAAATTAAAAAAAAAAAAAGAACTGATGTATACATTTATAATAATTTATATTTGTACTTAAAGATATTCATTACTGACGAAATATGATTCTAGATGAAGATTTTTACGATTTTCGTCTAAATTTGAACTTAAAAAGATTATTTTTGGTTATTAAGTACCTCGGATAAAATTGTCAAGCATTTCTAATCAATCAAAGCCATGTTATCATATTAAATATGTATTCAAATAAAATTCACGTTTAGAAATTGGTAATATAACTAGGTATTATATGAATATTTGAGGTCTCTGTGATTATTTTTAACCGAATTAAATTAAAAAACCAAAATCGAAAATAATGAAACTTTTACTGTCGTAGATTTATTTGCTTTTCCTATACATTTCCCCCCCCCAATTATTATGAAATTTGCTTGGTTATCAAAAAATTACCTTCTCAATGCACTAACTAGATCTTAAATGCTACAAAATAGCTCTTTTGTCAATTTTTGATTGAAGCAATCAGGATCAAGATTTTGACAGAAAAGTTGTTAATAGACAGAAAAAAAAGTACAAAACTAATACATTGTTCGCTGTGCCCAGAATCTGAAAACTTTTTTTTACAATGCATATTTAAATTGAAATAGAAAAATTAGTTTGTAATAAATAGGTAGGTATCTAGTATTATTTAATAATAGTAGACTCTTCAAAAATTATAATATTAAGTAGTTATAGTGTATATTTAAAAATGAACGTCAATTTGAAATACATATATATCCTTTTTAGTATTATATTATGAGTTAGGTAATTGTTTATTATAAAATATGTAGTTATATCTCAATACTCATAATATTACATTAACTATAGTGACTATAGTGACTACTCACGTGTTCGTGGTTTCTTGTTTTTACCTAATATTGTGTTAGGTCTAGTCGTTAAATCGACTGTAACCACAGTACAGAATGTAGGTATTCCTTTCGCCCAGATACATTTATATATCTAATTCTACTATCTAGTGAAATTTGTAAATATTGTAAATATTAAAAAAAGATGTATACTTACTATAAAAAAGTAATACTACTAGGTTATCTGATTTGGGTAAAAAAAATGGTAAATGAAAAGTTTGAATATATTTTATTAAATTCCTCTCGAGGGCATTTTTGCGTGAACACCCTAATTAAATGTACAATTGACTCTTAGAAACTAATCTATAATATTCTTTTATTTTTAAATATTTGTTTTATTAAATTATCAGTGTTGTTCCATATTGCACGTTATTATGGTAACTGCAGTTAAGTATAGATAATGGAAAATCTGATTAGTGATTACAATTTTTGATAATTATTAATTAATATTGAAACTGATATTTTAGCTCTTTTATACATTTGTATTTATTTCTTATGATTTGTAGGTATGATTGTATGAATACATAATTTAGTAATTCAAATAGAAAATTGTGTTATATTTTGTAATTTTGATATCTATTTCATTAGATTTTCCTTTAGGAAATCTTCAAATAATGAAACACGTCTGTAAGTTATCATTTTTTCCTTTCAGCGAGACATCTCTGGGGAATAAAGAATGATATAAATTTATGACTTTCTTTTTCGAGCAACTTAAATCCCTTAACAATACGTGTAAGACAGTATTTGGAATTCTACTGATGTATGTTTTTAATGATTGTTTTATCATTACAAAAAAAAAATGTATTTTTTTTCAAATCCTTTTAAGCAAGATTATTCAAGCAAAGCAATTTAATTAAATAATATTTATAGTTATATATTTGAAACAATTCATTTTTTCATCGATTTTATTCGAATGGTATGTTTTAATTAAAACATGTACTATATATGGGTTAAAATCGCTTTGAAGTCTCCTACTGGGAAATTTTAATACATTTTGAATACCACCAAAGTAAATTGTATGACATAGACAGTTGCATTACTATGGAAATTGATTAAATTAGTTTGTTGGTCATCTTGTCTAAGATATTTCTTTTAAACCATTTCACATTTAAAATCATTTTATTGTAAGCGTTAATGATATTCAGGATACGCATTCAATTACAAAATATTATAGTTTTAAGTATTATGGCGTTGTAAAATAGTTTATATTGTTATAATATTATGTTCTATGATTGTTTTTATCAGAGTATTTAATTGAATTTTTATGTATAGAAATCGTATAACGTTTCATCTGCAGATGAAAGAAACAATCATAGCATTTGAAATGCAATGTACGGTAAAGCATATTATTACTCTTTGTCCGTTCATATTACTATTATGGACAAAATATCTCGGAGAAATGTGCGTAATTAAATGATAAAGTCGTTGACACGATTCTCAGTCGGTATAGGTACTGGGCGTTCCTTTAAGTTACCTAGTTAACACGTGTCTATGTACTTGTTAAAAACTATTTATCTGGTCGTGAACGTTATGTTTTCATCACAGTAGTTATACTTTCGATTTTCATTTACTGATAATTCAAAATATACAATATTTTACATTATTGTTTATTTTATTTTTTTTGATTTAGATATTTCTAATATAGGTACTTACATATATTTCTTACAGTATATTTTAAAATGTGCTTTATATACGAGTGTACATTATATTTGTTAAACAGAAGAATATTCGTAGAGATTTTTTTACAATTATGTTAGTATATACTATAATATGCTGCTAAACAATGTGAGCATGTGTCAAAGATAATTGACCCAGTTGATCTTTCTGTACTGATCTCCAGCAGGGCCTCGAGGAAATAAGAAAGTCAATTCTCTTGTTCACCTCGTATGGCTTGCGTGGTATATTTTTTGTATTATCAAATTTAAATACGTTATATTATATTAGCCGTTTGTAGGTAACTTGCTATAATGTGAACTTTATGGAGTTTCATATAAGTAGCCAATTAAATTGTATATAGTTGTAGTTGCATGGTCAGTTGTATTTAAACTACTACGTGATCGTTTAATATGAAACGCAAAACGCGCACTTAATGATCTACCGAGGAAGCATTATTGAAAAACGATGTATTTATATTTTTTGAGATATTTGTAGACTTTTTGTAGTTCTACCTATAATTTTAATTGCAATTATGATTTAAATTTATAATTTAGGATATCGTTTAATTTATAGAAATTAAATTAAAATGTAGAGGCGTTGAATGTAACCATAAAGTTTTAATATAAATTTATTATGCTAAGTACCCTTATTTATTATTTAATAATGCCATGTTGTATTGTATTTTTTTTTTTTTTCAAGAAATCGTTAAAACCTTAACAATTATAGTTTAGAAGTTTTTATTTATACAGTGATAACTAAATTGTAAGGTGTAACATGAATAAAAATAGGTGGATTATGATTTATGACAATATGCCTCAAAAATATGCTCACAAGTGGTTTATTATCTTTGTCATTCACGTAAAACCTCGTATGTTTGGTATTTTATTTTGAAAACAGTAGTTAATTTTTTTTGTACATCAATATAAAAATTATACGATCAGAAATAATATATATTATAGTTTATAATAATTATTATTATAGATATTTAGGTATAAAGAAGAATTAAAAATTATTAAAGTTATTCGTATGTTATTTACATATGTTATAGGAAGTGAAGAAAATTCAGGTTATTAGGACGTATTCGTATAGTTAAAAATATAATATTAGTTAAAATGTCGATAATAGTATTTCAAACCTTATATAGTTATATTTATTTAATGCCAATAATATGAATTTAGGAAAATCGATTAAAAATTAAAAATTTTGTGAAGCAATATCATAATTATTATATTTATTCGTTAGTATAATTTTCAGTAAGTAAGTATATTATATTATGCATTTATAAAAATGTATTTTGATGTGTAAAAAATGAATTATTTTGTATACCGCAACGTTGTATGTAGGTATTTAAGGCTGTTGAAAGTGATTCATTTTTTCATACATTTAGACTAATAAACTGGAGTAAAATACAAAAGTATTTATAGTAATTTAATTCCTGTTTTAAAAAATGATTTGACCTCGTATATTTCTTTTATATATTTCGTAAGAAAATAATTTCATTTTTTTTTTTATGACATTTTTAAGTAAGAGTTTATTTTTTTAAAAAAAGTAAATACTATGCACATTAACTAAATCAATTAAACAAAAAAAAAAAACCGAATAAATTATAAAATAAACAAGAAATCAAAGAATTCAAATATGATTTTAAAATTCAAATTGGGTGAGCGGTAGTGTATGAATTTTACTTAAGCGTTTGTTTAAATCGTCGTAAAACGACCGTACCTCTTAAATGGGTATCTGACTGTAGATTAGCGGAAAAGTCTTATTATTAAAGTGCTCATAAAAAGGTAATAATTTTCAAATTTTAAAAAATTAGGAGAAAATTTGGAAAACTGCTGTAACCAACCCTCTTAATGTTATTGTTATTATGTCAGTATCCTGAATAATTAACATAAACGTATTATTTCGTTAGTAATAATTAATGCACTGTTATTACTTTATTAGTATCATCACTTTAAATATTCCGGTTTTGTATTGTTATCTGTAAATATTGCAATTTTGTATGACATAGACTATATAGAGCACTTAAAAAGAAGCGAATTATTGTATACCTACATAGTTGTTGGTTGTAGAATATTTTGCCGAATTGTGCGTATTATTTTTTATCTTGTTAATCATATATACTACATAGTGTAATTAACAGAAATCAGTGTTGCGTAAAATCGAAAAAAATTTAGGGTTATAGCAGGGCTTATTCTAAAGATTTTTCTTTAACCTCCATTCCGAAAAATAATGACACATTTCATGTATATACAAAAATTCTCAGATTTCAAAAATTCTAAAACAATACGACGTGATCCGAGTATTAAGTACACAACTCACAACTAAAATGGGAGTCGTAATTTTTTGTGTACATATGCATATATATATATATATACACGAAGTTGTACAAATATTACCATAGAACTATAAATTCTATATTAATTTTTAATTTTCGTATACGTTACGTATGTTGTGTGTATATAATGTATGTATTGGTGTCCGAAATTCGTGGAACCAATCGCAATTTTGACGTTTTCTAGGATCCAATTTGGTTCCTATTGCTTGTTTGAATAAGACTGGGTTTTACTAATTATCCAATGCTCATCGTAAAGCATATTGTTTCGTAGCAAAAACAAAATAAATATATGTATATATTTATGTGGTTTTTTTTTTGTATAAATTAATCTTTCGGAGAAAGAGGAGCATATTGTAGGGACATTTTTCTTTAACTCCCATTTCATTCATCCATCCACCCCTATGAAACAATATTTGTTTATCTATATATATGTATATCAATTCTTTTGTTTAGGTTTTTTTTTTTTATTAACCATGAAAATGAGCAAGGAAGAGTATATCCGTCTAGGTATATATTTTATATTTACAATTGATATAGTATACCATAGAAACTATTCGTGGGGCTGAATATAATATCTCACCAACGAATTCGGGTTACAATAGCTTGTCTGACGTATTCAAAACTTTGCGCTACCGCCTCTAGCTATACACAATAATGTTTTATTTAAATATTTATAACCAAAAACATTTTTTTTTTCCATATTCTATCGATGCTTAATTTTTATACGGAAACAGTGACATAAATATAATTTTATATACATCCTATCTATAATTATTTTGTTTAAACTATATATATGTACATTCAAAATGCACTGTAGACAATAATACGAATTGAGTGTGTTACGCAGTAGTTCGCGGTTCTGTGTTACTATGGTAAATAATTATTTCTTGTTTGGCTTCTTATTTTACATAAATTTTGGTTTTTGTAATGTACACTTGTATGTAAATGTAAATAGGAAAATATTATTTTACGATGTGGTATAAAATATTTTGAATTTACTCGCCCGAGTGTACTTAATATAATATATCGCATTTATACGGTTGTTGGCCGAGTGTATATAGGAGAATCAGATAAGGATTGTGTCCGGAAATAGTCTTTCACTCACACCTGTGATTTATATAAACGTATTAAATTATATAGGTACGAAAAGTTAGAAGAAAGTGAAGAAATAACGAATCGTAATACCGATTTAATATTATGATAATGGACGTAAAACAATTATAAAATTCTAGTATCGTTTTTTATATTGTGAGATCTTTATGATTTTTTTTTTAGTAAATTCTATACTCGTGTATTAACTGTAAACTTTCACCTAAGACAATATTGAAAAAAAAATAACCAGAGCGATCTTCTTCTCTTTTTATTTGATCCTTATTATTATACTTAATTTAGTTTTGATATATGTGTTATATGTATGCTCCATATTATATTAAATATCAATTAAAACGGTATAAATTTATTTCCTATAGATTTGAATTGTGACCTAGAGAATATTTCTTCACAGGAACCTTCTTAGTTCTATAATAACATAACGTTTCTAGTTAAAAAAAAAAAAATAACAACTTTGTTTTATTTGACTTTGACGATGTGAGCAAACACCCATGCTAATATTAAGAAATATGGCTAAATCCAGACGTTTAATACATTTCGCCCACGAGTTCATTATTATTAATATTTTTTTTTTTACGTAACTTCTTTGTGGGCCGCATACGTTTTGTCACGACGTGGATACACACCCATTATTGTTTTGGGCAGTTTTTGCCTTACGTCCTTACAGAGGAAGACAATCTTACTTTCTAAAATAATTATTACCAATTATTAAAAAGGTACTAGTTATTTTTGGTTGTGATAGTGACAAAGTGACGATATTAAAATAATTTTCTTTAATTTCAGTATTAATATATATTAGATACCTATAATATATAATATTTAATATTCAGGGATTTCGATTTTTCATCCCGTCATTTCTTTATTTTGTATTTTGAATTTAATTTGATAATAGAAATTGATTAATTAATTCTTAACGAATAAAATTAAATAACTTGGAAACGCATAATGCTCATACACCCTGCTGCTATACAAGTATAACATGATACTAACTCTAGAGGTAAATCAATTATATTTTAATTCATTATTCCAGTATCCCGTGTAAATATCATTAAGGTTTGAATGGCATGTCACGTGACAATCATTCACTTAGCGATCGTGTTGTACAAAGGTATAGGTTTTACCGCATATTTCCATTCTGTAGAGCAGATAAATTTACATAATTCGTGATCAGAAATGAGAAGACAGAATTTTATTCACAGAGTATGAAAGAGGTCAAATAGGGGAAGGTTTCTAGTACTTCAAGTTATACACGGTGTTTTAAAAAAAACTGCTTATAGTGACATTTTAGTGTTTACACTTTAAATGAGATTCATAAAAAAATGCCTTTATGTCTGTGAAAAAAATCAAACATTTTAGATTTTATAGTGTTTTATAAATAATTATAATATTGTATTCTTCATTTTAGTATGATTTATATGCTTCTTGGATTTTGCAGAGTTGTATAGTATAATAAGTGTTGGAAAAAAATATGATCTTAAAGAAGAAGGGCTTAAGTTCATTGAGTAATAAAAAAACAAAAATTATAAAAAAATAGAAAAAAATGACTATTAATAAGGAATTTTAGACAAATTATTGTGTACAATTTTTGAAAATTATGGAAAAAATTATAAATGTAAGACAGGTAAATAAAAAAGAAAATTGAAATAATAAAAAAAAAATAAAATTTTAATATTACATTTCTTTCGAAATGTGTGAATATTTTTTTTCCGTGGTTATAAATGCATTTAGAGCAATGAGTTAAAATGGAAGTCTCAGGGGTCAAAACTTTTCGGGTTGGCCCAGGGAAACGGTGGATCGAAGTTCTTAAAGTGGACCTAAAAAATCTGAAAGTGGAAGATACTCGAGACGTGGTCCAAGATGAATATAGATATGGATATGATATTGTTTTGGAGGCGATAATTCTTAGAGTATATTATAAAGATGAAGAAGAGATTTAGTTGTATAGCTCCCGGTATGACCGGTATGACCGGAAGTTCATGGTAATTTAGATAAAATTATGTTTTTTTTTACATCAATAAATAGGTTTATATCCCTCCTTTCCCGGTTTATATTTCTCTGGGCGTTCTTGAAGATCTTATATATTCATAATTTTGTACTTATTGTTTATCAGTTGTTACAACTCACGGTGTTTACCGGAGAAAAATTATCAGAAACATATTGAACTGAATATTGATTTCGGTATTTTATGTTGTAGTTAATCGTAACTATATAATACTGTACAGCTGTATGCACGGACACGACGACGTGTGTGCGTATTGTGCACGTGTTAAATTGAAAATTATTACTATTCGAATTTTTAACGGAAAATCGGCGGCGGTTGTAATATATTGTGATGATGAAATTTAAAATATATAACTGTGCGCATGCGCACAGCCGTCTGCGTTTTAAAATATTATTGAAATGACGCTACACACGCATCTAATGTAAATAAATAACGGGTGACATAGCAAAATTATGTTGCTTAAAACATTAAAAGTTGTTTTAAGAAATTAGAGTATAAAAACGAACATTTGGTTTAAACGTTTCCTCCTTTACGTTTGATAATAGGTCGATTAGTTCACTATACTGTAATATAACCTAACTAACGGCGAAAAATGGGTTATGTTGAACGTGAATTAGCTGTATACCGTGCTTTTGCTAGACTGAGACAATAAATTAATGCAAGTGTAACGTCTTTTTATAATAATAATATTTTCTTAATGCCTTGAATACCGTGATACGTGCGGGGGGGGGAGAGGGAGGGGAAAGTCGTTGGTGGCTTGCGAATTTGCGTAGTAGGAGCGAGCGCACGCCGCGCGCGCGCTCTCAGACCGCCGACGACGCCGCGCCGCGTCGCGCTGCAACCAGTGACCGGGTAAACTGGTGAGAAGTCCGAGAACCGTATTCGGTTTCACGCGCGGTACACGTGTTCGCGTCCGTTACGCGATTACAAAATATCCGATCCGTTGATACACCTAATAATAATGATGTTAATACGATATTACAGTGTGCCCGTGATTTCTATACGGTGTTAAAATTTTGAATCAAAATAAACATATTATTGTACCGAACTCGGTTATTTTTTAAATTGCGTCCGATTGATACCCGTCGCGCGTGGTGTTATTTTATTTGCGATTTTGCCGTCGAAATTCCCGCGACGACTGAACGACGATACATTATATTATTATCGATTTAATACATTTTTAATAAAATCAAAAATGAAGTGCCATTGATCGTCGAAAAACCAATTTAACTGCGTGTTTCGTCTGCGTCATCAGGCTCGATTGTAGAAAAAAAAAATGGTACGTTACTGTGTTATTATTAGAATTCTTAGAATATTGTTAGGTTTAAATATTATTATTTAGGTGTTCGATAATTTTGCGTAAATACATTCATATAATTTGCTCTACGCGTTTAAATATTATCGAATTATTTATTTTATTTAGAAATTCCACGATTTTGGAATAAATTTTAATTTCGGGCGACCGACCAATGTTATATTATTATCATTATCATTTATCTGAACAATTTAGAAACCGATAAAAATTACTTGCGCATATTGATAACGTTGCTATAATATTTAACATTTATTATATTTAATACTATGCAGTTTCCCCGTAGTGTTAGTGTCTGGGGTGGGAAGTTTAAAAAAGATTTAAAAAAAATATCGTCATTTAACCTATTTACTGGCTATATTTTGTGCAGAGATTTTAAATACTTTACACACAGTGTTGTTTAAACTTTAGTTGATTATTATTGCAGACTGCAGTAAAAAATAATAAAATACAATAATTTATTGTTAATAATATCGTGCTAGCGAATAAATTTACACACAAATTATTGAATATTGAAATGCCTTTAAAATTTTTTTTTGTGAACATAGTGTATTATATTATAATTAAGATATATCTAACCTCGTCGTCTCGAAATTCGCTGTTATTTTCCGAAATATTATCGACTTCCGAACTAATATCGCACTGTTTTTCATGGTGTTATTTTCCATCCACGGGACCCGTTAAAAAAAAAAAATGTATACATTTTTTTTAATTTTCATAATTAAAGATTTTTATTTGTGAGTATCGGAGTATCACATTGTATTTTGAACATAATTAATTAATTTAAGAGTCAAGTATAAAGTAATATACGATTTGTATTAATTAATCACGACGTATATACCGTCGACTACCCAGCTAAACGTCTACAAGCAACTTTTTTACCAGAAATCTATTTCTTCAAACAAAAACTATAGGAACTCTTTTGTAGCATTTTTTTTTTTTTTATATAGTCGGTGCATTGGGAAGGTCATTTTCTAATTTTCCATGTAATTTTCTTGCCACAGTTTTGTAAAATCGACTGGTTTTGTTGGGTATCCGACGATATATTATATATTCATAGAAGCGTTGGAATAGGTACCGCGATATTTTATTATTGGTATATTCAAATTATTAATAACAATATTTTTCTGTAAGTACGAATTGTGTTGTAACATTATCGACAATGTTTGTTATTTTCGTCGAGATTTAAGAGAAAAAATATTAATTTTATTTTTGTCCGATGGGTGTACGCGTATGTAGTTATTATAATATACGGTATACGATTAAGTTTCTTTAAATTGGTTTTTTTTTTGAACTTCGACTATATAGTCAAAACGAATTTATTCTTAGAATAGATAACAAATTTTTCGCGCGAATAATAAGTTCGATTTTAGCGGTATACGTGGACAACAGTTGATTTGAAACTTTGAAAAGTGTAATAATAATAATAACAACAACAATAATAATAATAATAATAATGATAATAATAATAATAATAATAATAATAATAATGGTATAGGTACTGTAATGAACGTCTCGATCAATATTTATACCTACTACTTTATCAATTACTATTGTACGCACGCGTTTACACCGTAATGTTAAAATGGTTTTAGATCCATGGGCAATTTCCCCGTTTATTTCGATCGTCGTTAATATGTGCGTAATATTTATTATTCGAGGATCTAAAACCGTTTTAATTCTGGTTATAACAGTTTTCGTGCAATTCTTAAACGCGCGGTAAACGATTTGAAGTGTTTGAATATTAAATTAAATTATCATTATTATTATTTAACCCCTCCCCGATTCCTGCTGTCATTACATTTAATAATAGCGTATTCGAAACGTATACGATAATATTAAAGCTGGGCGTGTTAACTGATTTGTTTAACTAGTTAAAGACGTCATGTTACATTAAAAAAAAAAAATCCAAGTTAAGTTCAATTCAAAATATAAATTAATTTTAGTTAAGTTAGGTTAGGCTATACATTTTCAGGATAATGATAGGTAGCTATTATAGTTCAGCTGAAAGTCAAAAGTTGCTTTTTTTATTTCCCTTTACTGTACACATTCGTAAACGTATTTTGTAATTTAATATTTAGACTTTTATAGACTTACCTACTATATATAGGTATAATAATTGTTGTGTGGATATCCCTCATATCTCTACATAGGCCGCATGCCCGTATTATTTTGTATTAATGATATTCATGTAAAAATATGTAATTTTCGTCGAAAAATAATTGTAAAAACAGTATAAAAAAATATATTCGAAAATATATTTTTAAAAATAACTTAAATTTTAACGAAATGACTAAGTTATTTTCTATTATTCTGTTTTTTTTTTTGACATAAATAATTTAGTTATAAAGAAAAATATATTTTATCAATGAATTTTTGAATTTTTAAACGTATCAATGTATCAAACGTTATATACATTCGTACTATTATGTTTATATTATACACTTACGCGTATTTCAACTATATTTGCCCTTGCAGCAGACCCGTATTTCTAAAACCAACACGAAACCGCGCGTTGTTAGGGTATACTAACCATTTATTTCCCCCTAAAATACATGTATAGTATAGGTACGTTTCCTACGTCAAGTTTCATCATTATCAGCACTGTGTCGGGCTCTCAAGAATATTAAACTCTCCCCCTTTTTGTCCGAAAGTACCTCCTCTCACGCGCGTACGAGCCGATAATATGGCGTTTGTTGCAACCTTTGTGGGTGCCTATACACATAAATAAGTTTGCTGTACCCTTATTGAAGTTGACAGATATGCGTGATTATAGCGCGTATACCGAATGCGGGAATTAATAACTCGATTTGTGGATTTCTAGTTTCCATAGACATAATAACATAGTTACAGTAGCAGTGTACTGGTAGATCGATAAAAAACGTATTTTAAAAGACGTCGAAATTCTTATCGTAAGTATCTGTATACTTAAAAAAGTAATCTTTTTTTTTATTTATTTATTTTTTTAAGAACATATGTTTTAAACCGTAACTATTTTGTGAACAAAATGTCGATTTTTATTTCACTTTAATTGGTACAATTGTTAAACCGAATTTGTTTCAGTCTCTTATTTTAATTTGGATATAATAGAAATTTAATACGCGCTATTGTATAATATATATATTATTATATATGTGTATGTATGTATGCCGAATATATAGGTACATTTTTTTGTTAAACTTTATAGTAAGCAATAGGTACCATATTATACTTTCGCTTTTTCGAAATTTTATATTTGAAGACCGAGGGGGTGGTGGAGACAAGAGATAAATTTGCCATGGGAGATTATGGAGTTTAACAATCGCGATGTAATCGATCTACATCATCTGTAAGGTGAATGCCGTTCTGCAGGTGCCATACTATACCGTGACATCTCGATTCGTCCACAGTGAAATTTCACCGATCACGATCACGAAATTATAATTGAATGTATAGATAACTACTTATAGGTACATTTCTTGTACCTATATATATTATTATTATATATTATTTATTTTTACTTTTAAGAAAAACCTATTGCTACCTCTCTTTTGATAATTTTTCGAACTCCAGAAGTTTTACCTTTTTTTTTCTATACGAAAAACGTAATTATTGTTGTTATAATAATAACACAACCCGTGTTTATATAGTCGAAAACATAATATTATTAAATATGTAGGTATACGATTTATACTAATATTTTCGTGTACACGATCAACTATTATAGCTATATCCTAAATATATATTTATATATATTGAATGTTATGTTTCAAATACATTTGCTTATTTAAATTGGAAAAAAAATATGATTTCGCAAATTGATCGATCATACCTGTGACAATCGTTATCAATTATGTGACAAAATATCATCCTATATAATAAACCTTCCAATTTATTTATTTTAAAAAGGCATTTTGCAAAGCTATTGGAGTTACGTAGCGAATTAATTATATGATAATAATATTACTTTAATTAAATGTAATTAGTATTAGTTAATTTAGTTTATCGCATACCTGTATATTTTTTAGAGTTTCAATTTGTATCACGTGTGTGTTATTTTTATGTAAATAGATATATAGATATTAGAATTTCTGGGCTCATACACGAGTCTTCTTAGTGGACCCCAGTACTCATATGTATATATGAAATAAAATAAATAAATATCGATAACCTAATTTAATCTATGAGTGTACCCAAATGGGTATTTTGGGTCCAGCTCCCCCCCTTCATCCATAAATGTAGTAGACCCTTCTGTAAATATGTGTATAAGTATGTGATGCTGTGTGTATAACTATATTATGACTAATATTGGTATTATTAGCAGTAATATGTAAGCTAACAGTAGTAAGCTATTGGTTATGAATTTAACTATAATTATAATTTTTAGAGAACAACTAAAATAAAAATGATAGACTCTCCCCCATAAAAAAAATTCTAAGTCGCTTCTAACCAAATCCAATCCAGAATTTAACAAAATTGTCAGTTGTTTTTTACATTTAAGGCAAATTAAAACAAATTACCTTTCTAATATAGCAAACCAGATTAAAAAAAGTTACTAGAAAATGTCTATAAAGTTTTTGGCCGGAGCAAGATTCCTGATGGAAAATTGTTTACAGGCACACACTCAAAAAGAAAAATAGAAATACTAATACATTTCTTGCTTCACTCATAGTCATTATATTGACTATAAAATCATTGGATAAATATTATAATATGTTCTCGTTACACCCAATATTTATTTTAAATTTTACTAGTGCGGTATACTTATTTAGTTTATATAATACATATACATATATATTTTTAGTGCGTTTTATTTTTTTGTCAGTTTATTCCAGAAAATATACAATTTGTTTTTGTAAACAATATTTAGTGACACATTTTCTGACTCACCAAAATCTTACTTAAAATTAATCATATATTTTTTTTTTCGTGTGGTACTAGGAGCAGTTTTATAGGATTGGTCAGATGTGGGTAGTCGAGTGGTCGAGGCGTTGACTAATTCGGTAAACGCGACAGGGTCAAAAGTTGTATTATTGCGACTATACGGGTTCACGCCTATATATTTTTATTATCATTACACAGACTGCGTCGTCGTTCTGAACCAAATTATTTTATTATTACGCTATAATTATAACGTATATATTATACCGATTCGCAGTTTAGGAATAGTTAAAATTTGTTCATGCATAATATTATAATAATATAATAATATATGCAATTAATTCCGTACACTTGTATATGTTATAAAATATCGAATCAGACAATAAAGACATTTTACGGTCTTTTATGCACATCGTCTTTTACGTGTACAGTGTAATCGGAATAATGACGTTTTCGAGGATGTGAGAGGATGTTCGCTGACATCTCCGTACAGCAGCATATATACAAGTTCTTACAGTTCTATTGTCATTTTATCTTGGGCGCGTGCTGAAAAGGATTGCATTACATGATGTGTCTATCGTCTGTATCATGTGTCAACCGAAAAACTTTCATCAATGGCGTTTTAAAACGACCGACTATAATTTTATCGTAACCACGGCAAATAATAATAATATTATTGCATTGTAAGGCCAGCCAGTTGCAGGTATTTCGCCGGTTTTCTGCACTCAAAAATTATCGTACCTCATTTAAATAATGACAAGTAAAAGTTAGTCGTCTGTGTACGATTATAATATGACTTAAAAAATATAAGAGAGCACACGGGTCGTGTGATTGTGTTGTACAACTGCACGCAGTGCTCGATAGGATTTATCGTTAAAAAGTCGCTTGAGTTTATAATTATATGGCAGTGAAACGATAATATAGAGAAGTTATTATTTTCAAAGTTGTGTCTCTTGCTATATTGGTAGTAAACTATTTTATTCGAGAGTTTAGTCTGCGAATTCATGAATTTATAGTTTTATTTATTTATAAAACACATTATTCAAATGAGAAATTTAAAACATTTTTATTTTTATTTTTATATTTTACTGTTTCATTAAATTGTATCGATATACTCGTATATATAGATATTGTGATGGTATAATTCTGTTTTTGTAATGTACAACACAATAAATTCATAAGTGTATATATTTAAAAATAAAGAATGCTTATTTTATCTCTGAGGTTAGGTTAGATTACCAAAACTATCGAAAAATGTATGCCAAAACTCTAAAGCTAAAAATTCAAATCTATAGACAAATTACTGCACATAGTTTAATATATATATTATTAACTATAAATAGACAGGTCGATAGTCTAAGTTATATCTTTAAATAACTAATAAATAATGTACAAATTAGTTAAAATTTTGACCACTTTGTAAAACTTCGTAAAATACAAAAAAAAATATTCATTTAAATTATTTTTTCTTAAAATAATCGTTGTTAAAAAGGTCACCAATTTGTATTTATTTATTTTTTTAAAATAACTTTTCATCTGTTTGTTTTAAACTATATGCATGTACATAATAATAATTGTCAAAATTAATTTCTTTCATGTAATATATTGCTTTTTGTGTTCGATTTATTACTATTATTCGTAATATATTATGTTAGATAACACGTATAGGCGAGACTTCAGAAACATTCATTCCAATATACTTAACGAAAAAAAACTCATCGCAAAACCGATACATTTTCTGATTCTAAAAGTACCACTCAACTAACTTATGTGCGATTAAATTTGCAATGAAAACAAAAAATAAAACATTTTGTAAGAGTACTATATATACGTATATAGGAATAAAAAAGACTACCCTTTTATTATTATACTATATTATATTACATACTACGCCAAAATTGGTTTTTTATACGATTAAGGACCTGATTTATTCGCTAGTTCTTTTCAGTTGCAGTTCATATAATGTCCATTGGTCTTGTTTTATCGATTGATATTGCTGGGTACTGCTGATATAATATAATTGGGAGTCAAGACCATTTATTTTACTAAACTCGTAGTTTTATTACACCGGGACCTGCGTTACCCACCTTTAATTTCCCGTGATGTTAGACAAATTATTACCGAAACTAAAATATATTACCGATACAATTATTGGACACAGTCTATAATATACAGACCTGTCTATATATGCGTAATAATACTAAGTGTACACGTAATACAATTATTCTTGTGTTAGGCAAATTTAAGTAAAAGTTATGGTATATTTCGCCGCCTCAGTTGTATATCCTTAATGGTTTAAAAATTGTATTTTGTTTGGTGCTACGCAGTAAATAATATTACATTGTATTACATTTGTTATATAAAAATGTGTAACAGAAAAATATTTTGCTTATGTCCATTAAATGTATATATAGTATCATAATATCTATAAAAAAAAAAAAGTAAAAACTTTTTTAAATATGTAGAAACGTCTATATACGTACTACGAGAGACAAAGCAAAATCATTTTGTCGAACATGAATCAAATTATAGAAGAGAGTCAACTAAATTAAAGCAAACACGATTTATTTGTCTCGAAAACCAGATGTATTTATTTAATAGGTTTATGATTATTAAGTTATTTTTGTGTATCTGTTTTTTGTTTTGTTTTTTCATGTTACGTTGGTATTGGCTTAGAATATAGTTTCATTCTTGTATTAGTATAATGAAATTATCAATATCAACGAAAACAATAATACTATACCTATAAATATATTTATATTATAGAAGTATACGTGTAACTTGACGTTATAATCATTAAATTTCGGTTTTATACGATACAACTTTAATAGTTATTATTTAGCCTTGTTGATAGATTTCATATTTTATCAGTGTGTCATAAGTAGTTGCTCCTACTCGTTAGTATGACTCATTACTTTTTTGTATGGGTAAATTACCTAGTTTATGTATATTGAACATTTAAATTTGAATTTAGATTACTAAAATTACAATTTTTGTTATGTTTTTTTATAATTTTAATACCTAGTTGAATGATATTTATATATAAATAAAATAAAATATACATAAATTAATATTACCTATGTACGAAATTTCTTTTATTATTACGACAACGTATGTTGTGGTGTGGAGTGTCGGGGATGTGGTAAGGGATGTAATAAAGTGAATATGCCCGACAATAAGGCAACAGGATTATTTTCGATACATTTGGTTTTATTTACGATACATTATAATGTCTATTAATATCGAGCTGAGACCCTTTATTATTACTTTTCTCCGTTTTAAATCCGACATAAAAGAAAATATAAAGTCGATACGCACTTTTTATCATTGCTTATTCGAGTTTGTTTCAATAACCTTATTGTTAGCACTGACTAAAAAATTGTGGAAATATTTAAAAAAAAAAAAAAAAAATTGAGTGTAAATATTAATGTTGTATAGTTATTACATACTACGAAAACGATCAAAACGCTTTTTTCACATAGGAATTTTGTTTAAACTATGCGAAGTTTGGAATTTTCGATAATAAGTAATAGTCAAAATTATATTTTACATTTTAAGACACACGCTATCTCTTAGTACGCGAGTATGTAATATGTGTTTTATTTTATTTTATTATATATGATGAATGGTCTTTAAATGTACGTTTAAGTACACATATATAGATATGGGAACTTGAAGTTTATATATTTGTGATTATTATTAGGCACTAAATATTATATTGGTTGGTATTTTAATATATTCCCGAATGAAAAAAAAAAAAAAATCAAAAGACCAATAGTCGTTATTTTTATGCGCCTAAAATATACACGTTGAATAATATTTTTTTAAAGATATAGTCACGTTCGCCGTGTTATTATTTTGCTTACTGCTTCGAGATAGGTTCCATACAATAATATTGTCCAAACAATATATTATGCAAGTTTACCGATGTATTTATAGAAGTACGCGTATAATACTTATAGGTAGCTACAATTTTTTTATTTTTTTCTTTTCTTAGTTTCATCCTTTCCTCTTTTGACATCACACGGATAACTCACTTGTCCGTGACTGAACTGACAACTACTTTTTTCTACATTATAAGCCCCGACCATATTTGGTATCTTTTATACATATCTATATATATGAATGTCGAATGATGAATCACCGAAAATAATATATGTATTAGTTACTATACTTATATTATTTATACTTCAACCAACAATGATAAACAATTGGGAAATATATTCTTAAATAATATTATCTGCCTATATTTAGTAAAAGAAATTGTATAATTGAGATATTTGACAGCGTAAGTACAGGAGCGCAGATGCGCCCGAAAATGTTTAAATATTCAATTTTTCCCCCACGGACAAACGGTACTTAGTGCTGTAATTTAATGTAATACACCACCTAAACTGTTATGAGTTTTATAAAGTTTATAAAAAAAACATTTATTATTTAAAAATGCATATTATAACTAAGCGCACTTAAATTCAGCTTTCGGGCTAAATTTATTATTATGGTCTGCGCAAATTGACTATATATACTTACTGTCTTTAAAAATGATTGACAATAATACTATTTTAATCGAGTTAAATAATAAAAAAAAATATATGTAAACCGTGGTTTAAAACTTCCATCTTTTTTTTCTTTTGTTTACAACAAACAAATTATTTTCAAAGTTTATTGAAAAACTTGACTCTAGTTTTTTTTTTTTTTATATTTCTTCCCGCTGTAACGTCTGTAACACGTCAATAATGTAGAATAAAAATAATTTTTCATGAAATGTGTTTGAAAAAAAAAAAAAAAACAATCAAATTAACTAGACGCTACATAAACACCCGCATATTGTTGTGTGGTATAATATGTGAAACTAAAGCAGCTAGAAGTCTTTATTAATACTAGATCATAATAATATATATATTATATGTTAACTATACATTTGTAATATTATGAAAGTTAAAACGGAAAACATATTTCTTGTGAATTTATTTTACCGTTTGTCGATTTTTATTCGATTATCAAAAAAAAAAATATAGGGTTCAAAAAAATGATTTCACCATGTTTTTATGAGGTTTAAAAACCTTTAAATAGGTACTTATTTTGTGCGGTTACGGGCTTGTTAAACGAATAATTATTGTTTTAAATAGTTTTAATATTGTAGTTGTGAATAATTCCCGGCCATTTTTTGCAGTGTACATTATATAATATACAATACATTTATCAGCAGTAAATTAATAACTATCGTTTACTTAAAATAAATGTTTGTAACTAGATATTAATGAATTATAATAATTATCATGGTACCATATGAAGGCTAGATTGACATTAACCATATCGATATTCGTACCATGGTCAGATTTACTCGAATTTTACACTGACGCAGTAGTACTACAAATTTGGACTTGATGCAATGTGCAGATGATTCGCGTTCAAATATCAGTTTTGAACCGGTGGCCCAGGCTGCCAGGCTGTTGGATCGAAATAATTATATTGCGATACTGGAATTCCTTTCTGGAATCCGGAATTAATGCACTATATTGATTCTGATAATAATAAACCATTTTAAGTTTTACATTATGTAGAAGAAAACAAATGAAATATTTTCTTTTGTCCGATAATAATATTTGTCATACAGGTATAGGTTTTACTGTTGGTACGTTATTGTGTATATCAATAAAATATTGGACAATTTCGAGGTTTAAAATGTGTGCTGTATTACATTTACCGTTTTCGTTGTGCAGTTCTAAAGTAGGTAGGTATGTTTTGGAATTTCATTTATATCTACGAGAACGTTTGGTACTGTAACACATTATAGAGAGATATCTACATACCTATAGAGGTAACTATGACTGTTTTCAATAATTCATGGTTGTCGATTGTATTAAAGTTGTATATAGTGTAGTATACTGCAGTGAGTAGCCAGCGGCAGTGTAGAAACCGGCAAAGGAAACATCGTGCAGTCCAAATAAACATCGATTGTATTGTTTTTTTTTTTTTATAATTTACGGGCCGTTTAAAAAATTTGCATGTGACGACGGTTCTTGTACATGTATGTATATTTTTTTAAAGGCTTCAAGCGCCTTCCGATATGCATACTATGAGTATACCTACTCATATTATAGGCATGCAAATTATTATTAGTAATGATAAAGTCGTGATGGAGAACGTTTAAAGAAACAAAAAAAACGTGTATGTACGTGCCCGCATTATATTAAACGGATTTTAATAGATGTAGATGAATGATAGGAGCAGTAGGGCCCGGATTTATAACCAAAAACTTACACGAAATACGCATGCAAATATTTGCATTTATCATTAAAATACGTAAAGATGAATAATAATAAAAAAAGATCATGCTATTAGTTTTTTAAGTTTTTTTTTCTAGCTCTTCGTTATTGACATTATCATTGGGTACATACAGCTAACTTTATTTTGAGTCAATTGTTATTATTATTATTTGTACTAATTTGTAAATTATATAAATTAATACAAATATGCAATTGCATACAAACCTGGGCCCTGGATGATGATGTGATATTATGTTAAAATGAAGTTATAGAGAAACGTTGTTGTATACTTGTATGATATTTGTAATGTATTCAACGTACTAAACGGAACGCATTTAGAATTATTTTTATATTTTTGATTCTGAATGAAACGAGGAAAGTATAGATTTTACTATATATATATTTTTTAAATTTTGTGTGTCTGAAAACTATAAACTTTAAGAACATTCTTGTAGCATTTTTAATCTACCAAGTTGTTACATTGATGAGGCCATTTTTTAATTTTCCTCTTATGCCTAGTTGTTTCGGGTTCTTGTGTATTATTATAAATGTCAATTAATAATAAAGCGTTTTAGACAGACGGATGAAGTCCGGTTTGTGTATATATCTATAAGATGGAAAAACTGGACATTTTTTGTGTCATTTTCGTTGATTTTTGGATTATCTTAGTAACAAGGGAAAAATACGACTAATAATACTTTGCTCAGAATCGTTTTTGTTAGTAATGGCTTATCGTTGCGTATTACGAATATAAATTAAATTACTCTCTATATGTATCCTCACTTCTAACTTCCCTCCTAAAACAGCGTGGCACACCTATATATCAGAATATCAGCCTTTTTTACACCTATTATAGATTTTATAATAGACCTATACTTGATTTTAAGCAATTTGTCGGGTTTTTTTTTTGTCTAATGTCCGGATATGGTGATATCCGGGGACCAATTCAACGCCTCCACAATATGGGAAATAAGTATATAATATTTTACCTACCTACCATGTATTATTTGTTGTCGGAATAATTTCGTCGGAATTGAAATGCGATTTGTAGTATGCGTGTCATGAGCACGCGTGTACATTACTGCGCACCGTTACGCGCGGCTTAAAAGTACATTTTGCGACCGTACAAATGCCGTCGTCGTCACCCTTTTCGACATTTTCATAGGTTTTTCTGCAGACCTCGTTTTATAGGTACACGAAAAAAAATAAATATATATATATATATAAAACCTTTTTTTCCCTTTCTTCCCACCCCGGCCAAAGTAGGTAGTGGTCATATCCACGCGGAATTTATTTGTGAAGTTATTCATGTTCACGTTTCATCGCTGCAATACATACGCACGAAATAATTTAAATTTATAAAGTCGCGATACGAATACGAAATAATAATACTGCTATGCGACAATGCTACAACGGTGCAGTTTGACGTGTGCTGTTGCCCTACTACACCCGGTGTGTATATGCACCGATCGTGCTTTATCGAATTCGCAAGAATCTCTACGACCCAACCCCATGCATCAGAGTTCGAAAGCTCGGATACCGTTTTAATATATTTACCTACCTATCTCGTCGATCCGGTGGATAAATACAATATGCATATCGAGGACAGTTCTCTGATCGTATTGCAGGTATTCTTATCTGATTGATTTATTGGTTTTTATTTTTACGGTTTGGTGCTATTACGTGGGCTCAGTGGGTAAGTGTAGGTATATAGTAGGAAAAGGAACTCAGCCATGATTTCCAAAGGACTAGTGACTATATAATGTTATAAATTTTTAATGTATGCCGTTTAAATAAGAACTATATTATAATCTATAGCTACAAAATAAGAAAATAGGACACATGAAGCAACTAGGTGTGTATATACTAGATACTTACCTACATTGTTCATCGCTAGAAATGTAAATACGAAAACAATTATCGCTATCGAAGTTTGATTATATTTTGTGGAGTACTCGCTGCATGTATACTACTTACATACACCTGCGGTACTGAATATATCTACGTCCGTTATTTATTTTATTTACCTTTATATTTATTTATAAACTAACGCCTTACGGTTTTTTTTTCAGAAGTACATAAAAGGACATAATTAACAGACCATCATTTAAAATGTGATGTATCACTTAGCTAATTTTTTTTTGTAGACATTACGATTTAAGTGTAAAATGTTAACTTAAAAAGAAAATATGACCCAAGTTAATTGAATTATTGAATTAAGTTATGTACGTGTATAATAGCTATAAATGTTAGATTAGTAAATTTATTATTAACAATGACAGGATAAGTATATATATTATTATATTGAATTCATCATACTTTATATTATTGTTATCAATTATTAATCTAATTTGTTCGTTATAAGTTATTAAATTATATAATTTATTTAATAAAATATTTAACGTGAGTGAATAGTATAGATATTCAATAAAACTGTTAAATTTTTGTTTCAGGTAAGTTAATATGACAGTATCAAAAATAAAAACAAATACCACTTATATGTTGATAATCGTGTAACGTAAGTACTTATTCGTAATAATATAATATTATAGATTATCAACAATATAGATACCATCTACCTATAGTGTTTTACATACGTTAATAAAAGTGAATTAGTAGGTTGTTTATTTTATTTAGTAAAGAATATGTAAAATTGTTATACTGTCATACATTTTTTTAAAACTACATTTGTTTTACACATTTGTACATAATTTCTATTTCCATTTTCCAATAAAATGTTCTCTCATATAATAGCTCGGTTATTTATAATAGCCATTTTGCTGCAGATTTTTTTTATATTGGTAATAAGCGATGTAACTAAATAAAATAAATAGATTTTTGATTAAAAAGTTACTATTTTTTAAACTATTTCACATAAAAATTACAAAAACGTATCGATTTTAAAATATTTTTTGTGTGATACAGCAGTGGCCGAGTTGGGTATAAACATCGTTATTAATCGGCATTGAATAACTTGCCGGACTGACGGTGTATCCTATCATACAGTAATACTAGCGCTGTAAATTGTGAGTTTTGTAATAATAACTGATGAGTAACGATACTGTTTAAATCCCAGCAAAGCTGCCGCTGTTATCATATTAAATAAATCCAAAAGTCGCGTTTTAAGCAATAGACATTATCAACTTATTTTTAAAAATTTAATAATAAATTATTTTAATAATTTATGAAAAAAATAACTTACCTAGATATTAGTGTCACTGCCAATCGATCTGAGTTAATTTACAAGTCAAAAAAAATTTAATGTAAATTCTCAATTGTTTTTACCACTAATATGTATGTTAGTGCTTAGAATCAGAAAACGTTTTTTTTTCCATAGATTCGTAAGTTTTTTAAGCAATAGTAAACTGTACGATGGCTAATTTTCGTTCGGATAATTGCTACCTATAATACCTATGTAGGTAGGTATGTTAATTGAATATCACGGGGCATGTAAGTGTATATCGAGTACGTCGAGGTTTATTACTTTTGTATATGTATAGTATTGTTATTCTGTGTTTTGGAGATGAATAATAACGTTTATTCGTTCGGTCATTTCGTTCGGTTTTTTTTGTTTCCCATAATAGTTCATCGCATCATTGAACCCTAGGCGAATAATACTAATTATCATGTATTTGCAGCTTTATATTCTGTTTGGTTCAATCGTCTGTCTAATGACAAATGTCTCGATGCTGGATTGATCGAGGTCGAACGGAGAATTATTCCCGGAGTTACCGTGTATGGTTTTGAATTTCGTATATTATATTATTGTCTGTCATTGTAGTCGTATTCTCCCCTCTTTTTGCTTATTATTATTTTAATACGTTGTGTACGTGCAAGCACATTTTACCCCATGTGTTTAATAATTTGAATGTGGGTGGCCAACGGTTCATAGCTATAATGCGTTCCCCTCGGTCAAGGATTTGCCTTTTTTTTTACGATTCACTCGTGTTTTTAATTATTATTTTCAATTACTAATCTACATCTGTATAATGAAATTAAAAATCAAAATAATTCCTATCAATTTTTTTTTCTTCAATAGTCAACAGAACAATATTATGTTCTTAATAATAGGAATTTTTTTTAACTGATTGTCTAAGTACATTTATGTTGATTTTGGGATGTTTAGATGTGCATTACTGCTCATTGGGAATTATTTTCATAAATCTGTCTGGTTTGCTTATCAACGAAAGGTGTAATATTTTTTTAACGTGCCTGCAGGAGGCGGGATGAGAAAAGAAAACATTCAATTAACATAATACAAATTTATTGAATTCATAACAAATATTTACCAAATTAATCACGAATTCGATATTATTGATATTTGATGTTATGTTATACCTATTTATTTTTATTTATTTTAGGCATACAATAATTTATTCGTTTGGTAATTGATTAATATTCCATCCATTATTCTATTTGACGATTTTGTACAAATCTATACCTATAAATATATTTTATGGAACATAATTTATTATCAGATTTATACCCATTTGCACCAATTCATATATGAAGTTTAAATACATTTAAACTTGATTTAGCTTTACGTTATCCTTAAATTAAGGTGAGGCTATGTTTGTATTGCACTATTTACAGAATACCTAAGTAAGGAACACTTAAATTTATTTTTGGTGTTTTGTTTCTAATTTCAAATAATAATGATAACAATTATGAGATTAGGAACAAATGATTTTCATAATTTTCAACAGCTGTGAACTGTAGTGTTTAAAAATCTAGGTAAATCTGTATTAGTAAATCTATTTAGGCAAACGATGATCTACAAACTTCTTCATTATTTTTATTGTAATCCCTAAAGTATTCCATAAAAATAACCAACTTCATTGCAACAAAAATACTAACATCGTTTTAATTCACAATATTATTATATAACCATTATAACCTAATCTATAGGTCTATGCACTTCACATTTCGGAAGTATTTGCATAGATTAGTACAAGGTGTTTGAATAACGTATACACTATTTATAACAGCATTACACTATTCAGACTTTCTATAACTTGATATATTATAATATGTTTAGAGCTATAAAAATATAACAGTCGTGACAAATAAATAGTGATCAAGTTCACCCCGAAGGGAAGCAGTATAATATGTTATACTGTGGGGAAAGCTAAACCGGACAATTGGGTTCGTGATCGACACTCCCGAGATAAAAGTTTATAATATAAGAGACTATAAACCTAAATAAGCAGTTAAAGGTTTTCAATATTTATATTGATGTTTAATTAAATAATAATAATAATAATTATTATTAGTATCGAAATTTGGACGCGTTACGCATGAAACAACTTATGTCTTGAATAATGTTATTATAGTATCGAATTTGAATACTATAAGATAGTATTAAAAAAAAATCTGTGAAAATGTATCATTTATTTTAAGTCAAAAGTAAAAATCAAATTTGGATAAACTATTCTCAAAAAAAAAAAAAAAAAAAAAAAAAAAAAAAAAAAAAACAAATACAAATACCAGGTATGAAATTCTGAACTATATATTTGAAATAGAATTGCACTTTATGAGTTTTCTATTTGTTAATGAAATGCAATAATAATACCCAAATAGTTGTTTTCGCAAACAACCATAAACAATTATTATATACATCATATAAATTACATTTTCGATTTATTGCACTACCACCGTGTTTTTACTTTCGATACAGTTCATACCACATTGAAAAGAAATAATTAATAGAGCAGTTTAAGTCTATCCTCACCTGAAATCAAAAAAACAAAACATCGTGCAGTGGCGTAGATAGAACAAAATTCGGGGTAGAGGGATTAATTTTGAAAAATTCTCATTGACTTAAAAAAAAAAAAAAATCATCCATAAATTAGTATAATAAAAAGTAATTGTTGATGACGAATATTTTTAAGGGAGGAGCTTATAACCTACAAAATGTCCTACTGGCTATGCCACTGGATCCATGGAAGAAGTGAAACTAATTTATCGGTACAATTTGAGTAGTTATAATCAGTAGCGCACGCAGGATATTTTTTGGGGTGGATTTTTGTTTATAATTATTTCCTAGAGCGATGATAGCACATATTATCAGTACAGTACTATCATTATTATTACTTAAATGATTTTTGATGAAATTCAATTTTATTTTATTGTGTGGTAAAAGATAGTACCTATGTTGTTGAATGTAAAACTTGATTTAAAAAAAAATGCAGTGAAGGAAGAAATTTCGGGGGAGGAATGACCCCTTAACTCCCCTCTTTGTGGTTATAATAGGTTTATGCTGACAATTGTTATTCTATAATCTTCTTGTTAAAAAAAAACAAATATTATTGGTATATTTACGATATTTTAAACTTATAAGTTTGTGCTCTATAGTATAGTATATAAATACCTATAATATACTTATTTTAATTTTTAATTTATGCGCGTTCGAAAAAATTCAAATGTAAATTATTACACGTGCAAGTATTACATTGTTTCAAGAACGGCCTATATTACAATGTATTATTGTTTTACAACTTAAGATCGCTCTAGTCAAAACCGATAATATTCATTCATCGCGCGGGTATGGCCGTGCAACATTAAGTATACAATTTTCCGATATAGAAAGTTGGTCAATAATAATAACTATGATTGTTCGTTTTAGAAAAAAAAGAAAAAAGAAAAAAGAAAAAAGAAAAAAAAAGCCTATACTTAAATATATATTCAAATGCGATTGAAACAATGCGTATACCTAATCGTATAATATTCATAAACGATACGATTCAAAATAGTGCGCATAATATTGTCATAAAATAATATGGTGTCTTTGAAATTGTTCGAGATTTTGTTTCGAGAAAACCGAGTATTTTTGAATAATTCATCAACCGTCACGTATAATATTGGAATAATAATTATTTTATGATATTATATTTCTCACAAATTCTACACAATATAGTTTATGTGCGGTTTTTCTATAGCCGAGATGAGAGGGTTAGGTTAGGGCGTTTCGTTGTTATTATATATTATATATTAAAAACGAAACGAAAACAGATGCGACAACTCCGGAGACATTTGCGCGATAATTAATTGCCAAAATTATATAATATAATGTCTTATATGCGCGTGCGGAAATTAATTTATATTTAAATAAAGCGATTTTAATACGAGAGGGGAAAATCTTGTTTCTGAAATATTATTCCGATGTAATACACGTACGCATAGTGGTTCGAGTCGTTTAAGATTTATTCGTTCGTAAAGGGATATTAAAAAACAAAAATGGCCGTCAGCCATAGGAATTCCAATAAAATGTTAACTGTGTAGACAAAAATCGATATTCTTTATGCGAATTATTCCTGTGTGAAATAATAATTACGAACAATTTATTGTAATACTTTAGCAACAGTAATATCGTTTTTAGAACCTAATTACACGTTTGTAATTAATTTAAAATAAAAAAAAATACTTACTACAAGATAAGATAAGAAATAATAATAATAATCAAAAAATGCACAGAAAATTATCATTGTTTAGGTTTTTATAATAAATTATTATGATTATCGGTTTGCGTTTTTCATCGTGCAGATAATTTGGTTTTCAGTCAAACGTATAATATTCTCAGAAACGTATTTTTATTGTTTGTCGACCATTATCTTGTTCTTTTACTTTGCCTTCATCCCAAAGAATTTTCCGGCCATTATAATATTATAATAATGTATTGATTACAATAATTCGACTGTTTAATTTATTTCTCCTGTCTGGGGTGCAGGTCGGGCTGACGGGATTGCATTTTATGTTTAACTGGCTGTAGTGGAATATTATTGTAATAATTTATTGTTGAATTTCAAACAAATTTAAAATGTACTCTTGTCTAAAAACTAAGAAATTATTCTCGCAGTTTGATTTTAAATTAAATAAACATTTGTAATTTATTTACTTCCTCCGAAATTTATTTAAATTGTATGTAAATTATATAGTATTATAATATTATAGTGTACCAGTGTATCAAAAAATGAAACTATATAATTATTTCTGAAGTTTTGCAAATGGTTTTAATTTTAAATTTTAATAGTACACGAGTACTAAAAAAAAAAAAAAAAAAACAACTCCAGAAGTTACAAGACAAACTGGATAAACACAAGAGCACCTGCATGTCATTGAAAATATGTACCTATTATTTATGGGTCTTGACTGAAATTTTTAGCGTACACTTAAAATATTTATTTTTTTTAAACTGCATTAAAAAAGGAATATAATTTTTTCCCCCTTGATAGTTTAGTTTAACGTGTTTTTTTAATTTTTAAACATTGTATGAGTACAGTTTTGTTGGAATATTTAAATTAAATTTAATAAAATATTAAATTTGTTGCTTGGTGCAAGAAGGTTTAATGTCTAAAAAAAAAAAATTGTATTCGAAAGTAAAAAAATTAAATTTAGTAATAAAATTTCCAAAAGTCTAACGTTAAATCCATAATTATTATTATTATACATTTTTTTAAAACGATGATGACATTGGCCCTTATTTAAAATCTAACCTAGCTGCTTTCTAAATAATCGCGATACCCGTTCCTAAAATAATTGTAAGTACTATGTGTTATTGAAATTTGAAGTACAATTATTATTAGAGTCATTGGCCGAGGATTGGCTTTATACTATAAGTATTCGTATACTATATTCATCTGTATATACAGAGGGATGATTATTATTTTAATTTTTTTTTAAATCTATAAACAAATTCTTAACCAGAAATCTTGCTCCAATCAAAAACTTTATAGGATGGATCCCTTTTGTAATATTTTCGATCTAGTAACTAGTCGGTGTATTGAGTTGGTAATATTTGATTTCCCATGTAGTTCTCTCAATAAATGGGAAAAGATTGAACGTTTTTTTGTATAGTTTTCGTTGATTTCTAGATTACCTCGGCAACCAGAGAAAAAATACGACTATTAATACTCTGTTCACTGGTGGCATTCCCATCAACTTATACATATATTTTTTTTATTTAAACTGATTCAAAAAGAAAATACGGTCGGATCCAAAATACCCGTTTTGTGTGAAATTTTGAAATCATCATAAATCATTTGAAACGGTTCTGTATCGTATCGGGTTTAATGATAACAACGCCCGAAGAAAACCGAATATAGAATTTACTCAAAATGTCTTCGTCAATGATCGTTTCAAAAATCGTCCTGTACAATAAACGCGGCCCGAATCGATATGGTGATTGGTCTCGATCATTATATTTTATAGACTGCAGGTGAAATATTTCATCCATTTCGGTAGGTATATACGCGGAGTACCGTATTAAGCTGCAGTCGTCCATATTGTTGCGTACCTATGCGACAGGTGAATAAATACTGGCAATTAGCTCCGACCGCACAATTTCCAACTATATTTGTATACCTACCTATATATAGGATATAATATATCCTACAATGCGCAATTAGCATCTGTTTACATATTTCGTGTAGGCGTTATATGATTGTGCTATTCGTCGACACGCGTGTTATATTACTGCTGGACAAAAATCCCGTTCCCGTTCTTTCCCGATTCTTTCGGTGTGTATGGTAAAAATATTTATAGGTATATTTACATTTTCACGCGCACACAGTTTTTTTTTTTACTACATATTCTTTTTTTTTTTTTTTTTTTTTTTTTTTTTCCCCCTTTTAAAATT
>CABPRJ010001934.1:11316-177736 GCA_902439185.1 Cinara cedri | reverse complement strand
AAAAAAAAAAAAAAAAAAACGCGACAAACTCGAAAATCTATTCATCCGAATAGCTGAGTTAATGTTTTTAAATTTTGTGCGAAGAATTGTTCATTACGAGTAAGTTATTATGCATATTTTACGTCTATATTATCCAATAAAAAATTCAGCCGTATACGGCCCATGTAGGAATAAAAACGTGTTTAGCTTAGGTTTCCCCCCCCAAGAAGAACCATCCATTCATTAACATAACCCCTATCCCCGTGACCCCGACCCCGTGACCGTGATAGAATGTTCATTCTATTATAATACACGCAAATATATTATGATATAAATGCATATAGTTTTTTTCGTATTCATTTTAGGCGTGTAATATTATTGTTTTAAAACTGCTAAAAGAGAAGTATTATACAAATACATACTAACATGTAGAAACTCTTGACCGCGTCATAATATATATGTATGTTGAAATAAAATTATTTAGAGAAGTCGAAAGTGTTGGCGGACGCATCGAACCGTGTTCGCGTTATTTCAGTTGGACGAACGCGGTTACAAGTTTTCCCGCAGACGAAACGTTTAGGGAACGTCAGAGCAGTTTTAACCTAATATTGTATAATTGTGCAGTCGTAGAGTTGTTAATTTATTGTAAACAACGTATTAATTGCCTTGCAATTATATAATTATCGGATACAACACACAGTGTGAATATATGCCCGGTTTTACAATTTCCTAAGCATTCGCGCAGGATAAATTGTCGAATCCTGCACATACACTCTGCACATAATGTGTAAGTAGTGTATAGTAGGTACCTACGCGGTCCGCGGTTACCTATATAAATTGATAATTCGTGTTTAACAGCGTGATTAAAAGACAAAATACCTTGTTCGAAATGGCAGGTGTAATTATTATCCGTATGCACAATTAATGTCTATAATGCATTAATACCATATTAAAATGTTTGTTTATAGAATATCGTCTATCATTATTACTGTAGGTATTCGTGTGTACAATAGTTATGATATTTTAACGATTTGTTTGTTTTGTATTATACCGTGAATTATGTGATGGACACGTGATCATATATTTGCGATTGTACATGAAATGCAATATTTGAAATTGTCTCTATCAAATCTACACCTCGGTTTCCATGTCGTCACATAAACAATAATAGTTCACGGGTTAATCGATACAGTTTGTCCTGTTACAGTACGATTAATTGCCAAACTTGCTGTTTTTTTTCCTTTCTTAACGTACTGCCAAACTTGATACACAATCTTATTGGGACTTTTATATTATGTCTATTTATGATGTCGGTATAGGTTATGAACTATTCTGAAGATTTTAAAAAAACAATCGAGTGTGACGTCGAATTATTATTTTATTATTGCACGAGTACGATTGCGTTTTACATAAAAGGCATAACAAACCGTTCGTTTCGGAACAATATCGTCAAGAATACCGTTCAGTTATAGTCGCGTCCCCTCCGTATAATTTTTCGTTTTTTTTTTTTACACGTTTTCGCGCATTTGTAAGTCATGAAAACTCGTTTTGATTCCGAACACTAAAATACCAAACACTGTCATTTTTCGTCGGGGTTTGTTTTTATTGTCTTTTTTTTTTTTTTTTGGGACATCGCGCACGCGAAATATTCACTCGATCAGCACTGCGTTCACTATGTACAATTCCTGCGAATAAGACGGAATTCCTGTGGCGTACGGTTTTCGTCGAAGATATAAACATATTGTAGGCGGACACCGCAAATGTACACCCGCGAGACTAACCTAACTTCGAGGTTCCTTTTTTTTCGGTCTGTACACTATTTATACACTTGTAAAATTATTCATAAGTATGTATTTTAAAATAGATTTTTATATAAACGAATGGATTCTTGTAATTTTGAAAAAAAAAAAAAAGTTATTGTAAATAATTTATAAACCGATACGTTATGGGGTCGTGTATAAATGGTCTTTTGAATAATTCGGAACGGGGAATGTACGGCGGGTATTATATTAAACAGGTTAGGGATGAATTTTTCAATCGTTTGCGCTTATTTTTGACCAATACACGAGTTTCTTTGGGGTGAATACTATTACTATTATACTACTATATATATACTAGGTATAGCCGGTACAGTTACAGGTATACTTAAAATACAGGTCTACTTAAAACATTTTTATTTATTTTTTTTTTTTTCATATTTTTATCTTGTTCATTCTTTATATTGGTATGTTTAAACAGTGAATAATACTAACCTCTGATTTTAATTGTACCTATATACGTTCTTGTGTAGAGAATATTATCCTGGACATTCTGGTAAGCACATACTACATATTTACATATTTAATAAAAATAAAATCAAAACTCGCATTATTCCACGGTAACAAATGAAAATCTTAAAAACCATAGTAAATACCTACTAGTTTTTCGTATAATACGTATAACAGGCTTCTCTGCCGTAAATTCGAAAAAAATATCGCAAGTGCGGTGGATATCTGTTGCTTTATTATGGTCGGGTCGTACGGAGAAAACGAATCATGCGTGGACCGTACGAGATCCTTTAAGGAATCCGCATTTTTTTTTTGTCTCGGCCCAACTGACGGACGGGACGGCGTGGTAAAATTACATAACTTAAAATCGCCATTTGTGGCGTTAGGTCGAAACGAGAGTTCGAACACGCGTAAGACAATTCAAAGAAGAGAATATTTCACAAGATGGTGCCGCGGCGTTTTTTTTTCTCTAAAATATTATCGAAAAAAAAAAAAACCAATATAATATTCGTATATTATGATTGTAATTGTTTTATTCGATAATATTTTTTTTTTTTTTTTTTTTGGGGGGGGGGGGGAGAAGCAAAGCGGTGCTTTCGAACACATTTTTCTTTTTAAATTTATCGTTACACGCGTTCAACGCCTAACGGCCACTATTTCGATTCGAATTTCTTACGTTTTTTCGCTACGTTACCCGTAATAGTTGGCCCGGGAAAGTACAAATGCGAGCAATTCTCTGAAAGCATAATATCGTTTCGTAAAGAACAAAAACCATACTTTTATACTCATTACTCATATTACTAGGTCTAATTTATAATCGTATGTTATTATTATAGTACGTCGTACTATTCGTCCTCTACCCGCCGACGTAGTACTGCGATTATTAGAAATCGTCCGATATCGTTCGCGGCGCGTGTGTAACCATAACGTGGCACAGCTGACATGGTTTTATGACACGGCGTACACTGTGTCTGTACGCTCGAGTCACGAGTTCACGGCGCAACAAATAACGACAGAATATAACGAATCATATAATTTATTTAAAAAAGTACAAAAGCGGCTTTTCCGACGACCGGTACCCCCGTACAAACACACGTGTCTGATCGCCAAATTGGTGTTGGTGTGTTTCAGAAGAGACCGGTCGTCACCCAGTGAGATGTGGTCGTCGTGGTCACGTCGGGTCGTTGGTGGCCGGATCGCCACCGCGGCCGCAATGTCCGCCGGCCGTTGGCAGCCGAAACAACCGCAGCCGCAGCCGCCGACGTCGCCGCATCCCCATCATCATCTGCTGCACCATTGCCGCCGTCTGCACCAGTCATATTCCCGGCGGTTTGCGACGGACGATAACCCCGCACGCGCCGTTACCGCGTTGCCGCTGCGATGCACGAAAAAGAAATCGGCCCTGACGTCGGCCAAGCACCTGGTAGACGAGAAGACGGTACGCGTGGTGGGCGGCCGGGGCGGCAACGGCCGCGTGTCGTTCATGAAGTTGTTCGGCAACGAGAACGCCGGCCCGGACGGCGGGGACGGCGGTAACGGCGGCCACGTGGTGTTCCGGGCGTCCGAGAACGTCACCGGCCTGGCACACTTGGTCGTAGAGATCCGGGCGGACGACGGCGAGAAGGGTTACAACAAGGACTGTCACGGCAAGGGCGCCGAACACCGGTTCGTGGACGTGCCGGTCGGCACGGTCATCAAAGACAGCGACGGCCGGGTGGTCGGCGATCTCGCTCGGCCCGGCGTCATGTTCGTGGCAGCCAGGGGCGGGGCGGGTGGCCACGGGAACCGGTACTTCGCGACGGACACGGAACAGGCGCCCGAGGTGGCCGAAGTGGGCGGCGCCGGCGAATCGTTACGGTACACGCTGGAGCTGAGCAGTATCGCCGACTTCGGGCTGCTGGGCTTTCCGAACGCGGGCAAGAGCACACTGTTGCGGGCCATCACCCGGGCCCGGCCCAAGGTGGCACCGTACCCGTTCACCACGTTACAGCCGTACGTGGGCGTTGTCCGGTACAGCGACATGGAAACGATCGCCGTGGCCGATTTGCCCGGGCTCATCGAAGACTCGCACCGCAACCACGGGTTGGGCATATCGTTCCTGCGGCACGTGCAGCGGTGCATGGCCCTGATGCTGGTCGTCGACCTGTCGCTGCCCGAGCCCTGGTCGTACGTGCACACGCTCCGCAACGAGGTCCGGTGTTTCTCGGAGACGATACTCGCCCGGCCGCAGTTGATCGTGGCCAACAAGATCGACGCGGACGGCGCGGCCGACAATCTGGTCGCGCTCCGCGAACGGTTGCCCGACGACACGATCATCGAGATATCCGCCAAACACGGTGTCAATTTGGAACGGTTGCTCGTGCACATGAAATCGATGTACGACCAAAGGGTCGGCGGCGAGTCGCCCGCAGATGAACACGACTGATCGTTATTTGTAATAAAATACCTCGTCGTCGCCGTCGTTGTAATGCCATTGTAGTGTGCCGTCGCATCGCATAATATTATTACGATTGTATTACATAAAGACTGTGCTTATTTTTTTTATTTTGTACTTGTATATAATTAAACGTTTAGTAAAAATCATTTTTGCCTTTTGACATCCGCCAACAATTATTATTACTCTACGTCAACGAATAGAAAAAAAAAAAATAATAAATACGTATTCAGGTGTAGTTTTCTACACTCAAGACCGAGGAATAAAAACTGCGGTATTTAAACTTATCGCGCGCGAGGTATCTTCGAAATAACGGAATTAATATTTTGATGCGACACGGTTTTTTTTAAATTTGTTTTTTTTATACAGACGAATATTTCTCGACGTACGATTAGAGTTCACACCTATCAGTCCAATCGACTGTACGGTTTAGCGTATTATATTATCGACGGTTAATATAATATCATTTAAACGTGTATAATTGATAAACGATAACGTTTCATCGCATTAAATACTAGTAGTATGGTAGTGCAAGGTGATTATATTATCCGTCGGACACTCGTTATTTAATAACAAGTACGGACAGTTAAAGCAGCTTTAAAATGTTCAATTTCCGTACATTTTATTAACCGTTATTTTCGGGGGTGAAACAACATTTTTTTTTTTTTTTTTTAATTTTAAATGGATTTTCAATACGGGTCGTGTTGAAAATTCTATAAACTGATGGAGAATTAGTTCATGTTCAATCCGCGCTGGTCTACACTCTGACGGCAGTTTATCGTACCGAAACAAGGGGTTAGGCCCTGCGATATCCGGACCGTACATTGTATTATTTTGTGCCGTACCGTGCACGCACACTGGCGCACTCTTTCCGATAGCGACGCACGAACGAGCGTTTTAAATGGTATATGATCTTAACCAATATAGCAATGGCGTCGCCCCCCTTGCGATGCACGATGGCGGCACTACTTACTGTTGAATTCATAGATCCCAATAAAAGCTTCTAATGTTGACAGTAGTGTATTATCGTTGCTGTTATTTTTACACGCAATAATGTTCATGCCCGGTGATTATATCGAAGTTACGTGCCCGAGAAGGGGAGTTCGAGAGTTTCGTAACGGCACAACGCTGACGTGGGTGTGAGTAGTATATATACCTTTATACCTTTATAGTCGCCTGTAAGGTGGTATAAAGGTCACCGGACTCGCGAGTCCATGTTCTGGGCAAAACGGACGGGTCGGATAAAGAAATATTACGATTTTTCCCAGATTTTTTTTTTTTTTTTACGGTACAATTCACAGACACGCGGGACACGAGAGAATATAGTTTGCTTCGTTATGCTAATGAAGAGACCGATACGCCACCGAAGAGAGTAAGCTGATAACAATGTGTTTAGCTAGAGAGAGAGAGAGAAAGAGAGAGAGAGAGTTATCCAAGTAAATCGCGCTATAAATCTTCGGGTATTTGATTGTTTAATCGACGAGTCGTGTGAGCGTGACCGTACAACAAACGTGTGTTCATTGTTGGTAAACGTTCGGTATTATTAAACTGTTCCTCAAAAAAAAAAAACTAGACTGCTGCAGAACGTGTATATTATTATACCGACGACGCAATTAAAGGAAATGCGCGTGCACATCGTCGTGAAGTTAGCCTGCCCACTTTCTCGGACATCGACGAAACGTATGTAGCGAGGTTGACGGCAAAAATTGCCAAAATAAGGAATTTGCAGGGTCCTATATCGGCACCACGCGTATTCCACCCAATTTCAACTTAGTGAGTCGAAATCGGTATCATTGGATTCCTTAACATTTTTGAGAATTTATTTACGGTCTTGCAATTATGTACTTAATATGATCATAAGGAATCGAGAACGACACCGGAATTTCGGCTTAGGCTTATAACCACGGTTTAAAAGTATTGAAAAAAAAAAAGAAAAACAACAACACAAATTATTTTGAAATATATAATAAATTAAGTCTGTATAAATGCCTAGCTAAAGGTTTTTTTTTATTTAAATTTTTTTTTAGAAAGTTCATCTATACAAATCGTCGATTTTGGCACATATTTTATTTAAATTTTTGTATAGAAAGTTCATCTATACAAATCGTCGATTTTGGCACATATTTTTTTTAAATTTTTGTATAGAAAGTTCATCTATACAAATCGTCGATTTTGGCACATATTTTTTTATTTTTGTAAAACGATTTGCTACAACTTACAAGTTGTAAGAGTTTATAAGTAAAAAATAAAATAGTTAATAAGCCACTTATAAGTTTTTATAAGCTTTAATGTAATCTTAGTTTTAAACCCGGTTTATGTTTTGAACGGCCGGATGGGTACAACATGCTTTTTTTTTGTTTACGCTTTAAATGGAGTTTTAAGGGCCTTACTCGTAGCTATTTATAAATTGTTAACGTTTACGATTAACAAATCTGAACGAATAGGTCAATCAGTTTTCATTTTTATATTACGAAGACTGCGAACAACCTGTTGTTTTGTTTAAACCATGCGTTACAGAAAAACCTCATGTTCCGAAAAGAGCGGAAAACTTCCTACTGTGGAAGTATTAAAAACCATCAAAACAGTGAGTTAAAAAAATAATAGTGAAAATCGATCATATTCAAATTATAATCGTAGAGTTTAGGAGTAAAATTTACAAAAATCCAAGACCAAGTAAAAGTTTTTTCTTATCAAAGAAAAAAAAAAACTACCCGCGAGCAGTAGAACTCCGTCACTAAATAGAGTTGAAATTTCTCTCCGTCAATTGTGTGTGTCGAAATATGTTTTTGGAAAACAATAATTAATCGAATAATGTAACAATACAATAATTATTGTACATTAAACTTTCGATAATATCGCGAGAATTTGATCGTACACAGACGATAGCGGGAGTGGAGACGGTAAGTCGAAACTCCCGAAAGGCGCACCGTTGCCGCAACATTTCATCCCCTCGGCTTCGTTCGGTGAGTTTGTGTAGCGGCGTAAAACGCTAAAAATCCCGAACAAAATGTACGTACCTAAGCACCTTAATCATACAAATAGTCTAGATTTTCGGGGGAAATCGGAATCGGACCACGCTCAACGGATCATGCGATAGCGTTTACTCAAAACCGAGTTGTAAGCACACGTGTGTTTTTTTGTTTTTGTTTTTTTTTTTTTTTTAGCGAAAAAACAGGTCTCGCGCACTCCGATATTTATATATTATGTAGTTTGTAAACGCGATGCCGCGGCACAATAACTGACATGCTCAGTGTCGTAATATAACACAATACTATACTATATAAGGTCGTCATACCAAGCCGTTGCATTTTATGCATATGCACCTGTATTTATGTGGTGTACAAAACGTTTCGTTTTTTTTTTTTTCATTTCCCTTGAAATTTTGTTCTGTCGGGCGTGTAATAATAATTACGCCGCGCGGAACTTTCAAACCGTGCAGGTATAATTTAGAGGTTGCGCACATATAAAATTCAGTGACACGGCACCCACGACTCTAGGTATTTTAATTTTTTTTTTTCTTTTTACATTTAAGTAAACTCTAGTCCTCGATTTCTCACGTGGTTTTTTTGGCGAGTTTTCTCCGAAAATAGAGTCCATTGCACAGCACACTGTTCACACTATCAGTGTTTCCCAATTTATGGGCTGCGACCCAATATTGGAAGAAAACTATTTTGGTTATATATAATAAAACAGAAATATAAAAAATAGATTAGTAAGAATAATAAAAAAATAAGCAAATGTGAAACTCGAAAATAAAAAAAACGGAGGAAAACTGAAAATGTACGAAATAGTTTTAGTTAGAGTATTAGTTAAAAAGTATAGTATAGTTAAAGTATTAGTTAAAAAGTATTACGGCCTTCTTTTTTTTTGTGAACAACTTTTCTACCAGCAATTTTGCTCCGATTTATAATGATAGCACTTTTTCTGAAAGAAAATCCGATTGGGAAGGTGCTCTAAAGAGACCATTTTTTAATTTTTCCCAAGATTTTTCCAAGTAAATGTGATAATCCGGAAAAAAACGGAAAATCGGTACAAAACTAAACAAATATTATCAAAGAAAATATATAATACCAATTTAATTGTTTTACCATAATATGACATATATATCATTGACAAAGTATCACTATAAACTGAACTCTGTTCGGAATCGTTTTTTCGTTAGCAATGGTTCATCGTTGCTTACAGATATACATCGAATTCCCTTCTGTATCCTACCTTCTCAACTTTCCACCTACAACAGTGATGGTACCCTCAAAATTTTAGTAAGCTTTTTTTAATGTGGGTCCCATACCCCAAAAAGAGTAAATGTATGGGTCGCTATAACAAAAAGGTTGGGAACCACTACTGTACATTGCGCATTATATTACAGAGTCTGCATATTATTATACCCATCTTTTTCCATCTACTTTTGGACATTTTTAACGGCCGTCTGTGGACGAAACGATCTAACAGAAATAGAGTTGTTTTAAAGGCGGATTAAAATGATGCGTACTGTGGTTTTGGTCGGATTTCAAAAAATCAAGTATTATCATATGTTATTGCGGAAGGAGGGTGATTTTTTGTTTTTTGATTTTTGATTTTTTTGATTGCGATTATTTATTTTTGTTTTTAGTACCTATGTAAATTAATTGTCGCTATGTATCCAATACCTTTCCACGTACAAAAATAATTGGGTGTCCGGTTTTTTCCCCATGTTTTTGCTATAAAAACATCCGTTCCTCCTCTGCGAACATGATAAGAAAAACCCCTATAAGTTTTCACTATGTAAGCTGTACAATTTCAAAATGTAAATTTACGCTCGCAGTGGAAATCGTACGCGCGGAAACTTAACTCGTTTTGTAATATTTACGCGCTTCTAATATTCGATTTACGCGGTTCGGGGTGCGGGGGTTGTCGCTTTTACGGCGTCTGTATACGGAAAACCGGCGCGCCGGAAACTTTTCGGATTCCGAATAGAAATAATAATAATTATTATGTCGAAAAAACGGATTATAAAATAAATACTGGCGCGCAATGTTTCATAATAATATAAAAAAGAGGGGGTGGGAGTAGGACTGGCTCGTGTAACGGCCGCGGAAAGGAACTCGGGTCGTTTCGCGGCCGCGCTCGTGTATTATGCATCACGCGCCCGGGAATAAAATATACGTCTACGACACGGCCCGGCTTGGGGTAGCAGCTGCTTGTCCGTGCCGATAAATAAATATATATATATTTTTACGTCACCTACCCCCGGAGAAAAAAATAGAGTAAAAAAATAAAAATAAAAGGAACTGGAGTAAATTTATTTCGCCGAAAAAACCTTAAAAGCGGCGGGTATTCCGTTAGCCTCCACCGGAGGCGCGAGTACTGCCGTTGTTGTCGCCGTCGGGGGAATTCTCCGAGTTTCCGGGGCACCGCGGGCGCATTGAGATTTATGAAAATTACCGTGTTATATGTGGAATTTATAGTTTTTACGGCGCGTACACGTCTTCTCGGCTCCTTACAATAATCATATTAATAATAATATATATACTCGGTGTATCGATAAATAGTCTTCTTAATGTTCTCAAAGAAGAGAATAAAAAAAATCTTTTCAGCATGTATATATATATATATATAATACAGCGATATAAATACATTATATATACCTGGAGCTGGGTTCACCTAAAAGGCGCCTCTAGGCTAATAGAAAACAAGTTTCTACTTTTTAGAACATAGAACCGCCCTCCGAATTCATTTACCGATTTTGTATGTCTTTTATAAAAAATAGGTACCTATTTAAAACTCTTAACCTCGTGCGCCTATAACTGCTTATTGCCATTAGCCGTCTAGTCCTGTTCCTCCAAAGGCATACTCTGTTTTAATTCCTACATGTTAGGCAGGGCACGCCTGGAGAAGCCGAAACTCATTATTTCGTAGAGTGCTGGAAAATAATTTGACAAGAAAAAGAACATATCGAAAAACCGAGAAGTAGGCGTGTTAGTATTAGGTCGAGATGGATGAAAGGCTGGATCAATACCGTCTTATATGAGCCAATTCAATACTCCCTCTAGTCCTTTCACATCTTTCTTGACTATGTCTTCTTACCTTGTTTTCGAGTGTCCTTGGGTTGTTTTTCTGATGGGTTGCTTTCCATCACTGCACAAAGTAATGGGTTTTAACCTTCCCAATTGTAAGTGTATTTATGCATATTATATTTTTCCGGACGTTTATCATGTATTCGTGTATGTATACTATATTTTACGAACATTTTTTAAGATTATTTTTTCCTATTAGTGAGTTGCGAGGAAAACATCTTTATAAAAACCTTATGTAATAGAAAAAAAAATATAACCTTAAACATGTTTTCCCGCGTTTCTCCCAGTGAGATATCTGTAAAACTGTGCCATCACGTAATGTAAAACGATACGCATATTTTGATCGGGGGTACATAATTTTCAATAATACGAGTGATAAATATTGAGTGAATATTTTTCTATATACTCTCATACCTACCTAGTACCTATTTACATGTTTATATAATTACCTACCTCATATAAATCTATTTTTCAACAAGTTGGTAAGTAATCGGTGAGCAATTAAAACGGTTGACGGGCACGATATTTTAGGTTCTGAAACGAGGAATACATTATGACATGATAGTGAGTGTATTTTTTGTGTATAAACAACTTTTTGAGCTAATGTCTTGTTCCACCACATGGGCTTCAGGAACCAGGTTTCTGATGGTAAAAATGTTGCCTAGTTTTGGAGAGTCGCATATTCGATTTCCTTTGCACTTTTTTGTTTAATCTGGGAGGACAGGAAATATTTACGCAATAACTGTTTCTATGAATTTTTTTTTGTTTTGTTTTTTTTGTTTTTTTTTTTTAAATTCAGTAATTATTACGAAATTTTTAACATATTTTAACGCTTTTTGACCTCATATAAACGTTCGAAAATTTTGATTGGCGGTTCATCATAAGTCATAATAATTGACGGTGAACAAATTCAACCAGTCAATCGATCGCATTTTGAAAATATACACTACGGGCTAACCGTGTATTTAAAACCGCGAATACTCAACGATTTTCAACACGTGGTTAAAAAACACCGTTTCGTCGGAATGTTTTAAAAAAATAATTGTATGTTCCATCGAAAAATCGGTCTATTTCTAGTCAGTAGGTATTATACGTCTCGTTTTCTCGTCGAATTTCCGTGCATTTTTCATCGTGTTTCGTTTACGACGTCACTATCGCGCATTTTATTGTACGTTATACGATTATAGTAACGATCGACTCGGGAGCAAAAGATACGATCAAATTTTCCAGTAGGTACCCGCGATGCATTATATATATGGTAATGTGTGTAAAAAATAAAATTACAATTGTAACGGCGAATTTCCCGCGTGTTAAAAGACCGAAATTCACTATACTATACTGGTGGTGAATTTAATATAGTTTTCAAGTCGTCAAATATATATCGTATTCAAAAAAAAAAAAAACCAAATTAACCGATCGTATACCGAAACGATATAGTAAAACCGATGTATGTGTATTTGTAAAAAAAAAAAAAACTGTCTAAATTTACGTTTTCGTGCGACGACAATTTATTACGAAAATATATAAATATGTTCCATACATAACTTTCATCATTAAGTCCGTCGCGCTCTCGTCACAGTTTTAAATTAAAATTATTTTCGATAACATTTTCTGTATTTAGAAAATTTCAAATTGTAAAGTCGCCGATTTTTTAAAAACATTTTATCGTCAGTAACGACTCATTGCGTTCCCATATCATTTGATTGCCTCTTAAAATATGTCTGCACTGAAATATGATAAAACGCAGTTGCGCAAAAAAAGTGAGTCCAGTATGATTGTTCATAATGTAATATGCTACTGTAGGTAAATGTATATAAATTGGAACGTATAAAAACGTTTAAAAATTAAAACGCGGTGTTTTTGTTTTGATACGTGTTGTCCGAGAATTTAGATTATGACGTGAATTAAGAAAAAAAAAAAACAATTTTAAAACTGGTATTATGTGCCTGCTTATAATATAGTTGTTAAAAAAAAAAAAAATAATAATACGAAAAATGAGTATACTGATGTGTTCAGTTAAATTCCTTGGTCCAAGGTTAAAGCCTATAGGTGTAAAAGGTGTATAGTTATTTTATTTTTAACTCTATAGTATAACTGCAGTATAGGTATTATATTTATTGTATTGTAACCAGTTTTACTTAACCATTTTGAAACGCCATACGAAACGAAAAATCCGTACATGTTTCGCACAATGAGTGGGTTGTTGGTGGGAAATTGGGAGGGTTATATGTTATAGGGACTATAATAGATTATAGAATAATTGATTTTGGTCGTATAAATAAATAAATCATTACAATCGAGAAACGTTTCTGAGCAAAATTTGGTAAACTGATGCCATTTGTTGTCAGATTTTTTGTTTTGTTTTTTTGGAAGAACTGGGGAAGTCAGACAATTTGTTCGAGTGATGTGATACCTGGTAAAAAACCTGGGAACAGTTTGGAGCATTTTAATTTAGGTGCCGGCGCTTTTTTCGTTTCAAAAACACGCGTTATGAAAAAAATGCTCACGCCTTGTATAGAAATTGCTCGATTTGGTTGATTATTTTTCTGCTACAGAAAAAATGAAGACTTCTTACAGACTGTATTGAACTCGGTAATTTCAACATTTTATAACATCTCAAACCTAATATGCAATAAGCATTGTAAAAAGTCAATTTTTAACTTGTACTATACTATCTTTTGAAATCAAATTGAAAATTCAGAGATCAATACGAACTGTAGGATGTGGCTGTTTATCAATTAACCTAGTTGTATACGAATACAATACTTGAAAATTTTACAATGGATTTCGTTCGAAACGTATAGAGTATTAATAGGTTTCAGACAAATGTGTAACTTAAAAAATAATTACCGATAAGTGAACGCTAAAATCAATACAAATAATAATTATTCATAGTTATAATAATTACCTAACGTTAACAGCATCTCGTTTAATCCCTTTCAACATTGTACGTAAATATTGTATATTAAAACTGTATATTGTAAAATTAGATAAACAATCGTTTTTTTTTCGCGATTACCGCGCGATTGTAATTGTATGTAGACGATTTGAAATAAAACGATAACGACAAAATATCAAATAATAACTTTTCATAGAAAGAAATTTGTCGACCGACTTCTTTAAAAATATAATAGGTATAACATAATTATATGTAACGTATTTTCTTGTTACGGAAACAATACGTTCAAAATATTATATAATAATATTGCAGATACAAAAAATGTTTGGTAACTGACAATTGTTTGTATAATTTTTGTTCATTTTTAGGCTACCACTGGTTAACAAGCGGGGGAAATACGATTACTTATACTCTGCCCAGAATCGTTTCTTGATAGCAACGGTTTAATGTTCAATAAATTGAATTACTGCATATATCTGCCCTTCACACTTACCTACTAAAACGGCTATCCACCTTTTGGCACATTAGCCTTATTTTTTAAGGTTTTTTTTTTCAAGCTTCTCATAATTTTTTGTTTTCCCTACGTAACACGTATTGCAACATATTTGTGGGTCAACGTTCAAATGTTTATACATATCACGACTTGTATGATATTTTTAATTTTCTTAGTCTCACGTTAAACCCGGTGTCCGTTTTAATAATTCGTTTTGTACATTTTAAATATAATTTCTTCGATGATATTGGTCTAGAAAACACCGTTTAACGAACGATTTTGTTTTTTACGCGTTCAATCTGATTAGCGTAATATTTCAATAGCGGTAATCCGTTGTTTTCATCGTTATGTAATAATAACAAATGCGTTCTGTCATCCGTTTTAACGCATTATTATTTGGCTTCGGATTAGTTATGCGAGTTGATAGCAATACGTGCGATCGGATTTAATGGGTCATATTACTATTTCGCTTTTATCTCCTCATTCTTTTATTATTATTATTTTTTAAATTTTATTGCTTGATTTATTATGTACATTTAGGTACATTCAAATTCATACATTAACTCACTCGCGATGAAATGCGAAGAAGACATTTAAAACGTGTGATAGATTTTCAATCCACTTCCCGTGATCCGATTACTTACAATTTGCGCTCATATTTTCGCTAACAATACAATAGTCAATTATGCAAATTTTTGTTTTCACACCCGTTTTCCAAAGAGGGGGTGAATGGTTTTCACGTTGGATATAACTACTAAGAAAACACATTTAAAATATCGAAAAATATCTCATAAAACTTATGTTCGTGTAAATAATTTTCCTTTTTCTCGAAGTGATGGAAAAATGATGCATAATTAGAAAAGTAAATAATCATTGAATCGTAGTTAAAAATAAAATAATTAATAGATAAGTAGATGATTAGATGTCGGATTTACTAAAAAGTAAATAATAATGAAAAATGTTAATAAAAGTGTTTTCTCCCGCCTATCATAATAATATTAATACTGAACACCCATAATAAATGGTGTAATACACACATACATTTAAGAACCGGTAGCCTTCGGCATAAATGGAAACCATTTTAAAAAAATAACTAAAGAAAATACCACAATCGTACATTGAGTACTCATATTAAGTAAATGTTTGTGCGGGAGACTATTTCAATACGTACAAAACGCATCATGCTTAAATATAGGTAGGTAGGTATATTATTAATTACTATAATTTTATTTTATTTTGATGTTATTAACATGTAAAGACACACAAGAAAATAATATTTTTATTAACATTTTAGATTTTGAGTGGAGCGAGGAATTTATTGGTTTTACACTGGTGGTTTTTTTTTTTTTATATCTTTGAACAACTTTTCTACCAGAAATTTTGCTTCGATTTACAATGATAGCACTTTTTTTGAAAGGAAATCTGACTAGAATAGTACTTTAAACAGGACATTTTTTGATTTTCTCAAAATTTTTCCCAATAAGTAGGAAAAACCGGAAAAATAGGTACAATATTAATCAAATACAATTTCAGAAAATATGCAATTATTTTACCATTGTTGGGTACAAATATACATACAATTTTCCCTCTACTACCTTCCCAACTTCTTACTTATAACAGTGGCTACAATCCCCATTATTCAAGGACAGCTTTTGTTATTATTATCATTATTATTTACTTTTTAATTAGTTTTATAAGCACTGATATTTAAAATTTGATTTATTATTATTTTGAATTATTTTCAGATTAACTACTAATGTCCAATACTCACTAAATTTTTTTAAAAAACCCACTAAAACGAATATCGTTTTCATTAGTCTTGTTAAATATGATATTGCGATTTTTATAAATAATAAAGAAAATCAAGAATATAAAAATATTATAATTCATATTACGTATTAAAATATGTTGGTAAACACATAATAATTTATCTTTTTAAGAATATTTTTAGAATAATAAAAAAAAAAGGTTTAATTTTAGATCTATCAAGAGTATCTTATCTACTAGTAGTGGATTCGGAGGAGGGGTTGTAATGATTCACCCTCTTCCAAACACTTTTGTTGTTTATTCATGAATTTTTGGAAAAAATTAAAAAAAGAAAAGAAAGTAATTTAAGGTATTGATACACCACTACTAACTATCACATTTTACTTATAAAATATTTTTAAAAACGAAAACACCCTAGTTGTATTTTAATAATATATCACACATTTTAAAAGAATCTATATTATTTGTTTTTTTTTTTCAGGTATGTATTGTAAATAAGTTAATCGTATACTAATTTTGAATAACTGTCTCGTACCTAGTGTTTATTGGAACATCATTGGTAAGTTTGACAACTATATACTTATTAATTATTATTATTATATCACCAGATAAAAAAAAAAAAAAATGTAAAACGAATAAGTTTAATGGAAAAATCGTTTACGTAACATATACGTGTACCTAATGTATATAATAATACGTATATATAATAAATCGTTATTTATTACGTAATTTATTATTTCTGAACTCTCGTCAAATATCCAACCGCAAATTTCGATCTATTCCGAAATATATTAGCTAGCTACTTGCTGTATAGAGATAATATTATATCGAGTTAATATTTTTGAATTCAAACTGGCATTAGTATAATGGACTTATAGGAATACATATAGGCACGATGGCAAATAGATAATTTATTTTATCAAATATATTGCATTCGATTTATTTGTCTTATAAGTTATAACAAATTAAATTCAGATCCTAATAATATTATTATATCGATCAGATCATATATGACCGGAAATCTGTGTCCAGTGTCATTCAGTTGTCATCACGTGTATCCTATTGGTTTGTCCACAGGATAAAGTCTGCGACAGCACTCTAATCGAATAGGTAGACCCCGACTTCAAGTCGTATATCTGCAGAAGTATATTGAGAAATACTATTTTTAGTTTATATCGATTCCGATTTTGCATTAATTATTATGTATAATATGCTGTAGTGTGTACGATGGTATGGTAACAAGTCTGACGGGCAAGTTAATAATTTTTATGGTCCTCAACTTTTTTTTACACCACCCCCTCTCCTTTTTTGTCTTTATGTAATCTTTTCGATCTGAAAGACATGTTTTTATGCATTTTTAAAATTGAACTGTATTGAAAACTATACGATATAAACTTGAGATCTTCTTACTTTTGACCAAAGATATATTAACTTAATAAAGAGTCAAATGAAAAAAGTGAAAAGTAAATTTGAAATTCAGTTGACTAATTAAGTTATTATTATTATTATTTATTATCATTGTCAGTGCCATACGGTGAAAATGATTAAATCTATATTTTCTGATTTTTTTTTTTTTTATTGTTATGTTCAACACCCTGGATTTATCGCAATTTATATACATATATATCAAACTATAATTATTATAAATTTGAAACTCTACACGCATTATTAAGTAAAAATGAAAAATACAATTTCTTTACATAACATTCAAATAGTGATAAGATTGTAAATTGAATAGCTTGTTAAAATTCAAAGAACTTCAAATGGACATAATATAGTATATTCCAAATTCTTCTTGTTATTTATTATGAGTGGATTGGTAGAAGTTTGTATTTTTTTTTTTTTTTTTTATGAATTTACCGTACGGTTGTAAGTTGAAATTGTTTCCGTTATTTGTATTTCTACATCGGGTTTACTGTCACAGCAATCAAAACTGTTTATGGATCCGATTTCCTCGGCATTTACGATGAACGATTTTAGTACGCCGTTGAATATCCTCGGAATGCCCCATTCGAGTATGATGTGATTTCAACCTATACGGGTCGCTTTAAGATTTCCCGGTTTTTCTGAAACTATTTCGATTTACAGATGTTAAAAAAAGAAGGTATTCAGGGTTTTTGAAAATAATATTATACAGGTTGATTCACTAAGCATGTTCACCTTATTTTCTTGGTTAAATTTTGCATTTGTTAAATTCTGATTTTTAGAATTTTTAACTGTTTTAAAATAAAAATTTTGATTTCTGTAAACCCATTGAAGAGATATTCCACTTTTAAGTTTCGGTAAGTGAAGAGTAGTAGAGCATAAAAAATTAGTGAGCCTTGCCACCACTCAAATGATACACCATTTGACGGAAATCAAAAATGTTGACGACATAATTTATTTAAAGTAATACTCATTTAAAAAAACCAAAGTTGGTATCGTTATAGGATGTTCTTTAATTGTTGTGAAAAATCGAAGTATATAGGCTTTAACTATACTTAAAAATGCTAAAATTCAAATTTGAATGTATGTAAAATTTAACTAAAAAAATGGGGTCATCACACTTAGTGAATCATCCTGTATATAGATCTAGGTACACTTATTTCCATCGCTAATATGGTCAACTGTCGATGTTGACGAACCACCCTTAGGGTAATCTATTGATTTGGCTTTTACCTAGATTGAAAAAAAAACAGGTACATTGAATTTTTTGAATTTTAAATACGTAGAATATTTTTTAAAACGAATTATTGAATTTATTTTGTTTTTGATGTTTTTCTTCAGATTTTTGAAAGTAGCATAGTAAAAGTTTTGCCACGCAGTACGTATTTCTGATTTTAATGTCATCTCTTCTGTAAAGCTATTTTTGTTTTCATCGTTCGGATATTATACCTCTATGGGATATTAACGGAGCAGCTATTGCATTATCCGAAGAATCCGCTAGTATGATAATGATAATACAAATCCCCAAGATTCGTATAGCAGTACTTTTAGTAATTTTCATGGTTGAAACAACTTTCATCTTTTTTCAAGCAGAGTGCAATAACGTTATTTAACAATGTATACTATTATTTGATACGCGTCAAATATAATAGAATTATACTACCTAAACGACGAACTGAGCACGATTATATAAAATGATTAAATCTATAGGTTTGTATGGATCAATATCGCAGGCTTTATAATATAATGTTAAACATATTGTTTTCGTATATATTCACAATCGATAAGGTATTTTTATACCTATAGATCAAGGGTCCCCACCTTGGCCCACCTCGTCTTTATTTGTGGCTCACGAACGCATTTTATGTATAAAATACACTCAACGTATAGAGTGTATTTTTTTCTATTTTGATAAAATTTTAGTGGCCATTAGATAACTGTATCGAAAACGTAGGTCGCCTTATTTATATCTAACGCGAAAAGATAAATTAGACTAGGTAAATGTATAATATATCTATGTTATAGATAGTTGGCTGCTAACGGTTATTATTCCTCTATTTTAAATAACACCAATTTCCGTATATCTCTTTACAATTTATTTAAATACACAGACATTTTCTGATTTTTCACGTGACATGATGTCAATCAATGGTCAAGGGCTATTAATATTTAATAATGACAACTGATAATTTATTTCTATACAATTCGAATTCACAATAATACATAATACTTCGTACATACATATTTATACCCACGTAATAATATAGGTATGTATAACATAATTACATTATATTATATTATGTTATTTATACTGTGTATACAGTGTACACAGTTCCTTCAATACAGATCCTTATAATCTAAAAAAGTTTATTGAATTCATTGATCATGTTATAAATCAATTATATATCCATAAAAAGTTTAGCAACCATTGAGAAATTTGTTGAGAAAAAACAATGAAAAATGTCCCACTAAAAAATAAATAACACTCATTTTAAATTCGACTGTACTTATGTTGTAAACTATTTAATAAATAATTTGTAATTTAAAATATAATTATATAAAAATAATGTTTTTGTAAATTTTGTTACATCAAATAAAATTTATTAATGAGGACTTTTTTTTCATTTAACTTTACTGTATACGGTCTGCGAGATTTAAAAAAATATTGGTGACCCACCGTCCGTGTAGATAAAAACTGTGGACTCGCATTATTCGACTACGTGATTTTTCTTCCTTGGAGACTTTGATCCTTTACTATTTACATTTAAATATTTTTGATACGATGCACCTATATGTTTGTATATCAGCTTCTGAAAACCTGCGTAATCTACTGTTCCGTTATCTATTTGTATACAGGGTGATTCACTAAAAAATAAGGTCAGCACCCTTATTTTTTGTTAAATTTTGCATATATTCAAATTCTGATTTTTTAAATTTTTGCCTTGCCGCCACACAAATAATACTTCACTACCCCCTCCCCTACATAAACTTAAAAGTGGAATATTTCGTTACCGGGTTAATGGAAATCAAATATTAAATATTAGCTCAATGATTGCTTAAATGTTCTAAAAGTTTTACCACGTCTAAAAAAAGTAAACATACGTTTTTATCAACATTTTATTAGTCTCTATAAATGTTTTAAATTGAGCTTCTTCTTTTTTTTTTTTTTAAATTAGAGTTCAACTTGAGTTTCATTAAAAAAACTAAATTAAAAATAATAATTTTCCGAAAATTGTTACAAAAAAAGCACAAATAAAATTGAAAAACGATCACTTACTAGATTGAAAATTAAAAAAAAGGATCACCTGATGTTTTTCTATTGGAGCAATATTTTTGGTAGAAAGCCACCCGATAGAAAAATCGCTACGCTCCGAATCTAAAGAAAAATACACACATTTAGTTAATCTAATAAATCGAATCTAAAAGTAAATTAAGGTATTGATCCGCCATTATTATCTACCAAGTTTTACTTATAGATTATTTTAAAAACGAAAACAATCTTATCGTATTGTGATAATATATCACGCATATTATGATTAAAATTTAATTTAATTTATTTATTAATATAAAATGAAGACAATTTTTTAATCCCTAATTCATTTTTTTTTTTTTTTTTTTAGATATGTACCGTAAATATGTTAATCGTATAGGTATACTACTTATAATCGGTCTTGTATCTAGTTTTTGAAATATTATTGGTAATTTGACAGTATTAAATATAATTATTATTATTATCACCAGAAAAAAAAAAAATGAAAAAAAAAATGTATAGACAAAAAAGTCCAATGAAAATATTTGCGTAATATATAAGTGTTTCTAATGTATATAATAATACGTATACGATATATGTATTATATATCGTTATTTATTACATAATTTATTTTTTCTGAACTCTGGTCAAATATACAACCGCAAATTTCGATCTTTTCCGAAGTATAGTAGCTACTTTTTATATATAGAGACAGTATATCGAGAAAATATTTTTGAAATCAAACCGTCCTTAGTACAATGGACGTATAAGAATACATATATGCACGATAAAAAATAGATAATTGATTTTATTAAAATATATTACATTCGATTTATTTATCTTAATAATTTATATCAAATTAAATTCAGATCATAGATATATATATTTTCATATCGATTAGATCATTTGACCTGTGTGACTTGAGTATATTATTGTTACCCTTCATAGTTTATATTTTATATTAATTTTTTCCTACCGTTGTAGGCTGTAATAAGTAATCTTAGTGATTGGTGGGTATACTTTCAGTTGCTTTGTACCCACTTATTCACCTTATTACACTGTGTCCAGTGTCATTCAATTGTCGTCACATGTATCCTATTGGTTTGTCCGTAGGATAAACGATAGAATAGAAGATAACGTAAGATAATATTTCGTTGGCCATGCAGTACATATTTCTGGTTTTACTATCATCTTCATTGCAAAGGTATTGTTTTCATTGTTTGCAGTTGCTGTTATTATAAAACCATCGAAAGTATTATTTAATTCGCCAGGAAAACTGGAAAACTGTCGTTAAAAAAACCGTCGACCACTTTCATCCTTCTATCGTTCTAAAAACGTTAGCAGCCAATTGGTCATTTTCTCTACGTTCTCACTGTATATATTATAATATTATAATCAATTTTAAATAATACAATTTCTTGTTGAATAGATACTTAATAGATACAATTATTATTTTTTTTTTCAATCGCTTTATCTTCGAGGGGGACATCGATTTGGAGAAAAATTACATTTTTATTTTCATCCCAAAAAGCCAAAAAAAAAAAAGTAACTTTTTATTTATCCACTGTAAAAATTTTTATAATGGCCATTTTGTAAAAAATATTATTCAAAAACTTTTAATGTATCATACATTCATATCCGATGAATAGATTCTTAGTTATAGTCGTTTTAATTAGGTGTGAAAACAATTAATATTCAATAAAATAACGTTATGCGATAAGGAATTCCAATCAGCACGGTAATTCTTTACCTTCTATTGAATATTAATTGTTTTCATATCTGTAATCAAAAAATTAAAATTGTTTTAATTAAGAAACTATTAATCGAATATGAATGTATGATACATTCAAATTTTTAGAATAATATTTTTTACAAAATGGCCATTTTAAAAATTCTCATTGGTGAATAAATAAAGTAATTTTTTTTATGTTTAGAGGACGAAAATAAAAATTTCCCAAATTTTTTTCCCACTCGATGTCCCCCTCTAAGAAAAACCATATAAACCATTGGAAAAATTGTTCGCGTTATAGCATAAATAAATGTATACTATTATATGCTTACATCCGGATTTGGTTTTAAACGGAACCTTCAGCGCTTGTTCCGAATTGAATCCGAAATTCGTCTTAACGTAGACCTGTAGTTCATAATTAGTTTCGGGTTCCAACGCGTCGTAGCTCACCGAGTTTTGTTTGCTAATATTTACGACTTGGGTATCGTTGACAATATTCCACAGTTAGTATTAAAGAAAACATTTTATTAATATTTAATACGTTTAATCATTGTACAGAATAAAGGGTACGCGTTATCGAAAGTAATGACACCAGGATTCGTTGATTTTTTAATAAATAATTTACAAGAGAAATAGAGAAAAATATTTGTTAAAAAAATATACATAAATTTAAATACATACCTTTAATATAACATGATATCCCTTAAAAAATCCGTTTAGTTTTATACATTCGTTGGTATTTATTGTCCAGTTGAACCATGCCGTATGGTTGGTGACATACGAATTATCGTCATTATAAATTGGTGTTAATTTCGGAACTAAACGATACAAATTTAAATAATATCGTTAAGTAAGTATAATATTATTGTCAACTTTTTTCGTATAATTTATAAATGTAGACTTGTAAAAGATACTTTTTTCAAATGTATTACAATTAGGTGCAAATATTGATTAAAAATAAAAAATTCAAATAATTAATATTATTATTTATGGAGTTATTCAGAGTATGCGTCGTATACCTAAGTGTTAAAGTATTTCGCCCAAAACAATTTTTGTGTACTTATGAAACGTATTAAGGTATAAGTACGTATTATGTAGAAATTATTCCATTTAAAATCAAAATAATTATGAAACACAATACCACTCGTAATTTGTATATGTATAATTTTTGTTAAATACTTAAAAAGTGACATGTTGGTTATATTTTCTTGACTTGGCCGTTTTTAAAAAAATTATATTTTCGTGTTCGTTATACGAATATTCTTTTACGGCGGACGACACTATAATTATACTTTTACAATGTATTGAGTATTTGGCGTCAAATCCCAAAGTTCGCGTTTCGTTTGGTTGTGCACCACGGCTGACGTCCAATTGCTCTCAACGGTTTTGTGGGAACAACTAAAATACTTGTTCACCTATAAAATTTCAAAATTTTAATTTTTAAATGATTACTTATAAGAACAGACTTTTTAAAAAATTATTTCAAAAATGGAATTTTATCTAGTTTGAGGTCATTTTTTGATTATCCGAGCAGTTTTCATGATAATTGAAAAAAAAAACGGGAAAAACCGAGAAAAAGAACGAAAATATGATTTATTTTTATTTTTTATTGAAATTTAGTTCAAATTGTTTGTAGAAACTTGAAATTTTGATAGAAAACTTAATATTTATTTTAAAGATATTTTAATTTTGCGAGTTTTTAACATTAGTTTTATTCAGTTTAGGTCTTCTGTGGATGCTTGAAAATTGAACTGTAGGTTCATTAAAAGTTGTATTTAGTGGTTAACCAGAAAAAGTTGAGTTTAATACAGTATTTCTTATTTTCTTTTTTGAATATTAATATCAAATTTTGACGAAAATCGTAAGTATTATAGCCTTTTAAAACATGTGTAATCGAACTTTTGTGAGAGCCATTTCCTCGTAATTGTAATAATTTATATTGAAAAATATAGAGATTAACTTGAAATGTTTAAATATTATTGCTTTGTTTTCATTTATATTCCATTCTGTTATTTAAATTTTTTTTTTTTTCGATTATCCGCGGGTAAGTGAAATTGATGTGAATTCTGTGTTAAACTGAAAATTCAAAACAAAAAAATAGTACATGTGAACATCAAATGCAATTACCCTGTACTTTACAATGTATGGAGTTTCGTATTTCGTGTCGTCATCAACGTCCCAAGTTATTAACACCGAACTTTGGTTGATTAGTAGTTGAGCGTTACTGTTTTTTATTTTAACAAACCCTATAGTAATTTTATTAAAAATAATAGTAATATATTATTTTCGTTTGTTATGACTTTATAATAAATACAAGTGATATAATTTTTTATAGTGCAATTTTCGTGCGAAAATAATTGGTGAAATGTTGGTTAAGGGCTATCTATTGATTTCAACTATAGCTCTAATTATTTACAACGTTGATCTCAACGTAAAACGGGGTCTTTAAAAGATTTTCATAAGATTTTGAAAATTAAGGTCTAAAATCCTCAACAAAATATGATATTGAAAACCCAAAATCAAAATCCTTCAAGAAATGACTTTAAAAGTCCAACGACTTTAAATCCTGCCTTGCTCAACTTTGCATTTTCTGTGTTATATCATTCGATATTATAAAATAATTTAAAAAGACTCTGGTAAATGATAACGTACTCATATTTAAGCAAAGGGCACTTTCGTGAAAATATGAAATAAATTATAATCAAACAAAGAATCACGATCGCACATTAATTCTTGATCATCTAATCCATGATTAAATGATGTATGCATATTTTCATTTACTGCTAGTATTCTTATTCAATTTTGATGTTTTACTAGAGAAATGTTTATGAACAATTTTCTTTTATAATTCGTTTTATAAACATACTATTTTAATTTTTCTTTTTTATTATTTTAAGATTTCGTATTCATTTTCAAAAACTCCCCCTGCTGTAACAAATTTTGTTTTCATCATACACCTGAATATTACTTTATTTAAGAAGATTTCTGTAATTAAAAAAAAAAAAACAAAAATTATTTGAATTCGATCAATTATCTTTCTACCAATGGTGGATTTGGGGGGGGGGATGGTTTGTCCCTACCTACCCAAACACTGTAATTTAGTTTGAATTTTATTTTATTATTATAAGTATATATCATATTTCATTTTTGTAAATAATTTTGCTTACACTCCTGAAAAAAAAAATATATATATATATATATAAAATTACGTTCTTTATCCACCATTACTATCTACCAAATTTTATCTAATTACTTATACTCAATTTGTGGAATTTATTGCATTTTTAAAAAATTAAAACACTTTATTTTAATGTTATATATTTATAATTTATCATAAATTTTATAATAATCTATATTGTTTTTTTTTTCAGGTATGTATCGTAAATAAGTTAATCTTACCTACAATATCGATTTTGTAGTGTTTGGAATATTATTGGTAAGTTTAACAACATAATTTTTATTATTATTTACCGAATCGAAATAAGTATATATAAAAAAAAAAGTAGTTAAATGAAAAATATGATGTAGGTTACTTATATAATAGGTAAAAAACTACAGAGTGATCTAAATGGATTAATCCAAATAGCTACACTCGATATTTTTAAAAGTATTGACTTTTTTTCAGATACTTTTTTGAAAATCTAAGATACGAGCAGCTCTAAAATGTTGCATTACCATTATTTATTGTCATTATATATTTTTGGGAAGAAACACTACTTACTTTTTATTTTAAAACAGTACTCGTACTCGTATACTCGTATTATACAAAATTCTATAAATAGATGAAGTATTAGTTCTAATATATGTCAGCGTTTGTATAGTGTTTCACTACTATTAGGAGAGTTAAAACTCACCCATACTTGAAAGTGCAGGAATATCTCATCAACGGACTGACGAAAATGAAAAAAAAAATGTTACCAAAATGTATTTAAACTCCATATATTTATATTATTTTTAATATTCAAGTGCTATTTGAAAATCAAAAGTAGCTAATCATTTTACCCATAAAAATAAAATAAATGTAATATTTTTGAGTAGCTTGTTTCTTAGTGTTCAAAAGTGATTTGAAATAATTTAATAATTTTCGAACTATGGAGTGTAGGCCCTTGAAGGATCATCCTGGGACATCCTATGCGTAAATTATAATTTATGTATCGTTATTTATTACGTACTATATTATTACTGAACTCTTGTCAAATATAACCGTAACATGAATTATTTTTTTTATAAAAATATGTTTTTTTTATATTAATTGTTTTACTCTCTGCACAGTTTGGTGAAATATAACTCGGTTTGCAAGCATCGGTGTAAATATCACAAGCTCCGGCATTGTATGTGTCGGGACATTTTTGATTACAATCGACACCATAAGTTCCTTTCGTACATTCTACAAAACGATTATTAATATACACATTGGCTTGTCATGTGTTACGTTTACATAAAATATTATAATGATGATTTACTTGTTTCACAATATTTGCCTGTGTAACCAGCCGGACACGTGCACCCGAAACTATTGGTGCACAGTTTCTTCTGTTGGCATTGCGTTTGATGCATCGAACACATTCCGGAACAATCGGCGCCAAATGTGTTTGGTCCACAAGCTGAATCGTTTCGGGTGTTAATATATTACATTGTAAATATTTATATTATGTCGAATAATTTTATTTTCAAAATTGTTTACCGTAGTCGCATTTATTCCCTTTAAAACCGGGGGGACACAAACATGTGTCTTTGTACACAATACCTCCATTGAGACACGCCAAAGACGACGAAGATGATTGTTTATTATCTATCAATTTTGAAGCATTGCCTAAAACTATGTTTATAATGTGATAACAATGTTAATACATAGCAATTATGATGTTAATAATTATATTGATATATGTTGTTTTTAATTTTTCTCTGATTTGTACACTCAAAATCGAAAGCAAGTGTTTATTTTGTTATTCAATGAATAATATTTTGACTATACATTTTTTCTAACCAAATATTTGGATTTTTTTTAAAAAAAACCTTATTTATATTACATAATTACCGAATGGATATACATTGAAAATGATTGGAGTTTGTGACATCTTTTGAATATCTTTTCGCAGCTATCGTAAATATTTCTTCGTTTTCTGTAATACATTCATTTTTTTATTTCTAAATTATTAATTTTAAGAATAGACTTATGATTAGTTTGTTTCAGGATAAGGAAAGCGATACGACAATGAAAAAAATAGTTGAATTTTAAGTTTAAATAAATATTTCTTTTTTTTATAGATTAAAAAAGAATTGCCTACCATAAAATGAATTGCTAATTGTTGTTAGTGTGTACTAAATTTGGTTCACATATTGATTTCATTATAGTTGTATTTACTTTATAATTAACCATAAATTAATATTAATTTTACCTATTATTTCTTAGAATTATATATATTTAAAAATATTAATCTAGTTGATTCAATTATTATCCTCAATAACTTTTTTAGTAAATTCAAGTTAGATAAAAATATATCAATCTAGATAATTTTGCTAGATAAAACACAGCGTTGCCTACCGTATTCATCAGCGCATGAAGTTATCCTTTTAATTCCGAATTTACATTTGGTCGTTTCATATAATTCCTCTTTTTCGTATAATTCGTATGGGTTTTCCATATCTCCGTAGTTGTAGAATCTCCGTAAATCAGCTCTACGTATTGTTCGATATTCATCCGGTTTTTCAATTATGATTTTAAATGTATAGGGCTGGGTTCATGTTCTGAATACCCTACATTTGCTTTAATTACTAATGTTTTTAAATGGTTCTGTAAAGTAAATTAACTGATCATTTGTATTTTTATTTTAAATATTTCGGTATTGTTTTATAACAAATTGTAACATTTTTTTATTTTTAAAATATAATGTATTTATGATAAGGGTATATAAAAACCGGCCATTTACTCCATTTAACTCCGTAATTTATCGTTAAGATTGAGTGCACCTAGTTAAAAAATTTTTTTTTAAATAGAATTTCGGTATCGAATTTTGACTATAATCCTAAATATAAATATTGTGGATTTTCAAAACACGTATAATTGAACTTTGCTCAAAATCTTTTTTCGTTTGCAAAGATTAATTGATGCGTATAGAAATACATTAAATTCCGTTCTATATCCTACCTTCTAAACTTATCACCTATAACGATGGCCTGCCCATTGTTATATGTCTGTCTTTTTTTATTATAATCTTTACCAATAGTTTTTACACATAAACGTGTCACACATAACAGTTGTCTAATCTATTCACTTTTGTAGATCATCGTGGTACACGAGTGATTAAAGTTTATTTAAATACAATTAAAATCACATTTTTGACAGATAGCCTTATTAAAAAGGTAAACAAGACTTTAAGAGTCAAAATTCCTTGAACAAATTTAAGATAATTTGAATTCGGTGTTAAGTAAATTAATGCACCGCAAACATTTTCAAAATTGGCTAAAATATTTTTTTTTGTACACCTAATTTTCCTAATAAAACCCATTTAAATTCAAACAATCCGGCCAATGTATTTTGTGTTAATATTTAATGAAAGATCGTACACTCTGTATAGATTACCTTGATCTATTAAAGTAGCTATACTCGATATTTTAAATACTACCTATTGACTTCATTCAATACTTTTTAGATTCCGAGCGTAGCGAGAGAGCTATTGGTTTTACTAAGATGTTTATTTTTTTTCTTCTTTTTCTTTGTTCTAGTCTGTAGACATGTTTTTTCCTAGTAAACTCGCTCGTAAGTGTAGCTCTTTTTTTGAATTCTCAAGCTGTCTAGATTGTAATTTAAAGAGGTCACTTTTTGATATTCAACGCCATTTTTTAAATAAAAGTACTTAAGTGGGGAAAAACGTAGGAAAACGTACAATCTCACGATTTCATTATTTTATAAAAACACGGACGACGTTTTCTACCAGAAAAAATGATTTAATTGAAAAATCACAAGGAACCTTTTTTGTTGCTTTTTTGATTTACTTTCCTACGGTATCATCGCCTAAACTTTTGAGCTTTTAAGGAATTTTAATTTTTGGTAGTTTTTTTTGCTTTAATTCGGTTATAAATACACGTAAAGACTTGAAACTTGGTATTAATACTTGTATTGGACTTATCTAGACGTGGTAAAATTTCCAAAATCATCGAACTGCCTTTTTTTAATAATCGTTTTGAAATCAAATTTAAACGAAAATCACAAAAATTTTGCATTATCGAACTACGCTCGAAATCGTCTTTCGCCAAGTAATGATTTATCGTTGCTTACAGATATAAATGAAATAACCCATTATGTATCCTACCTTCCCAACTTCTCACCTACAACAGTGGCCTCTCCCATTCCCAGTATCAGCTCTTTTTTTTTTTTTTGATTATGTAAGAAACTGATAGCCTTAAAATTTTACTATTTACTTTTGGTTTACAAATAATAACCTATATATTAAAATGTCCATACATTTTAGTGTTGAAATTTGTTATTTACGTCAATTCATTGACGAGATATTTCACTTTTAAGTTTGGGTAGAGGGAAAATCAAAATTTGTTTAAAAAAAAAAAAAAAAAAAAAAAAAAAAAAAAAAAAAAAAAAAAAACTATTACTTTTGATGGAGTTACTACTGTTGCTGTCTGGAAGTTGGGTAGGTAGGATTATGGAGTTAAATAACTTTTCTAACCTTAAGGAGAATCAACAAATTTTCTCTCAATAAACATAGAGCAAGATATCCTGAGAAATAACTTTATCTTAGATTAAAGATAATATAAGATAAAATAAGAATAAGAATAATATTAATAATACATGCAAATTAATTATTTTGCTTTTTTTTTTTTACGCATTAGGCTCAACATATGTAGAGACAGTGCATTGGTCGGCATCGTATTCTAGAGGGTTACGCGTGAAAATACCGATTTCGTATTTATTATCCGCTATGAATTCTAAACTTTTTTCGTCCGTCAAATTCGATTGACATACCAATAGCGTTGGTCATTAAATGAATATTTACATTGCAGTTTGATTTGTCTAAGAAAAAAAAAATGTATAATTATATCTTTATATAATGTGTTTATTTTGCGTAAATAATAATATCAAATTGTTTTACTTTCGACTGAATCACAAATACTACTGTACTCTTCTGATGCATCGTAAATTGTCGTGATATCGAAAACATCTAAGAAAAAAATAAAATAAAATACGTTATTTGTAATTGTATTCTAAAATTGTATTGACTCCAAGACAGGCATTCAATATACCGGTTAATTTGGTACAATCGATAATTTGATTAGCCAAGCTAAGTAAAAGATAATAATTTTTGAAAAAGGTGGCAAAAGATAATAACAATAACAATAATAATAATAAATGTATGATTCCCCTAAATAATATAATAATATGCTGTCTCGTCTTGAATTCTTGGAAAAAATTATAAACAAAATTATAGGTATGCAAATACCTGCTTGCAATAATAATTCATGTGTATAGTAGTAAATAGCCGCAGAATCCGACAGTATGGTGGCAATAATAGAAATCTGCAAGACTCGTATAAAAATACTCTAAGTGGCTTTCATGGTTGAAACTGCTTTCGTGATTTTTCAACCAAAAAAAAAAATATATATATATATAGTATTAATAAAATATTATTGTAATGCGCGCGTACACTTGCGAGCCGAACAGACGGCGAACCGTACCCTGACACATAATTGAAACAGTGTGTGTCGAACGCTCGCGAGGGCCGGGGGTTTTTTTTCCGCCGAACTTATCTGATCGTGGGTTTAAATAAGTTCGCCGGCATCATCTCAAGAAGTACCGAAGCCGATTCCGTTTGTTCGGCGGTTGGGGTTCGGAAGCGGCTATCAAAAATATACACGATACAATGACGAACATGGTACGAGCGGTTCGCGGTCGGTCCGGTTAGGTTAGGTATATTATCCAACAGTATTATTCTGTACATTATATTCTAATCGGTACACGTCTAATGAAATACCAACCGATGAACTTTTTTTGTGATACCGAACGATCGATGTAACATCGCTATTTTTCAGGCGGATTGAAAGGACAAAAGTTGTCGTGTTGAATTTCAATATGAATTGTGCTTTTGCGGGAGAAGGGTTTTGTTTTTTGCAAGATTTGGACAACCCCTCGGTTCAAATAAAGCTACTAGGGAAGGAATTTTTCGTACGCATGACGTTAGTGTATCATATGGATTTTTCTATACTATGATATTAAATAAGTGCGAGGGAAAATTCGTCTCTGGTGACGGAGAGTCGCTGCAGCTCATGGGTTTTTTTTTTTTTTGGGAAGTTTTGAAGTTCAGGCACATTATATATTATTGCTCGTCTAACATATTGTGTAGCGGTGAATGGATATCGTATTGCATAACAGAAATTATTTCGAAATGTTTAATTTTGAATTTTTAACAACGAGAAACTCGTGGTCCGTGTAATATATTATGGATAGTTTAAGAATTACCGGTGTCGATACAATCGTGTATGTAGGTATTATAGGTATATAGGAAACGATTAAACGAAAAATGCAAGCGGACGCGTAATAGATATAGCTGTGCGTATGTACTTTTGTTGTAATAACTCAAAAATGATTACAATAATAATACGACGACGTTATGTAACGTGTAAATTCGCAGTGTTTAACGGTCGAGTTCACAAAACACTCACAATGACGGATTAATGTGCGATACTTAAACCGTCTATAAGTAATATTTTTCAAAACTTGTACAAGTGCAGTTGGAAACCCGTATAGGAAAAGTAAAAAAAAAAAAAAAATTATTAAACAATGTATCAAATATAGTTATTTGTTTGCAAAATATAACAGGAAAAAAAACACACAAACTAGTAGCATCCCCGGGCTGTAATTTAGGGAGGAAAAAAATATTTTGTTCCGTCGCAAATAAAACATTTTAATTTTTATTAGCGCATTGTTGAAAATTGCTGATACAATAATTATTATTATCATATTCTTTTTGAAAACATATAATACCTACGTATTATTATAGCCATTGTATATTATCATGATGTATAGAGTATAATTATTTTGTATTGAAATCGTTCCATTGTCCCCCCCCCAGGTTGTTTTTATTTAACAAAAAAAAAAAACATATTAACCGTACGCAGAATATTTCAATACTACAGTCATTCTGACAATACATATAATAATAAGTAAATGTGTATTATAAAGAAGTCTGTATATTATAATTAAACAAAACGGGAAATACACCGAAATGGCACCCTTTAATTCGTAGTTATTTACGGTAAAATATTGTTTTACTTAGGTGCTAAAAAAATAATTACTTTGAGTAGGTCGGTTAAAAAAAAAAAACCACGGATAAGACGCTCAATGGTCATATTTGTATAGAATGTGTAATTATATAATATTAACTATAAGACTCTTGAAAAAAACTTTTGGTTATTAAGAATTTTCCGATTTTTTCAGTTTTCCCTTGTTTATCCTATGGTTTCTAGACTTCCCACTTAAATAACTTAGGTCTACCCGTGGTGCGGAATTTGTCCTTTATTGTCTCTTTATTTTCGACTTTTACAAAATTACATACTCGTTAACCGATGCAATATTATATAGTTAGTAATATTGTTACATTTAATTGTTCATATGATGACATCAGGAACCCGCGATTAAAACCAAATAAGTAGAACGTTATACAATCTTATAGGAAACATTTAGTTTGGCGAATATTTATTGAAGAATCCTAAAAGCTAAAGTTGTAGAAATCGAAAATTGAAGATCGTTAAAAAGGCGAGAATAACCAAAACCACGTGATGGAAATACAGTATGGACGAATGCCGTTCATCTGCAGCATGTGATCGTATTCACGTAGCAGTCACAAGTCTACCATATATATATATAAAAAAAATGTGATTTACCGTGAGTGGAAGTATCGTAACGTATAATATTTTCAAATTACTGTGCAGTGTAGTTGTTATCGCTGCTCAGATTTTTTCAGCTATTAAGAAAACCACACGGTTAATAAAAAATTAGCTTCTTATGCACCAATAAGATCCAAAACGCTATAAAAAAAAGTACTCTTGTCATTTTTTTGATTGGGGCGAAATTTCTAGTAGAAAAACTGTTCTCAGACCAAAAAAATAAATATGCTACAATTTTTTTATAAAAATCACACACATAGTAAAACTAATATTTTAGATTCTGAGATGCGTTAAGAATCTAAACATATTTATGGGGTTAGATTTTTAGACAACACGTGATAGTTTACAAGAACGTTCGTATAAGTTCGTCGTTGGTTCTCGGTACGTGTTTCCGAATGGGTTAAACATTTGCGGTTGGTGAGGTCAACGGTCGATCAATGACCACGACCACGTTTCTGGTGATCTATTGTACGAGTATACCTCGTATATGCAGGTATTGATATATAGGCTACCCTATCGTGACATTTTGCCCCTGCGTCTGTCCCAGCTGCCTACAAACATATATATATACATCCATAAAGAAATAGATATATACTTCGCAACTGTTTTTCGACTCACATACAAGCCGACGGTTGCGTTTGCATGACTAATTGTTTTTGGGTGATAAACGAATCGCCATTAATAACCGCAGGGTACGTTATATTATCATCTATTTCATACCTGTATAAATCCACGCCAAGTCGTAAACATCTTTTGAAGTCGGTTTACGTCCGACGTCTGTATGATGTTATGCATATTTGTGAATTTCCAATCCGGTCAATAATTCGAAAATATAATATAAGGATAGACATTTTTTTTAAATTAGGTAATGCTACTACGATAATATTATGACCACTTTTCTTTCGGATAAGGTTTTTTATAATTATCACGTAAATTCAACATTCATTTAGTATAAAAAAGTAATAATAATAATAATAAAAAAGAACTACGCATTATAAAATTGTAATGATTTTTTTTTTATAATTCTAGATAGGTAGTTAAAAAACACGATTATGAAAATAATAAAAGTATTATATAAATAGTGATGTAAATGCGTGTTAAATTATACACTAAAGGGATGACGAGCGATCGGAAAACTCTTGTTAAAATCTATAAAACGTCGTTTTATGGATATTTTTAATATATATATATATATTTTTTTTTTAAATTAAACACTTGAAATTAATTGAGCGATAATAATAAGTCATAAACAACAACCAAAACGAAGATTTAATACCCGGTAAATATGATCTTAAACACATGGCACAGTCAACGACCGTCAGCGATTTTGTTTGATTCTTATTATTATTAACTATACGTATGTACAGGGGGACGCCCTGCAGAGGAAACACGATTTTTTAACTGCGGCGGCGAGACGGAATAATAATAATAATAATCAAACACGAAAATACTCGAACAATATGATATTATACCGGGTGTGTGCAGGCAGAGAGGTCAATATTAGGTATATAGTGAGTATATACGTCGCCGTCGTAGATTTCATCATGTACGGCGATGCGCAGGATGATTTTAATCGCGAGGACGACAATCGTACGCGTTACCGCCAACAAATTATTATTATTTTGTCTGAGAGACCGATCGTTTTTCTTTTTCGTTTTTTTGTGATGTCGGAATAAGAATTTTATTTTTCGATGGTGGGGGGAGGGTGGAGAGTTTAGAGAAAAACTACCTGCCGAAGCCACACAACAGCACAATGGGCTCACACCATGGTCACACGATATGGTAAATCGTATGCGTCGTGTTTCAATCGCCGTCGTTTATTATACGTTCACAATATTGTTATGACATTAAATATATTAACAGTCGTATTATATTAATGTATACATGTAATACTGTAAGCTAAAAAAAAAAAATTCTTTCAATTTAAGGACACGAGTTGTTTTCAATTTTTGTAATTTTCTTATGTCAGCTAGTTTTGAACCACACCTATAGTTATCACTTTGATGATCTAGTCATTTTTTTTTTATCTCTTATCATTACGTACACGAATTTAAACGAGCTTTTATCCAATGACTAATTTGCTAATAATGATAATCTATTTCTAAGACGTGCTTCATTTGAAAATAAAAATAAACTGTGAACAATATGATGTTTACATCATTGTTTGTACTGTCGTATGTAAATTATAAAGTCGTTCGAACGGCTTACAAGACAGGACATTTTCTTAGTAAATACCCACTGCGTGTCACTCCCTTCCCTTTAAAAACGTACCGCGAACAGAATGACCAAATAACCTTCCCTGTAACTATTGAGATTTCCTCCACCAGGAAGAGTATTTCCTATTAGAAAATATAATATTTTCTTACAAAATCGATTTATTCAATCAGTTACCATAAATTTTCTGGTGAAAATACAGTAAAAAAAAATCTGCCTGGTATCTAATAGACTTTACTGTGCGTCTGTTTGAATAAAGCAAACCTCCCTGAAAAAAGCCCTGTTGAACGTAAACTGTTGTGCGCATCAGTTTTTAAATCAGTGGATCACGTATGCGTATGGTATACCATAAGTATCACGAACGTGACCATGAAAAAAGATCACTTTGCAGATAAACTTACTTTACATCCATATTATATTGTAATTGAAAAAATCGAAATAAATATACACTCGTGTATAGTTAATTTAAAAAAATTTTAAAAACCGTAAATTTCATCAACTATTTTAATGTAGTATAATCAGTAAATTATGCAAACCACTTAACTATCGTAATAATTTATTTTTGCGGGCACTTGCAATATTATACATTTTAAACGTATATACTGTACAATTATGTCTAAGTAATAACGAACTTGCATTAAAATATGGTTTTCGGTTCATCATAATAAATTGTTAGTAGCATTTTGTTACGAACTTAATTACAAATACTTCCAATACATTTTCAACAAGATCATAATATTTCATTAAGTGTTCATGATTAAAATAACAAACTGAAAAATTATCAATCGTAAATTGTATTTTCAATTTGGCATACATCCGATCTAACAGATAATATTTTATAAACCTCCATTCGACGCCTACAACGGTGGCCTATCCATGATGCCGAAATATACGCGTTATCGATTAGTTTATTGTATAGTAAAGTTATTTTTAATTTTCTACGACTCGGGAACATTCGTGTATTTTATAGATATATTCAAAATAGTTTTTGATTCGAAATTGCTCGCATAAGCATACTTTAATGATAATAATAACTCGCGATCCAATTGCAATGTAACATAATTTCCCTCGTTCTGCTACGTTATATTTATTGTATTGTTGTTGTTTTTCTTTGAATTTTATAATGTCGATTAAGTATAATGTATGTATAATAATCATATATTGGGTGAAATCGATAGTTGTTGTTCCATAAAATAACGATATTTGTGCGGTGCAAACAATAATAATAATAATAATGAACCCCCGTTATTATAACACTTATAATAATAATAACGGGGCTGTGTAAATGCGGTTATCCGGTCCGAAAGACCGAAAACGGGAGGGCGGTGGAAAGATTTGCGACGTAAGTTTCGGGCGAAAAGAGCCGGTATATACAATAGCTATAATAATAATACGCTCGCACAATAAACAGACCATTAAAAGTTATTATACGAATTAGGAATAATAATTATATAGCTACCTACCTATACGTCGTCGTCGTTTTCGGGGAGGGCGAAATTCTAATCAAAGGGGTGGGTGGTGTGTACTACGTAGGTATATAAATAGTGGTACGCTCGTATACAGAAAAGCGTTTCGAACATGCGAGGGCCGTAATAAATGACGTCATCTCAAGGGGAGAATATTAAGCGTATACATAATATAGATCCGGTTTGCCCGCCCGGAATGACAATGAAAAATATTTTTAATCATACACTATTTATACGAGTATAGCCGTAAGAATTAATTAAAACCGTTTGTGAATTGTTTTAGATTTTTATCTATTATAATACGCGTGTTGCAATATTATAAATATAAGTACGATTATTTGTTTGTTTTTTTTATTTTTTTTTTTAATTTTCGTGTCTATAACAATTAAACGAGTAAACCTGTAAATGTTATAATAATTTAATATATTAATGTAGCAGGCCTTTTGTATTATTCCTCCTTCAAACGCACTATAATTTCGTGGCTGTCGTGAAAATAGTGCAGACCAAGTGAATTTTTTTTACAATTTTGTCGGACAACTCAAAGTATTAAAATATACCTATATAGTACACACACACACACACACACACACACACACACAAGTTTAATACTAGAATGAAAATGAACATTGCTGATTCAATAGCCTGCAAGAGTTCGGTGTTTACACAAGCTTGTTTGGAGTTGTAATAAGTTTTGTATGAGTAGAACGAATAGAAGTATCAGTATCAAGTATAGCTGAAATTAAACGTAAACAATCTTACCCAAAGTCGAATTTTGCTACCTAATTTTGACCGGTTTCGAATTAAAAATTCATCAAGTACATCACAGTCAAAATGTAATTCCTTTTAACAAATATAATGAACGAAAATATAAAAAAAATCACTTAAAGTGTAGAAGCAAACTTCTTTAAAATGTCAACTACCCCCTGTCACCTCTACCTTAATACTCCGATCATTATTATATTATTTTATATTATTATTCATTAATTATGAATTTCCATTTTTACTCTACGTAAATATTGTACATTTTCCCCTTAATTGTTTAGTTTTTGAATCGTTTATCTAATATATTCACTCAACAGTTTTTTTTTTTAGTGTAGATATCTATTTCTATGTTTATCTGTATTATTGTGATTATCATTACTGTTAAAAAAAAAAAATGTTATGTACCATCGTTTAGTATATTGCTGTGTCCATATCCATGTTCCATATTCATGTTCACCTATGATTTAGGTAAAACGCTTGATTTCTTTTTATAAATTCGTTTCTCTCTTACGTACCACACTGCAGTATTCGTATAATATCGCGCCCGCGTGTAACTTTTCGCACGACGGCGACTATTTTAATAAAAACCAAAAAACCGTATTGCATAGATATTTTTCGTATTAACCGGATTACGATCGCTTTACGTTAAAATAATGGTTTTTATTTACTATAATGTTTCGCGTCGTATATTGAACACAGTATAGAATAAAATATTCAATCGGAAAAAAAAAAAAATAAATAATAATAATACAAATGTTTTATTACGAATACCGCGAATACCGAATACTCGATTCGTATCGCGTTTCGGTATCGTATATAATATAATAACCGAATATCGTATATATTTTTTTTTTTTTTGAAGAGTTTTATGCTGTATACCTATATATATTATATTTACGATGAAGAACTCTTCGACAATATATAATAATATCGTATATGCGTATCAAATATTATAGATGATAAGATAAAAAGCGTTTCGCGATGATAAATATTTTAGCTTGATTAAAATAGTAAGTAAGTATATATTGTATAGGTGTATGATGATAATATATAAGTTATTTCCGCCGAATCGCTAAAATCACTTTAAAAAATGAAAATGATATATATTTTAATATACCCGGGGATGCCTTCTCGTTTACGCCTATAATATACTCTTTTTTTCTTCTTTTTTTTTTTTTACTGTCGTTTTATAAGACAACTGGGGCGTGCGTTTTTTGTTTTGTCTTTTTCTTGTGGCGCGGCGTTACGATTACGTTTTCGTCACGTTATACCCTTTGGCGATTTGATTGCGTCTGCCATCATCGTCGCCGTTTTTAAACCTTTTGTTGCGGTCGTATTCGCTTTCCGTTTTTACGCCGATAACGTCGCTCGTCGCCGACCGACGTGACGTGAATATTTACATCCGGGCATCGCGTTGTTATTGTTTTTTCCGCCGTTCATAATATATATAATGTACACTATATGCCTATGATTATCATTCGACAAATATTAATCTGTATATTATATTTTGTTGTTATTGTATTTTTCAGTACCGATGTCGAACAATCAAAACGCCCAACAAAACGCCTCGATCGTTGAAAATCAAAAACTGTCAACACAGGTAACGTACCTATCTATACCTATATGTGATATTATCAATTCGTTATTGAATCGCGCCAATATATACCAATTTTCAAGTATAATAATATTATGACAACTGTTAAATTATTGAAATTACTTCCGCGGGAAATTACGTTCAAATGTGGACCGCCTTTGAATGATTTTCGCGGGCTAGGACGACACACCATCGCGTGATGGTCGCGTACCGTATTATAATGTATAAATTCGGCAAATGCAATGTCGTTTCGAACCCGATATAGTTCGTCTAATTTGATTTTATATAATTAACAATTTTCATTTATCGTGTTTGATTGGATTTGTAAAAAAAAAAAATTTATATTAAAATAACAAAACGCGCAAAATCATGAACCTGGGTCATTCAGTCTCGGCATATTATTTCCGTACACACGTACAATAGTTTCGGAATATTCCGAATATTATGTATCATATCCAAAATATTACTCGACGGTGCTAAAGTTTTCCGTTCACATGAGTCTCCGAGTTTATATTTTCTAAAATCCATTAGAGAAGCCTCTCTTCGTTTTCTTGTTATTGGCAAACAAATTTCACTTCGTCGTTTTTTTTTCCATCAGTCAATTTTAATATCAACTCATGATTATCGATTTAAAATATTAAGATATCGGAAAAAAAAAATCCAAATCGGCTCACCACTACTTTTTTTTACTTAATTTCTTATCTGGTCTACTCGCCTCGCACGCGTTTAATCCTAATAACGGTATTTTACCTTCAGGATCTCCAGATTGACCCGACTTCTTTATCAGTGATCAATTGTAGAACTTTTTCCCTTTTATTCTTTCCTTCGCGGACGCCCTGCCCAATTGTGATTATTTTTTCATTATTTCGTATACTATATCAAGTGTTCGTCATTGCATTTGTTTTATAGTTCTTTACATTTTTTTTTTTTTTTTTTTGACTCTCCGCTACTCGTGTTTACATCATACGTACGAACCGAATGTTTTTAGTGAGAGAGAAGTACTGTTGATTTACACGGTATCGACGTTTCACAATTATAGATTATCCTCGTGGTGGAAGAATAATAAACAGATTTGAAATTTAAAAAAAAAAAAACTTTAATCTGTGGTTTTTGAAGAAAAAAACAATTCCCCGATCATAAGTTTATATTTGTGTGCTCGCATTTGCCATGTAAAAAAAAATATACATAATAAATACCAATACGGTTACGGTAATCTAATACGTATTGTACAATAACAATAATAAACATAAAGACGCGTTCGGTCGATCGTCTAAAAAATAGGTATCGTTTTCTCCGATCTCTCGCTATACAGCTAGTTGGTACCTATGATTATATACGCGTAAAAAAATAAATTATTATTCGGTACGTGCGTACTTATTATACGCGTGTGTCAACGATCTTGTTCACATGTATATACCTATACTCGCAAAATCAGAGAATATGAATTTCATTCGTCATCTGCTCATATTATATACCTGTAGAATATCGTGTTACACATTTTCACCCGAGTCAAACAGCTATATCTGAACAAGTATAGTTATACGTATATGTATTATACACGTATATAATGTACAGAGCTCGGGGCTTCTGTAGAATTCGCTAATTATTATACTCGTAGAGTACATATAGCACAGTGATAGAAATAGCAATAAATATACAATTTTATTCGATTATTTGAAGCATTTTCCATGTTTGGGTGCTTTTTTTTAAATTTTTTTTGGTAGTATGTATTAAGTTTATATGATGGTTTTATTTTGCGGTTTTTCGTAAATCTCGTTTAAATTGGAATGCAAATAATGTGAATCGATTAGAAATATACTCGTAAATTTCCATTTCATTAAATAATATTTCACATACATTATTATGGTCGATTTCTAGTTGCCTATCAATGAATTATGCATAAGATTAATAAAGTTTAATACAAGTACAAGTACAAGTTTAATAATGAGTTGCTATTTTTTTCTTTTTTGTTGTATTATATATAATGTATATTTTAAAGTTTTTTTCGGTAATGTAACATTTCAGTAGTTTTTAGCACTATAAAATCCGAGCCTAGAATTAACATGATATTGAGTTAATTGTAGATATACGGCGGAGACTAATTATTGTAATATTGTTATAGACCAAAGTTAAATCATGTTTGTTAATATATTTAACATTATAATAATTATTATTGGTTCGGTTATTACGCGGGAAAAGTGTGAAAAACTATATGTATCGAGAATATAATGATTAAGAATTAAATTTTTTTTTTTCGTTTAAGTCTTATAATAATATTATAATATTATACATATTTTCGTAAATTCGGTCAATCTGTTATACGCAAATGCGTTTCAGCACTGTATGTTATAAAACATTAGATGGAAAGATAAGAACAATATACATGGTATTTTTTTATTTTTTTTTTTTTTAAAATCGTTTAAAACTGTATACTTAACTGCACGAGAGAAAAAATAGAATGTTAAATGTGATAAAAAAAATAAAACGAATGCAACAGCTATCTAATAGGCGTGTGTATACGTTTGAAATAAATTTATTATACAGGGTGAACTATAACTATATAGCCGTATAGGTACAATGCATACCCAGTACTCTAACTAAAATGTATGTATATACGTCGGCACGTCGCTGGTTATGCTCTTTGGATTTCTAATGGACATAATAATATACGCGAAGATACCCGAAGACGATAAGAACTAATAATAATAAAGACTCCGGCCTATAACAGTCGAGTATGATAGTATACCTATTATAGTATATGTATGCGTAGTAATACCTACTTTTTCGATTCTACGTGTAATTTATATACCTATAAGGCATATACCTATATAACATTTGTACCCATATCGTGTTATTTTATCGTAAGTACAAGATTGTGTTTTTAGAGTAAAATACGCATGTAAATAAAATAGCATGTATATCATGGTAGTTGTTATTTTATGAGAGGGAGGGTGGAGAGGGGAGTTGGAGGCGGATTCGATTTTCAAGTAATTCTACACGGCCAAAACAATTATACCTAGATTAAAATTAAATTTAAACAAACTAGAAAATGTCTATAAATTGCTCGAAAATCACCAGAATGTTTTAAACATTTTATCATCGCATCTAAAAACAGCCAACTTAGGTTAGGGTATTTAAGTGTTTAGTAAAAATTTCACATTTTCATTACGATTATTTTTAACGAAAAATCTGAGCGGTTCAGTTGATAGTGATGTTTTGTCAACAATATATATATATATATATATATATATATATATATATGTCATATTATAGTAAAATAATTGAAATAGGCATTATACATTATCTTTAATAATGTACCGGCTTTTCCTGGTTTTCACATATTTTTTTCCCGATTTTTCACATTTGCTGGGAAAACTCCAGGGAAAATCGAAAATGACCTCCTTAAAGTACCTCCCCAGTCAGATTTCCTTTCAGAAAAAGTGCTATCATTTGAAATCGAAAAGAAATTGGTAGAAAAGTTTGTACAACAAATTTAGGGGTATTTTGCGATTAAAATAGTCCGAGCGAGTGATGGCTTGGGTTTCTAGATAAGCCCGAAATGCATTTGTTTTTTTCTTGTTTAGATAAAATCAGGCTAAATCGGCATATGTATATATGTTCAAAAAAAATAAAAAATAAAAAAAATTGACAAATTAGATTTGTTCATCATAATGTTTTATTTAAACATTTTCGTCAAAATTTGATATTAAAATTTTCTTATAAAAAAAAAAATACTATATTAAATTAATTTTTTTTTTTTTTATTACAAAGTAAGACTAATGAATCTCCTGTTAAATTTTCAAGTATTTCTGTTCAAGTGAAAAAATTTTAATACAGAGTACCTATCGAATAAAAATTAAGTAAAAAACTCGTAAAATTAAAATGTCTATAAATAGCTCAAAAATGGTTTAAATTTTCTGAAAATTGTACCACGTTTAAAAAGAAAAAATATAAGTTTTTGTCCAAAATTCAATTCTTTACAAATATTTTTAATTGAATTACAACAAATAACAAAATTGAAAAATAATAAAAGCATTATTTTCGTAAATTTCCTGTTTTTCTTAAGTTTTATCTTGGTTTTACCCAGATATTATGAAAACCGCTTAGAAAATTAAAAAAATACCTCCCAAATGTATCATTTAGACAAAATTCCTTTTTATAATGGTACTAAGCGTATATATCTGAGCAAGATTTCTGGTAGAATTTTCGTACACAGGATAAAAAAAAAAATTAATATCTTAGTAAAACCAATCCAATACATTCTTTTGCTACATTTAAAATCTAAAATGATAATAAAAATTGATAGTAATCAAATCGTCTTATGGTCGTGATTTGTTCCGTTTAAATTATGTTTTCCCCGGTTATTAAGAAAATTAAAAAATGATCTACAAATTTACTTTTAGAAAAGATGCTACACTTGACAATAGGATCAAAATTTTTAGTAGAAGAATTATTTATACATCTGAAAAAAAAACAATCAAAATACGCTCATAATGTAAAAATTGTATGACTTTTTGAGCGTTTTTTAAGGGGTGGGGGATTTTGAAATTGTAACTTATTTTGGCCCTTTGAACTTCAATAATTACACCCGCCATTGTATCACGGAGTGAAATGAATGGTATTATGTTAGATTATAGTAACTTGCGGAATGCAATTCGTCCTATCAGAATTTTCGGTTGCCCAAGTGACAACAATATACAGTCGGTTATTACAGCCTACCTTCAATATTGCTATTAACATTTTGTTAAACCGTATTCGGTCGTGATTATCAAACGGTTCAGTAACTATTTTGACTATAATTCGACAAAAATAATAATAATAATAATAATAATAATAAATAATTAAATAAAATTCCATAAAAGACTCAATAAATTCGTGCGTTTTGTCGGGATTTATTACATCGAGACGTTCGTCGGGATATTGTATCGCTAAATTTCACAGAATTATTTTTTTCCACGGACGAATAAGAGCTGTGTTTTTTTAAAACACACTCGTAAAAATTTAATATGAGCTCGCGTATACGCCATAAATAAACTGTATACAATATAATAAATTAATAATATTATAGGTATATTGAATTCGAGTGCGTTATTATTAATTTATAAGTATATAATATAAGTACCTAAGTGCATATATATAAAACTATTTTATCGTTTACTTATTTTTACCCAGGGTCGAGAGGGCAGTACGAGTAAAACGCTATTAGTATAGAAAAATATAATCGATACAATATTACGGTATTGTGTAGAAGAAAAGAATTGCTTTTAGATATTTAAACATCCGATGGGAAGTATACTGGTTACGATAAGTAGAATTACCTACGTCGTTTTAACGTATGTACTTAAATTGGGTTTTTTTGTTTTATTATTTCGTTTTTAGAACCACAGTAGTGAAATATTTTATCTCTTTGGTCGCAGGAAAAATGGGCAATTTATGTACATTTTCCTACATGTAAGTTTAAATACGTTTAAAATTAAATTTTAAAAATTACTAAATTATACCGTTATAACAATTTATTTCATTTTAAAATTCTTATTTTTTTTTTTTTTGCCCAACATATAGTGAATATAAACTACATCATAATGACTTAAGATATTTTAATTTTCTGTATAACACGTGTTATACATACACGTGAATACACATACTTATATCGTTTAGATCAAAATATTAACGAGAAAAAAGTTACATAAGATAAAATTAGATGGAGGAAATGCCAAAAATTGACTCAAGCTCTTCTCCCCTCGTCCCTGGGACCAAAACCATAATGGAAGCACGTATAGAAACGTGATATATGTATTATTTATAACGTTAGTTTATTATAAAATCTATACGTGATGTTCCGGCCTAACCCGGGGTTTTTAAGTTCCTATTCGGTTTCTCGGTGAAATTACAATCGCCGAAATGGCGTCCCCAAATATTCCTAGGGGGAGAGAGACATGTTGATCAAAATATAGGGTGTCATCCGAGACGAGTCTCGTCGGGTCGTGTCATTCGTCCAGCTTAGTTTTTAAACTCATTATAGGCCAATATTATTGACTTTTAGACTAACATAAACGCGTGTAATAACACTTTTAACTGACTTATGTATTTCCGGCAATCGATTTTTTCCCCTACTTCGTTGTTGGCTGATGCGATAAATCAACACTCGGTACGTTCGCAAACCTAGCAATTTAAACCTACAAGTCTATGACAGATACCTATTATTAAACTCGTATATAATATAATATTATTGCGATTGTGATATTGCATAAAAAAAAAAGCGGAAATATTAACATCGATCGCGATAACCTTAGTGGCTTTGCAGTTGTTGCAGTATTGTATAATATACTCGCGTGAGCGGAGACTGAGTGGAAGACTTAATGTGAGTGTCGGTAATACTTGGCCCATCCCGAATACATTACACTGCAAGGTGATTCGCTCGCCTATGTACTTCTGACGACTATGTGACTTAATTTTTTTTTCGTATAGTTTACCAGCTATATTACCGTGCCAACGCATTATTTTGGTAATAATGTTCATCATTTCGCGCCCCTTTTTCTCGTATTCGCTAAGCCGTATGTCGTCGCGGAACATTCGTAATAATTATAATTTTCGTTTTAAATTCTCGAAAGAGTTAATCAAAATTATAGGACGGTACCTATATTCGTTGCTGTGGGTATATTATACTATTAATACAGTGTATTATTAAAAATTATAATAGTATATAATAATACAAGTATATATAGTCGTCCTGATATATATTATTATAATACTCGTCCCGTCATTACACTTAAAATAAACCGGTTACATTTATTTATTTATTTTAATTATCCGTCTACGCTTAAGTATTTTACAATTTGATTTGCAGTGTATAATATTGAAACAAACTGTCGAAATTAAACAAATCTCCGAGAAATTAAAATCAAACACTGTCATCATGCAGTCGTTGTGCCACGATTGTTTGAAGATTTTGCAAAACAAATTCTAAACCACAGTTTTTGTAATATATATATACTAATTACTGTAATATCACGAGGACATAGTAAGTCCCTAGTAAATGTTGTTTTTCGATTTTTGGATCGCCCGTCAAGTGTTTTAATCGGTCACATTGATCCAAAACTTCGCAAGAGCTTTTTTTGTAGCATTTCGAATTCAATTGATACCTATAATACGTTGCAAAGTTCGGTTTTTCGAAATACCTACTTACAGCACTATTCGCAACAACGGGAGGAAACCATTGAATATTCCGTACCGGAGATATCAGAATTAGTCGGTCGGCTAATCGAGATTGGGCGGTCACGGGTGTGGACTTTGTCATTGTGCTTATTCAGTTTAAAATCTGGGGGTGTAATAAGTATATCGAATATCGCGAGAGAGAAAAAACCGCGGTCACAAGTCCTGGTTTTTAAAAACGATCACCTTTTCTATTTCACGCAGTAGACTATATTATTATCGTGTCGAGGCACTTGTGTGTTTTCCGTATACAAATTTCAAGGTCCGTTTAAAAAACGCCAAACGGCGTGGTAGGTATTTATATTTTAATTTGCGTATTAAAAAAAAAATAATAATAATAATAATAATATTCTATTTGAGCTTCGTCTTGATGTTTATAGCGACCGGCCTTGTTAACATATGTTAAATGTTATTATTGATTTTGCAAACACCGCAATAACCGCGTTTTCCATGTGGCTGTGGCAGCCGGTTTTTCTTATCTTTTTAATGCTTTCCCTCGGGATCTTTAAACTTCCGTTATCCATACTATACCATATACGTTGTCTTCATCAGCAATAATACGATTTTTAACTTGAGTATTAATCGTATTGTCGTGATTGAAAATACGATTCGAATAAACGCCGGCAAAAATGGTTACTGATGTCTATACCGCACCGACATGATATTTATTATCTTTTCGATTTTACGAGAGCGTCGTTAAAGTAGTAGGTAATGCACAGCGCGCTCTAACTTTCATGTGACTTGACCATAAACGCATCGGTGGAAATTATAATGGAGGGGCTTAGACTCTTCAAGCCCCCTCACTCACAATTTCGGCTAATGTGTAAACGGACGAATCGTGATGATTCGAGAGATGTCCGATATATACGGGTGGTTGCCTAGCTATGATCCTTAAAAAATAATACAAACGACCAATCATGTTGATAGGTAATAATTATGAGTCCTCGTAACACTATTGTTCAAGGGACCGAATTAAGCAATTCTCCGTCGTTGACGTCCGTAATGTTTGTGTTAATCGTAAATGGTTTTAAGTGTGAATACAGTTAAATAAATTGACCGTCACCCGATAGCACATACGGCCGGATTTTTTTACTGGTTGTACTTATCTTATAATGGAATTTTTAAGTATAAAAATAAGGGATTTGTACCCTGACCCTCTCTACACCATTCCTCGTTCTTTTTTTACAAATTTCTGGTAACAATTTATTAACAAAAAATATTTTGTATAGTATAGTTTTAGAGCTCTATTATAAATTACATATAATTTCATTGATCGGTGAAAATAATCAAACGTTTATTGTAAGCAAGAATCGTCGTTTGTTTCGCTATTGTTTATTATAGGTGCTAAAATGAGAACTATCAGCTAAAGTATTTAATATCGTTAAAAACAAAAGAACACGGCTATTTTTTCGGGTTTTTTCTATTACTACAAAAAGTAAAAGGAATTCTAAAGAAACGTTTCAAATAACGTACCATCAGCTGAAAAAACACATCTTAGTTCTGCGGGAAAAATATGTATAAAACATTTTTAACCAAGAACACATTCAAAGTGTTAAATACTCCAAGTAACTGTTATACAACCCAATTTGCGTCAAATTTTTAAAAAAAAATGACAAATTTACATATTATTACTGAATATAATTAAGAGCTTTAAATATATTGTACACAAGTCGATTTTCAAGTGAACTGTTCACTGTGAGCCTTCCTTTTTGGCCCTAAATAAATATATATTTGTAAAACTTTAATAGCTCCTTCGCTACAAACTAGGAAACGTAAATAAAATTAACTTTCATTGATAAATTGATAAATGTACACACTGTATGTATACCAATTTAAATTGTATAGATTCCTGAAAGTATTTAACTAAAAGCTAGGTACCTACGAATATTTTGATAGTTGTGATAGATTATTTACATACCTCTGACGTTCATCAGTTATGTTCAAGTAAAACAAACACAAGCCACAGCGTGAACGTGAAAATCGTTTGATGGCTGAAACAACGACCATTTATAATATCTTAACGTACAAAGAACATCGCAAACAAAAAATGTTAAGCAAGTTATTAAATTCCATTTAGTTCGGAATAAGGAATTACATCGTCCTAAATATAGGTTCATAATATATAATATACTAATTTATCATGGTATTTCTTGGCTGTGATATACATCACTGTTAACTTGGCACCCATCCGACTTAGAAAAGAATAAATATAATATATATGGTAGCATATTGTTATTTAATTGTATTATAATATTTAGAATTAAACTTTTAAATTATTAAATTAAATTAATTTATACTGTTATTTTTTTTTTCTAGTATATATTAAATACGTAAGTATGTACCTGTTATACTATTAATTTAATAAGTGTATTTTTAACTATATTAGCAAATCTCAAAAAATAATATTAGTAATTTATTCGAGTAATAGCTATTAATAAATAGAATAGATATATAGAGAAAGTGTCTACCTGTATTTATTTAATGATAATGATAATGTATTATCGTGTTTTCTTTTACTTTAAAATGTATTACTAAATTAAAAGGTTTAAAAAAAATTAGAGATAGAAAATGATTTTAGATAGCTGGAAACTATGTAGTAGCTATTGCCGAAACGGATCTTTATGGCCCGTAGAATTTCTGAAACAGTGGTTTTAACTGAAGTGTCGCGATTGATTGTTGGGGGGTTGTCGAAAACCAAGTATCGTGCATACTGTATATTGTAATAATCAAATTCTATTAAACGATTTTTGAAAGAATCCTCTTTTTAAAAAAAACCGAAAATGTAAAAAATGCCTACCAATAGCTCAATTGTCTATTGCCAAAAAATTGTCTACGTCTACACACAATTTTTTTTCATAAAAAATGCTTTTATTAAAATTTCCAACAATATTTCTTGTTGAAAGACCAAATGAAAACACATTAGAATAATAAAGACATTAACATCGTAAATTTGCCTGTTCTTTTTTTACTCTTTATCCCCGGTTTTTCCCAGTTATAATGAAAACTTTTGGAAAATAGAAAAATGACTTTCTTTTTACCAATTAGGCAATATTTTCTTTTTGAAAAAGTAGTACACCCAAAATTAGGAGCAAGATTTTTGGTAAAAATGTATCAATAGACATAAAAAAAAATAAAAAAAAAATCGCTCACATCACAGTAAAACCAATACATTTTTCGCACTGCTCTAAATCTAAAAGACATATTTCTGCATATAACGTTACCGCTATTGTTTATTATTAAAAACTTTTTTTTCTTCAAAACAATGTTTATTGCACGTTCAGAATTTCAGTATATTGATAAACAAAAACTTCGATCGAATTTAATTGTAACAATATTCGATGGGTGTTCATACAAATCTGTACTCAATGAAATTCTATAGGTTTAAATTGTCGAATTTCAAATTTGTTGTAAATTCCCAGTTTTTACGTGTTTTCTATTTGACTTGTAAACAAAAAAATACTAAATAGTCATTACTTATGGGTACTTTCTTATTATAAACATTTTTAATTGGTTTTTTTTTTAAAAAATGTTTTTAGATTCGAGGAACGTCAGTACTGTTGGAATTGCAATAGTCGATTGAGTCCTCGATGTGCAGGTCGACGGGCGAGCAGGCATTTGGCCCGCTCTGTTTCGATGCCTCCGACGAGGAACGTTCATCATCAATCAGTGCCATGTATTAGGTCTAAGTCAATGCCATATCGTGAAAAAGACTCTAGTAAAATGCCTACGAGTGAGTTCGGTTAAAAATGATAACTCACAATAAATGTTCGTACCATAATATTATTATTATTTTTTTTTTGACTGTATAGAATTTGAATGTTCTTCGATTAAAACTTGCTTCTCATTATCGTCGCTGCACCCCTCTACGGTTAATGTAGAGGGCGGACAGCAAGCGGCACAGAGACCATACAACAGCCTTACCAAAAAAATCAAGTAATCATTCAAAATAACTAATAACATTATTAATTATCATCAGAGTATGAATTTTAAAACACAGTCTTTAGACTATTCAAATATCATTCCTTCATTAAAAACAATGTTTATTAAGTTTTTAGTTATTATTTAATACTATAATTTATACTAAAATAGAATGTCTTAAAAGTTAGCTAAACATAGTTATTATTATTATTTATTATCTCTTAATTAAGTATTAATTACTCGCGAATAAATTTATAATATTAACTAAAAAGTTTTCACAGTTTTTTTTCTGCTGTTAAAAATCAAATAGACATTAAATTGATAAAAATCAAATGAATTATTATTTTTAATACATAAAATTATCCAGTGAATCACAAATTTACTGTACTAACTATTAATTAAAAATGTAACTCACTTTTGTATGCAAATAGAATGCACTAATAAAAAGTTTAATGTTATTAAATTAAAAAAGTCAACTTCAAATTCAAAGTGCAATTAATTTGCGATTTATTAAATATTAATTATCAGGTAAAAATATGTGTTTTGCTCATTTTGTTTTGATAAACTTTAAAAGATATTAAAATAAATTCATAGGTGTTTTTTTTGTTAATTTAATACACTTCTAAATAATTTATTATAATAAATAAAATAGTAGTTAAATAGTACTAAATTCATTTACCCCTGCAGAGTTTGATATTTTAGATTTTGAAAGAGTATAAAATACAATACAGGTTTTTCTGATATTCGATTCCAATTTTTTTTTGAAAATTGAATTAGAAAAGTCATTGATATCTTATATATTTTTTCTTTTATTATGTTTAGTAGCTACACTAAAATATTTATAATACAAAAGAAAAAAGGTTACATTCCAAATTACCACAAGCCCCATATGAAAAATAAAAATAAAAATATTATTAAAAAATAAAACCGATTTTGTAAATTTATATATTATTTATAGTTGATAATGATTTGGTTTGAACTAATAGGAAAAACAATTGTTAATGTCTTTAAAATTTATACTCTTTAAATCACCAAATTCTTTTTATATTTATGTACTTATATTTGTTTTTGTTTTTAGGAAAAATGAAACTACAAATCAGGATTGTTGGAGAGGCGACAGTAGTTTTGAATTTTTATCGAGCCTAAGAACGAGCTATCAGTATCTGATGGACAATAACTTAATCGAAAGCTGCAGAGTGAGGAAACAGTTTAATTTCTTACATACCTACTGTTTGTTATTAGATATTAGCTGAATATTTAAATTTTCTCATTTAAATCCTTGTAGTAGTGTGATAAAATACTGATATATGTATATTTCACAAAACTTGAACAGAACATATAAGATTTTTTAAAAATTTTTTAGTTGTGTGATTTTTTTAATTTACCTTATACTTTATTGTATTGGTTAACTTATGTGAAATGGCCATTTGATGTATATATTATATAAATATATACATTTGGCAATAGTATTAACACTTTCACATTTTATGTTTTAAATTTGAATATTTTTTTTGGTCAAAAATTATCTTGATTATTGTTTATCTTTTATTTTCTTTACTCCATCCATTCCTTGTTAATATTTTAAACTCATGTCCCATAAATTATCTAAAACAAAAAATAAATAAAAATATGTTCATGTTGATATTTAAAAAATTTATTAAATCTAAAATTTAGTTTTTTTAAGTTCACACACTTGCAGCTTTTCAAAAACATTATTATTATTATTTAAATTAAATTATATTAATTATCTTATAAACTTATAGGAAGTTGGATATGACCTTAACAACACTTCACCAATTCAGGACTGGAATGTTGAACGGTTGAATATCTATATTCAAGAATTAGAGAAAAGTTTTTGTTCTGGTTCTGCATCAAAAGCCAATCACAATTGCAGTTTACCTGAAAACTTACTTTCACCCAAAAGACTGGTAAATTGCTAAGTACTTTATTTTAACAATTAGTCCAAATTGTTAATATTTTTGATATTTTTCATTTCAGAGTATGAGCGAAGAAGTTCGTAGACTGAATATATTGCGCCATATAGCGCAGCTATCCAAAAGACTGCCTCACTGTCGAGAACCGTCAATGAACCAAAGCTACTCGTCCATATACAATACGCATTACTTAGGTTATTATCTTTGTTATTGTATACTAGCTGTCATTATACTTTGTTGTTCGGCTCAGTTAGGTTATTGAAAAACAAAGAGTCAGAGGACTGTTTGTTACATTCCAGAAGGAATGTATCTATATATTTTGTATGATAATTTTTTGGTGCCCAAATTTATTTGCCACATATTGGCAGATATCCTTCAAGTTTATATGAATCACAAATGTCAGGAAAAATTCTTCTAATTAAATCAATCACAAAGTTAAACTAATTCTTTGATTATAATATGTGTATTTAATGTCCCCTAGAATATTAAATATATATATATTATTTTTTTAATTTCATTCTAAATAAAATAATTACTTATTACTGGGTTTCGTAATAAATATTAAAAAAAAAAAAAAAAAAAAAAAAAAAAAAAATTATGCTATAGTTATAAGTTATAAGTTAGAAGTTTATTCATTTGTATCACCAAGGTAATCCGGAAATATACAATGTAATTTTGTATTTTAATGACAAAATGCATGTGTGAAAGCATAAAATACATACACTAATTTGTATATACATATATTTAAGAATATGTACCTGTAGTTTATGTTTCAATAACACATTTTATTAATCACAAGTCCAAAAGTAGAGTCATTAAACTAATACACAATTTCTATTTCAAATAATTCACATAAAATAGCAAACAATTATTCAGAGTATTCATTTATATGGACAAATTATAGTATTTAAATCAAACATTTTTTTTTTTTAAAAAAAAATCTGTCACAAGGCAATATAAATATTATTAGAATTATTAAAAATATAACATTACTATAAACATGTCACTTGTTAACCTGTCTTTACATGACACAATATAGTAATTTATGTTTGATAATATTGTACACATTAAAACAACACACAATACAATTTGTAAAATTAACAATTAAATTTTATATTTAATTTGTGTACAGTTTTGTAATTAGAATTTTGAGTTCATTATTCAGTGCATAATATTTTATAATGGATGATTCAACAAGTTTTGGCATTGATTAATAAGAAGAGTTAGAAGAAATGGCTGAAGCAACATATCGTTAAGTTTTCATTCAGTTCTATAATCACAGATTTTGGGGGTTCACTCTATTACTGAAAATGAGTTATTATTTTTGTGCTCCTTAGAAAAGACATTGTATAAAGATTTATACTTATGAATGTTTTATTATATTATCTCTGTTTAAAGTTAACATCGTAAAATCAAATAAAATTTTAAAAAAATAATAAAATAATAGTCAGCGAACAATAAGGAGAAATGTTTTGTAAACAATTTAATAAGTTTTTTAAAATATTTTAAATCAGGTGCCCGGAAAAATCGTTAAAATAGGCATAGTAGTATGAATAAGATAACAAAAACAATTAATATACATAAATAATTAGTATATACATGTGTTTGGAAATATTTGGTGTATTAAAGCATCTATGAAGTTGTGTTAACACATGATGTGTAAATATTGTGTCCACAATAGTTTAACAGTTTACACATCCACAAGTATTCAATCAAAAATTCTTTCCATTCATTGATTAAAACTAGCACTCCTATTTTAAATATTTTGGAAATTTGTTTTCAAATATTTGTATTGTTTTACCCATCTTTTGGTTGATTTAATAACTAAACATAATATCTCCATTTTAGTTTCTGTTTCCGTATTCATAGCTTCTGTTATCAATTTTTTATAGGAATTTGTTGATTTGTTTAATGTAAAATTGTCTCAGTTTTATTTTTCCTGGTTTGTCTTGACTTTCTTTCCTTCAATTATGTAAATATACTATTACAATATTTAAGTTGTTACAATAAATTTAGGCGGTTCTTTTTCTTTTTGTTTGTTCATTCCAATAAATCAATTTTCATGGGTAATAAATTTAATATCTAAAATTGAATATATACTATTTCATTTTATTTATACCAAATATAAATTCAAATTTACATTATATTTTTTCAATATTATTCAACTATCTATTTTATTGAAAATTGTATCTAAATGACAGAAATCAATATTAAGGAAACTATTTTTTCCTGAGATAAATTAAACTATTAATTGTTTAACATATTGAATTCTAAGATCATTTTAAACTATCAAGAATTAGTATTTTTGAACATTTTTCTTAGATGATAAGTTAGTTTATAATCAGCAAATTACTTTTGTGTATCCCAGCATCTGCAGCAAAGTCCTCATTAATCTTATAGCACATTTTATTTTTTCAGAATTTTATACAAAATAGTTTACTATTTAAAATATTGGGGTTTTTTTTTTTTCAATGTGTTCAATAATAATATTCATTGGTATTTTATTAATTTTTTTAAACATATTTATATTTTATCAAATAACTCCACCTAATACAAATTTTAGTTTAAATTTGATATTAAAAAAAAAAAAACACCAAAATAATGCAATAAATAAATATAAAAACATGAATTGGCAAAAGTCTAAAATTAATATTTCTGTTTCCAGGATGAAATTAAATTATACTTTTCTATGAAAATATTTAGACATTTTATTACTATCATAATAATTTAATTTTAAACACAATTCAATTTCATTTTAAAATATGTTTATTTTGTTGAACCATAAAATATTTTTTCACCTATGTTATATTTCCTATTAATTTAAGAACATAAATAGTAAAATTTCATATAAACAAAGAAATGTTTCATGAAATCATTAGTATAATATTGTATAAAAACTAAATCATAAAACATATTTATTTTGTACATATCTTAATATGTATTAAACTAAACAATTGTCAAATTAACAGTTTAAATTGACTAATTAATTTTATTAATTTTCAAACAACAATGTTATGCTACTCCATTTTGTTTTTATTCGTTGTTCATAGCTTCTGCTTTTAATACAGTATTTAGTTTTAATAATTTCTATAATTTAATCAAACACATAATTCAAATTCAAAACATATTTTGATGAGCTGCAGAAAGAGTTGATTTCAATATTTTATTTTAAGATATTTACACAAATGGAAAAACTAATTTCACAAATAAATATAAAACTTCTCCAAATTTTTTACAATGAAATCTAATTATCTTTATATACCAAAGTTATTTATTATTGTATTCGAAATTTTCATTTGAATATAATATGAGAATAAAAATATACTGATTCTTTGGTAAGAAACTTTCATAGAAATATATTATTATTATTATTAGTATTAATAATATTTTGAGTTTGCATTAATTTTAATTTAAAATAATAACATCATGTTTAATCTATTTTGCAGAAGTCAAATCTAACTTGAGAACTTTGGATCAATGGTTAGCCCAAATGGAAGCGCGGTTAAAACCTAATTATTTCCGTGTCAATTGGAATCGTCGAGAAATCAGGCAAAAAGCAGAAGAGCATAAGGTATGGATTAATATAATATCATAATCTTTGAGAATTTATAAAATCAAAGCAATATTTAAAAAAAGTGAAATTGTATTATTTAAAAATTCTATTAGTGTATTTCTTTTTAATAGATCATTATTATATTAGTAGTATATTATAAAATGATAATATTAATAATTATCGTACAATATTTATTGTATTTTTATACACTATTTATTGTAATTACTGTAAAAGTTCATTAGCGTGACATTTTCGGTAGTTATTTTAATTTCACAAATTTCATAAGCATTTATATTTTCTCTAATTAAGGAAATAAAAATATTAATCTTAATTATTAAATATTAAGTTAGTTTTGTTAATTTTCTTGTATGTGTTAAATTTTAACCAATTGGTATTATCAATAATTATTTTGAAAAATACATGTGTCAGGCGCCGTATAGGCATTTTATAACAGTTAAATGAAAGTAAAGTTGTCTATTTTTAATGTGTATTAGGAAATAGTATAATACATACTGCCGAAGCAAATGTTCGAAAATAAATACTTACCTAACTGACAGTTAAAATGTATAAAGTAAAATCTCATATTGAAAATTTATTTAAAACAATAAATAAAAACGAATGCAATATACGTGTTATAAATTAAACGTAGTGTATTCCTATCAATTTGTAAGTTACCGAACCTAATTATATTAATTAATGGAATAATTAATTGTTTTAATCACTGAGTTTTCTTCAAACATTGTGTAATAATTTGTACACTTATAATAATTATATAAACGTGTTATATTATATTTTTAAATACAATTTTCAATCGTTCGCTGTGTCGGTCAAATTTATAATTTAACTGCCGTTATAATTTATCGAATATTATATTTCTTAAAATATCTTATTTCATAGACACCCGAGTTTTATTTAAGTATTTTAATTATTAGTTACAGAATTTACTCAAATAGTTTATGCATTTAAATTAGTTATTGCAATATTATTAGTATTTCATTAGTGTTGGGTACTTTGGTACGTAGTTTCTATAAAATTGCCCTTCTACTTTTATAATTTACAACTTGTATTCAAAAGAGATCACTCGAATAGGTACCTATACTAAGTAGATTTTGTATCAAACTCGTTTTCTAGCCGTAATTTGTAGTTATACCAATAAAGCTGTAATTTAATGCGAACAAAAATAAAAAATACAAACAACATTGTGACAATTTATTTGAAAAAAAAAAAAAAAATTAATTAAAATTATTGACACGAATTATTATTGATGTATCAAGTTCAATCATTATCGTGTATCTGTTCCACTTCTTCTGTCTATTTTTCCTTAGTCGATTTTATACGATCTTTGTAATTCGGTTCCCTTAATTTTCCAAACTGTAATCGTTAACAATATTATTACCGCGGTGTGAATTAAAAACACGATTCATGAGTATAGGTGTATTATTATTATACTTTCTCTCGTATACGTACAAATTCCGGTTAATTTTTTATTTATCGACAGTTTTCTTCACAGCCGTTTGCTGCTAAATTTTAATTAACGTTCACTACTTAAAAAACCACAGAGTTTAACAAACCGAATCCACCGATTACTTTAAGTATTGTTCGATTCGACACACACCGTTCTGAAGGTATCAACCAATGCGGTCGCGTTTGAACTCCATGACCATATAGACCAAAGGGGTCTATTCTGACCGGCAAGGGGTCCATGTTATCGAAAACAAAAATTGGGGGTACGTGATATGTAAATATAAATATCAACGATAGCTATTAAGTAAAAATCGCGTGCGTCGTCATTTTTATAATAAATATGTTTTAAAAAAAAGTTCGGGAACTTTTGATATAGACTCATAGAGTAAAATCTATTGCCTTTTCCCCCCGCGCTTGATCAAAACCTGTCGTGGTTTTTCATTGAATACGTTTTAGTTATACACCTGGGACACTACGACTTGGTTGGCCCGGCATCGGGTTTTGGACCGACATGCGAAAAACACGGAGCGCCGTGTTTTTATTATTGTTATCATTACAATCTGATTAACTTGACGTTATTCAACTTGCGATTAGCAATCAAAGAGCCGACCGGAGCATTACATTCGCGTCCGTGGTTCGTTTCGAGGATATAGGGAACGTTAATTTAATATACCTACTTACGGCCAACCGTTTACCGGCTATTAAATTTTATACGATATTTCGCTGTAAACGTATTTAAGTCGAGAAAGTGCTACGTTTAAAATTGTGTTGATTTGAACGTTATTTTCGTGCGTTACGCGTTTTACAACAAAAACGTTTTACATAATATACTTACTCGCAAGCATAATATTCAGGTATACCTATAAGCACGTCAAACCGCGTAGGTAATTACGGTTATTATTAAATTATTGCCGTTGCAGTTAATAACAGTTTAAAAGACTATCCGAAGCCTATTGGAACGGGGCCTCATTTCCTCATGACGCTATTAGCGCATACAAGTAGGTACGTACCTGTATACTTATTCCTAACTAGCCCGTGTGTCGTTTAATTACCCCTCGGCCAGGTTCTGTGTATTATAAACGCAAATTAGAAATTCCCTTTTAAAAGCGTTCGTTAGGTACCTACTACACGTGGCCCATATTATAGTTTCACCGCAGTATATAAAATATCCGTAATGGCCGGGTAATATTCTTTAATTATCCGCCGACGACGGACTCTTAACACGGTATCGTGTATACCATTGTATTAGTTTATGTAGATGCTCGTCCTCCCCCTGATACTCTGCCGCGGGTCGTTTGTACACCATCAACATTATATTGTTGGAAAGAGATTGCCAATGCTTAACCTAAACTGTCTTATACGCTATCTTTGTCTAACAATGTTGTTATTTTCGTGTTGGTAACTTGCTTGTATTTATCTTCTCGATAATAGGCCACTCCATTGTCTCGGAAATTTGTAACTTTTTTTTACAAATTTAAAAAATAAACACCTCTAAAATTTTAGATTGCCGTTATTTTCGAGCGTAAAACCGATTTCGATTCTCAAATAGCATCCTCTATTAAAAATTACGCGTAAATAGATGATGTTTATTTAGTTCAGATACATTTTTTTAATTTCAGTCGACACTTTGATGCGACATTCCAGTTTTAAATTTGGTTAGGGGGACAGTAATGGAGCACTATAATCAAACGTCGCGCTCTTCAACGCCGCACAAATGACGGTTCATTAAACTTATTATCGCTATACCCAAACTTAAAATTGGAACATCTCGTTAATGGGTTGGCGGAAAAAAAAAACGCAATACCAAAATGTAGTTAGATTTAAAAATCATCTATTTATAGAATTTGTAATGTACATGGAGGTTGCTAATCTGGATAATGGTTTCACCTGTACAAATAAGGACGATACGAACTTACGAGAATATTAAATTTTAGAGCTACTTGTTTCTTTAATTGCTCCCCAAACAAAAATGATAAAAAAAAGTTAATACTTTCCGAGATAACGAGTGTCTCATCACCGAGGATTAATCGCCCTGTACCGAGCTGGTAATAAGTTGTATGCTATACTTGTGTATGACAATGTCGGATTTTTCGCTTTCTCTCTCTCTCTCTTTGTCTACTATCAGTAAATTGTTTTGTAGGCCTACGGAATATAATGTAATAGTAATGCACTTTAATGGCCCGCAAAAATCTTTTTACGCGCGCAATCGTTTGTAGTCCGTGGCTATCACCTGACGATGCACCAAACTGCGTCATCGTACAGATAAATTAGTATTATACACAGTATACTATAGTTTCACTAAAGTGTTGGATACGATTTCCCCTATTAGATGAGTTTGGTGAATTTTTTTCCCCTCATTAGTTACAATAACGTTACTTGACTACACGATCGAATTCGTTTTATATTTTATTATTTGGACGCGGGCGTTATTTCGGATTTTTCGAACAGAAGTAGTATCGAGCTATTATTGTTCCACGCTCTCCCCGTTCCGCGTGTGAACAAACGGACCTATACGTGTCCGCGGATTTGGATCTAATCCCGAGGTCGTATAAAATAAGCTGCGGAGGCTGTTTGGTGTAAGGCGAGCTCCGGTTGTAAATCGCTCTGTGACGTCCGTGATGTTCGAACCTTTCAAAGAACACCGCAAAAACGCTTGGCAGAGTATACATTGTAAACTCAGTGGAACGCGTGTAGTACGATTAAATTTAAATACTTTTCTTGGTATAGACCGCATTTTTCGTTGCATGCTTTTTTCCGAACGGCCTTAAGATTTTCCGGGCATAGCACAGCATTGTTCGTTTGATCAATCAATCATTCGACATCGGTCATTTTATTAAACTGGAAGTCCGCGATTCGCCTCAGCCGCGTAATATTTGGATGCTTAAACGTACCTAATATTACATTTTATCATTTTTACGACCGACTATACTATATCGTGTGCAGGTATATAAGTTTTTTTTTGTCGAAATTCAATATAACGTCGTCAACACGGTTCAAGGTCGTACTTTCGTCCGCACGAAGATGTATTGGTGGTTGTGTGTATAGAAGTTGAGAACGAAAAAAATGTTACGATGATTAATCGTGTTTTTTAACTCTGGATCGCGTATACTGTACATAAACGCATTATTTGTCGTTGTTCTGCAAGTATTCTGTATTTATTCGTTATGAAACTTACCGCGATGGTTTTGAAAAAAAAAAAACAATTTTTTTTTCCATATCATATATTAACGCTTTGAATCGATCACGTGTTGACGCTCGGTGGTAGCTGTTGTTAGTTTTAGATTAGATAAGTTCCGATATAAACACGAAACATACACACACACACGCTGTATCCCTATTATATATATGTACCCACCTATGTATTATGACTTGATAAAATAATTAATTATTATAGGTGGTGTGCGTCTTATAACCCATGCGTCTCGACCGTCGAAATAGTATCGCTTCGTGATTATTTCAAGAGTATAAAATGTCAAATGATTTATTTTGAATGGTGTGACGGTCGGCAAAGATATGTTGGTTCTTATATACGACGACGGCTGCGGTGCCAAAAACGTAACATTCGATTATAAACGGGGAAAAAAAAAAAATTATACCAATGCACCTATTTTTATTTAATTATGTTTTATACGCCGAGCTTCTCTCGGATCGCCGCGTACTCCGAGGTATCGAGTGTCGCTGTACTGATATGACGTCACCGTGATCTGTTCGACACTTTTCGATTTCGTACAAATTACGGCGGTACACTAGTTTATAACAGACATTTTTTCTTTCTTTATAATATTGGTATCGTACGCCGTACGAATATTGAATAAAAATCGCCTGTATAATTTTCGTCGGAGAGTATAACAATTATCTGTATAAACGTGCCCACGGCTGAGGTAGGAGAAGCGGCAGTCTCTCCTGAGAGATTTCCGCCAAAATACTAAAAAAAAAAAAAAATACATATTAGATCATAATTTTTTTTTTAAATATCAAACCCTATAACGTACGTGTGCATTGATGCAAACATGGAAGGAGGGGTATTTGGAGAATTTTTGGGACAGCATTCATTTTACGTAAAATTGTCCGTCCCATTTATTGAAATTCTTGAAGTCCAAGCTTTACAGTTATTATATCACTGAGGTATATTTAATGCAATTTTAAAAACTCAGTTTAGTTCTAGTTGAAAAAAATTCTTCGATAAAATGGAAATGCGGATAGTTTTACTATATCGGTTCACATAAACAACTATTATTCTTTAAGATACTATTTTTCATCAGGGTTAAACGATATTTACGAAAAACAAACTAAACCATTATCACTTTGCATATTAGTATACAGACAGCACTAGATGGCGCAAAACGCAATATTTAATTGTACACGTTTGGAATCTTGGTGGCACAAAACTAAATGCTTGTTATAAAATATGTAATTCGCTCCGCTGTTTATTTTATATCTATCCCATGATAATAATTAGCAAACTTTATAAAATCCGTTCTCCGGTAATTATCAATCAGCCGTCGGCATCTTAAATTTTAACACAATAATTAGTCTTCGGTCGCGTATTATACAATCTATACTTATAATCCGGTTATTGTATGTAGAGTTGTCTTGTATATAATTTGCAATCGTATTTTTATCGCGTAATAATCACTCTCATATACCGTCGTCAGTTATACTGCACGTACGTATGTGACGTGAGTATAGCGAGTTACATGTTAATATTAATCTGAATATCCTACAAATATATACGGGGTGTATCCGCAAGATTTGACAGCGAAATTGCAGTGTGTATAGGAAGTTGTCGACACCACTCTGTATATTTAGATTTTGACATGATCAGACGATACATATTATTGTTGTTCGAGAATATATAATATTATGTATTATTATGTAAGTTTTACTAACATCTCGTACGATTTGCGGCGGGTCGGGATTGAATTTTATCCCCGAGAACAGAGTAATAATATGAATATCACATTGATGTGCACTGTCATCACCATACACCCTAGAAGATGGTTCTGAATTTCTAGTACCTATTTTCGATTTTTGTAACAGTATTATCACGTCAAAATGCCGTATCTAACTATGCCGGTTCTTCGGAATGCCTGGTACCAATTTTCAGAGTTTCGAAATTCAGCGCTTTATTTTGACGACCGAAAATTGAAATACGCATAAACAGTCGATCGTCGGATGGAGTTTACGGTACCAAAAAGCTATAAGACGGAATTCGGGCGTTGGAGGAGAAGGCCTAAATTTAAGTAGAAAATCGTATTAATTTTTAATTCCATAATTACTACGACGGTACCTGCAGAATAATATAATATATCGTGATTTCACGAGTTTCGTCAAAATTTTAATTTTCTATAAACGTTTACAGACATAAGGCGAAACTTTAATTTCGTTTGCCGTATATTATGAGAACAATATACTGTATAGTATTCTTTGCACTCTTTATAATAATATGACGACGTTCGATCTCTTTTATTAAACCGAAAATTGTGTGAGTATTTTAACTATTTTCATTTTCATTTTATTTTTTTTTTTTGCATTACACGCGCGTCTCTATAACTATTATGTAATAGATTTACGAGTATAATAATTCTGGACTCTGCGAGATCGTGTAATACGTTATTGAAAAAAAAAAGGATAATAATAATTGACACGCGCTAACAAAAGGTGATAACAAGCTGCGACGAGCGGGCGCGAGCCCCTGTCGCAGAAGACAATTAAAAAAAAAAAAGATAATAATAACAATAATAAAAAAAATCAGTATAATATGGAGTAGGTATTTTATTATTACACTTATAGGTACTGGAGCCAACCGACAATGCAACACGTCTCATTTGGTGATGTATAAGTCCCCCTCCCTCCCGGGCATCTGTGCGGGTATACATATATAGGTACTCTGCAAAACAAGTTCCACTAATGTGGTGCGAGGTTGAATTATGATAATGATAATAACGATGACGATGATAATAATAATAATAATAACAATGGCTGTTATTATCACTGTATATTATTGTTATTATCGCTATATATATATATACGAAATTATTACGTTTTATAAATTCGGACACGATTTCAATTACCTATATACCTGTACCTACCTATCCCTCCTCTCGGTGCAGTCGCGTGTTTTTTTTTTTATTCCATCGAATTTGGATTTTTATAACAATAATAATATAATATTAGGACGATGGCGACTGCGTTGTTTTGTGCAACGCGGAAAAACTCATTAAATCGATGTCTGCAAAATGACGATTAGAATAATAATAATAAACATTTTCTACGGTTATCCAACGCGATATTTATGTATTTTTTTTTTTTTTACGACGACGGTTGTCGTAACAATAATATTATTACTTTGGGTTTCTACACGGCATACCTGAATCCATTACTTTTTTGACGTATAAAATAATAACATGTGTCCGACAACTTTGGTTGTCTTGGTTATCAATAAACACCATCGTTGTTGATTTTTAAACTATAATATTGTGTACACGGGGGTGTATTCGTTTTAGACCCCGTAACACCTGAAATGACTTCTCCTGTTCGATATTTGTACGTCCCCCCCCTCTCCCCTCTTTGTAATAACTTCTAGAGCCTCGCACTTTGATTTCTCTATTTTTATAATTTTTAAATCATTGAAAATGAAACAATTAAAATGTTACGACGAAATTAGTATAAATATATTTTCAAAAATTCTGCAGAGAATTTTGGCGTTACACATATTTTCTAATGATAAACCGTTAAGTTTCTAAAATTTTTTTACATCAACAAAATAATATCCATTGTCTATTGTAAAATTGGCGAATTGATTGATAGTATTTAGTTGTGTCAATGTATACATAATTTATGTTATCGTAAATTTCGATAATTTTTAGAAAGTTAATGAATCCTCTTGTTTTGAAAGTGTAGGCAATTTCATTAAGATCAGGATAAAACCGTACATTTGTGTTTAATAAATCCCACCTTTTTTCCCCTGAAGTTAAAATCGATAGCAGTAAGGGCTTTGTTTTCACAATACTTCCCCACTGCTGCCAACATAAATCGAACTCGATTTTATACAGCATGTAAAAGATATTTGACAATATATTTATTTATTTGTTGTCCTTGTCATCGTCGTTTAAATGCGATTATTGTACGGTTTTGAATGGTTTCGTTTTAATAACGTCAATAATAATCGCTTATATTACCTATACGTATGTAATCATTTTTATATTGCATTTTCAACTCGTAAAACTTATATGGCGTCTATCAGTTGCATACCTTAAATTGTTCAATTAAGTGGCGGGGGTGGGGGTAGTAATAGCATATAATAAACGGAAATTGTATATAATAAGGTGATCAAAATTTAAGTCTAAAACATCTATTTGGAATAGGAAGGCAATATAGTTTGTCGGAATGTATTTCGTTGAAACCGTCGGAAAATAAATGTTTATTTGTCGACGTATGACAAGCTTTAGCCACGAAAGTGCTTATGATAAAACATACCGTACGGTAGTGCTCTTTACTAGTTATTAAAATTCTCCTTTTATTTTCCATTAATCTTTTTTCCCGGTGTTATTTAACAAGTACATAAAATTGTGTTATGCAACTATATTATTCATATACATAGTTGAATTTGCTGAATAGTTTCTATTATATTTTAGTATAAAGCTCCTTAGTCTGCAGTTATTGGCCCCCATACTTGAAAAGTATAATGTAATCAATTATTATCATTAAAACATAATATTGTTATGTTTTCCCTTATACTTGTTTTCTATCCATATAATTTACCAGTTACTATACGTCACTTCACGATTCTATACGATTTTCAATCCATTATTACTTTGGATTGAACATTTTACTTCATTTTTTTTTTCCATCTAGAGGAATTAAATATTTAAATAGGATATTGTCGATTCGACCTGCAATGTGGTTTGTGCTTTTCACGCACGTTACGTTTATTTACTTCACATTTTTTAAAAATTGGTTTTTTTTTTTCATTTATTTCTTTAATATTTTATGCGTTATAGACGTTAAAAAAAAAAAAACGGATTGAAATTCGTCCGGTCTATTACGAACAATATTATTATTATTATTATTATTTTTTTTTAACTCCATTGTTCGATATCAACTCTTTTGCCGTCAATGAAATCGGCAAACAATTTTCGTTTGTATCGCACATATAATATACATATATATTATATAGGTACTGTTCTGACATTATATTATTATTATTGTCTGCAGATCTTGTAGCGATTTCGCTTAAATTTCACATCTTATATATTTGATACATCCACATATTAATGTCAGTTTTCTCCGACGAACGCGCAAAAACTAATGGGCCAGTTAAAAATAAAACTATAATATACCTGTAAAATGAAATGTACGTATTTCCAGAGAGCCTATATTATGCATATTGTATATGCATTAATAATAGAGTGGTCACTTCAGCTATTATCACTGTTGAAGGCGATATATGTATTATTATTTAGGAAAAATCAAGTCGTTTTGTTACGAAAATCGTTGAAATGTTATAGATAATGTACGGTATACCATAGAACTGTATTACGCGATATTATGATTATGTATACGTACGTAGGAATGTAGGATAGGCTGTAGTACATGACGGCCCATATCGTGTATAATGTATATTGATAACGGGTCAGCCAATCGGCGCACGTTACGCGGTCGAACACTCACTCTCCTACAGCGGATATTGTAGGCGTTCTCTATATATTTATTTATCTTTGTCAGACCAATAATTCCCGAGTCGTATAGTCGAATAACGTTTTTCTATATTTGTAATACGGACGAAATTCGAAAATCGTATAAACATCACCGTGCAGGCAATACTCACGATGTAAACTATAATATAACGTAATAAAAATCGTACAAAAAAATGTAAACATTTCAACGGTGTATATATGGGAGCTGATCAAATAATATTATAGTCGACACGATTTCTGGAACGCATAACCGTACTACTATAATGATATAATACTCATATAGTATACGGTCGTTTTTCTCCACGATTCTATTTTTTTTGGGCGGGGGAATGTAAAAAAATTATCTAGCCCGTTTACCTATACGCTGTCCGTGTGATGTAATCCTTCTAAAAGTTTTTATGTCATCAAAGTTGCGTTTAATTATTCAATATTATTTATATCGTTAACGTTTACTTAGTCAAGAATTAAATTTTCTTGAGATTTCATAATAATCGTATAATCATCAACGTCGCTAATCAACGATTTTTACGATAGATTATCGTCTTAAAAATGGCACGACTCTCTATTTATATAATATGATGGAGCAAAATAGGAAACAAAAAAAAAAAAAAAAATTGAGATTTGAGTCCTGCGCTTATATTAAGGATTTCTCCCTACTGTCCAAAAACCAAAAGCACCAGGTGTCTGGAGCATAACGAATCTATAATCAAATGAATATTAATTATAAAAAAAAAAAAACTGAACATTTTTCATACCGTGGAATAGGTGGTCTTTTTCTCCCCCTAACATCGTGTTTGAAGTGTCCGCGTGGTTGATTTTTTACACGCAGAGATCGTAATATCGATTCGCGTGGTACACTACGTGACGTGTTCTGCAGGATTTGTTTCGTGTCGATGGTGATTTACAGCTTGCTTGGGAGTTTATTGGAAAAAAAAAAAACAACCGTAATCGATGACTGTGGTGGCCCGACGCTAAGTGTTCTTACCACTACCATCAACACCTGCGGATCTAGATGACCGGATATATACGACCGAGTCGAATGCGCGCGGTATAATTTAGAAACAACAACCCGGGTTCTGGTACCTATTTTGTATCTATGTATGTGCATTACAGTATGCAATCGGGTCATTGTAACGGAATTCTATAGACATCACGGTCTATCATTAGGAAGAATATTGTTGCTGGTATTCGCGTTATCGTTATTTTGCGTACACCGCTATCATTGTTCTTACGGAAACGTCCGAAAGAACAGAGCGTCAAACCGGTAAATCTATCTATAAACGAATTTTTTCCGGCAGGGAGTTGGAAGTTGTTTTTTTTATATAAAAAACGGTTATTCCAAATCTGTAGTAAAAAAAAAAAAAAAAAAATACCGAAACGAGACGTCAATATAGGATTACATTATTTCATATACCTCGAGACAGGTTTGTAGTGATAATATAAGAAATGTTTCGAACTTGAAAAAAATCAAACATTCAGTATCGATATTTTAAAAACAAATATCTACCTAGAAACAGTTTTATTTTGAACTTCGAAACTTTTTTTTTGTTTTTATAACGTTCAAAAATCGAGTCTATACGTCCTGGTACTATCAAGACCGGATTTAACATGATTTTGGGCCTGGGGCAAAATAATTTTAGGGATCCATAAACATATTCAGAATATTGATATTTATACAGTATTACTAACCAAGGACAGGGGCCCACAATATTACGATATTCAGGGGCCTGGGGCCATGGCCTTCTTTGCCCCCCCCCCTAATCTGGACCTGGGTACTATTCTTCCTACTCCGGATCAGGAGAGAGTAACCACATTATAAAACGACGCTCCAATATTTACTCTTTTACTCTTACCCAACTTTTAAAGTGGTATATTTCGTCAACCGGGGTTGACGGAAATCGAAAATGTCTACACTATAGAGTATTTAATACTAAAACTCTGTTCATGAATTTTTAACGTATATAGGTTAATGTTTGAAAATCAAAAGTGGGTAGTGGTTTCACCTTCGAAAATAAGAGTAACGAAATATAACGTGGTAATGAAATATTTTAAAACCGCTTGTTTTTTAAACATTCCGAAATACAAATTCCAAAAAAAGTTATTTTTATAGGGATAATGAAATGATCATGGTATACATCTATAAATTATAATAAAACCTATCAAAATCAAATTTCGTTTAAATTCAGAAAAAAATATTGAAGGAGTTATGGTATATATATTTTTTATATGTTGGTATGTTTTTATTTTCTAAATAGTTTTATTTTTATTTCGGATCATAATATTACCATTGTTCGTCGTGCGGAAGACAACGCCATTCCCATCAGCGTACAACATTCCTCGACATGCATAGTCGGTTACAATTATACTTATATTGCCGGTCGACGAATCCAAAAAATACACACGAACAAAATAACGGTATCACACGAATACTTTGGTGTTTTTTTTTCGCAATTATTTGTATATATATAAGTATACGAGTCGTATGAAATACGAAAATCGGTTAAGTTAATAGTAATTAGTTGACCAACTCAAATATGAGACGCTCAAGAGTTCGTTGTGTGACAGAGTGGGTAATGAATGAAGAAATTTTAAGAAGAATTAATGGACAAAAAAAAAATTTAAATTAAATTAAATGTGATAACGTACCGTGATTTCTTTGAAGTAATTGTAGAAGTATTAAAAGAAAAGCTTGACAAGTTTGAAAGGCCAAGGTTTGAATATAAATCGGAAATTTGTAACGTTGAGTGTGTGTGTGTGTGTGTGAACGAAAAGTTCTCGACAGGATTTGAGTTTTGACAGCGCGGACATAACCGAAACCTGCTTGTCAATCGAAAGATATCGATAACCTTAAAGAAGGAATTCGAATACGTATTCGTACAATGCGATTAAACTTTATCCTATTAAACGAACCTAATAATGGTTTGTTTTTTTTATGTTTTTGAATTATTTGTATGTTATCCTTTTGTACGATTTTTCGTTCGTGCGCACGCCGAATAATTATATTAATACAATAGTTTTGTAAGTTAAACTATACGGTTCAATCGAACTGCTGTTTATGTAGGTAATACACGAACGATTTCTTTTTATGTTCTTTTCGTTTAAATATTATTATGTTATTGTTTATCGTTATAAACCCTGTAATAGAGAATGTATACAACGTAATATTATTGTGTACGACTATATGTTCGATTTAGATCTTAGAAATAACAACATGAGTACGAAAAACCGTAGAAATAAAAAAAGACAATATCTAAATGAAAAATCTTGTTTTCTTTATTTTGTTAATTATAGATAAAAATATAGATAGTTGTAATACATTTTTAGTAGGTACATTCGCCTAGTTAAAAAAATAAGTTCGAAAGTATTCCTATAGGTTTAAACGTACTATAATTTCTCGGGTTTTACGTTTTCATAGTAGATAATCGACGTTAATTGTTTAATTATATAGGTATAGGTAAACTTATAATTATGGATGACTATAATTTTGTCGGAAAATATTTTATGAAAACCGGATTATGTCGGGAAAATAATTCGTTTGAAAGTCTTGGCGGGGAACCGTATTTTTTCGGGAGAATAATTTGTCCCTAAATTATTTTGTCGGAATCGTATTATCAATATATTTTGTAATCCGTGATAATCGATAAGCACTTATCGCTATACACAATTCATATCGTATATTTATACCACCTGTCAACATATATAATTTTTTTTAAAAAAAAAGGTGCGTCATAATTAAATTATAAATAGTATTGTAATTAACAAAACAAAAAATAAAAGATTTTCACGTGGATTGTATTTTTTTTTTCCGGTGGTGTTTATAGTATCGGATACCGTTTGAGTCTATAATATATTCGTAGTATGGAGCGGAGCGGTTTTCTGAATTAACAACGAAAAGCGTTTTACGTCATGTATATTACTCGAGCACAGTTCGAAAAAAAAAAAAATAAAAAAGATAATAACAATAATAATAATAGTTCTCGCTATAACAAAATTGATTTTAACGATGTAAACAAAACGTCGGTTTTTGGGTAAACGAATAGCAGCAGCAGGAGCAGCGCGGACTGTGTGAAAACAGACTGCAGTATACATGCCTCGCGGCGGGTCTTTAAGGATTTCGTGTGTCTTTTGTGTTGCAGGCGTAAAAAAAAAAAAAAAGAAAAGAAAACGCGTCCGACAATCGTTTAACATAATGACGGCGATGCACTCGACCGTAATAGAGCTACAACTAGTTAATATAAGTCTATGGGGTCTCGGGTAAACAAGTATAATATGGACGTACAGACACTGGAAGGATTACGCGTGTCCTTTGTGACGTAGACGCCTCTATACCGAAGAAAACATTTAAACAGTCTGATAATCGTTTAACGCGTTAACGATGCACTCGACAGTACCGCAATATAATATTACATCTACTCGATAGCGCTGACCGTCTTTTATTTTAATAATATTATGGGGGGTTTTTTTTTTCTTATTCAAATTACCTATACTATCGCCGCGGCGCGTTTTCTTTTGGAGCAGAAAAGAACCCCATCCCCCCTCGGTTCTTGTTGCACTCGCATATCACGATGTTTTATCGTGTGTTTTTTTTTTTCGATGTATGCTGGTATTATTATATTGTTATTTCATTGTCCTCCGAATATTGAATTTTTTTTTTTTCTTCTTTTTCGTTCACCATTATTCATCTCTCTCGTACAGTGGCGGCGTCGGCCCGTCGGCTTATCACAATCGTACGCCTTTCATCTCGACTCGTTGTTTATAATCTGTTGAATTCTCACGATCACTGTCCCGGAATATAGCCGGTACGGGTACTACTGTAGTAGTGCTGTTCCTTATATTATTACTGTATGTATATCGTGCACAAATGCTCGTTGCACCGTGTAAGTGTAAATGATAATTGTTCGTGCACACTGCACACACACTATCTATATGTATTTATAGGGTACACGCGGTCGCGGAGACCGTCGGAAACTTCATCGGAGTTGCAATGGAAAAATGTTTTCACACAAAACTTTCTCTGCCGCGCGCGATACGGTTTCGAACTATAGAGCGCACGGTCGTTGTTTTGTTGTTATTATTTTTTTTTTTTGTCTGAACGATTTGCAGATAAAATAATATTCGCGAAACGGCGCGTGTTTTATTTTTTATTTATTAGTTCCGCGGTGTATTTCGTATACATTATGGAAATGACAATCTAAAATCGGTACGGGTATACGACTACTGAGGTTTACGACCAGCTGCGACACGGAGCGTTTTTCCGCTTTTCCGGTAATTCGTTCAGCTTTTTTGTCCGACGCGCGTTTATACGTATATGTATAGTGAGAAAACGAGAAAATTCGCGAGGTTTTCGTCCCGTGACGACGTCCTGCGACGACGACGCAAACAAACGCAATAATCGCACGAGTCGACTGATATATTGTTGCCCGGGTTCATTGGGCGCACAACTGCAACGTCCGCTGCACTACAATAGACTATTGTTTTTTTTTTTTTTTTTAATTTTTTTTTTGTCTTATTTCACAAATCTTTAATTAATACCACGTTATTAATTATATATCTCGTAGGTACCTATATACTTGTTATTTTATTTTTTTTTTTACTAGTTATAATGTTGGTTTTTTTTTTTTTTTTGGTTAGTGTATTGTGTTTTCGAACCGAATATTGCCGCTGCCGTAAATATCTAGGCGTATATAATCGATTTATTCGTTTACGACACACCATCACCACCACGGTCGCCGCTGACGAATAGTGTCGGAGTCGTTATACAACGTCGTCGGACAGCAATGCAAATTATAGAATAAAAATTATACCTATAAAACCTGCCTATAAAAAAATGAAAAAAAAAAACTATTGCTTTTCGTTTGATGCTTCCGCACTTTTATTATTATAATAATAATATTTTTTTTCTACCGCACATTATTATTCCGAACAATTATGAATATGTATAATTTTCTGTCGGTGACGACGCAAAATGCATCGTACAGTCAATTTTGGTTATTATCGCTATGTGTATTAAAATAAATAAAAGTAAAAAGTTGAAACGTCAACATTTTCAGAAGAATAAATTCTATAAAATTGTTATCTTCAAAATTTTTCGAAAATAACAAAAAAGTTTTTTACCAAAACAAACGATTGATTGACATATACATATTTGTAGTCCTTATCCCTGCGATAATATATATATATATATATTAAACAGATTTAATTATCTTTATTATCTCTGATGATATTGCAATTTTATTTAATTTTCAGGTTTCCTCGGCTAGAATAGGGGTTACGCGACTAATATATAATACCATAATACCCTTATCGATTTACCGAGGTTCACACAGAATCATTTTTCGATTGCGATGATTTACGCTTTGTTTTCATTATATAACCCATAAATATGACGTATCCTACGTATACAGGGTGTCCCACTAGGATTCGACTGATACAATAACTTTTGTACAATATTTTGAATGTACATTTTTTTTTGAATAATTTGTATGCCTCAGCACTACAGCTTATATATGAACATTTTTTTTTTCCAGGGGGAGAGGACCTCAAATAAAAAATTTAAAATTTTACTACAATTTTTTTAAAAAAAGAAAATTAAAAATAACCATTTTGTAAAATAGATTTTTAGACAATTTGAATAATTTTCTTTTCAATTATAACAATATTGTTTATCAACATAAATTGCCATTATTAATTGATTGAAACTACTTGATAATTATAATATGATAATATTATTGCATGATATTAACTTATGGAAAAAAAAAAAATCCTGACTAATAACTGATAACTAAAAATATTCTAAACATCTAATTTACAAAATAGCTACTTTGAATTTTTTTTAAAAAAATTATAGTAAAATTTTAAATTTTAGTTTTAATTCCATCTCCCGCCAAAAAAAAAAATGTTCATATATAGACTGTAGCGCTGAGACATACTAATTATTTAAAAATAAGTTATATCAAAATTATTGAATAGAACAATAGTTATTACATTTGTCGAATCCACGTGGGATACCCCTGTATACCTTTTAAACTTCCTACTCACGGCTAGTGGTGCATAATATATTATAAGTGTGTCCGGGTTTTTTTTCATATTATATTTTATTATTTTTATTTCCAATTTTACCCGATTACGGAATAAGTAAATAGGTGTGTTTATTTTTTCTTTTCGTTTTAAACCGTTTTGTACGTCAACAAGCGGAAAACTTGGTATAGAAAATGTTTAATGCTGCATTACAATAATAACGAATGATAATGGGTAAAAAAATGTAGATTTTTCTCTGCGTGGTTATACACATTATAATAACAATACTTTCTCGTATTATGGATTGTAACGGTGCGTGTCCGAATCTGATATTATACAAGTCCGCGAATGACGTGATAAACCGTATGTATATCAACCTATAAGTCGGTCTGCAGTTGATATAATATTAACGTTATCATCACCATCATCATCATCATGATCATCAGCTTATGATTTCACACATTTTCCCCTGTGAAATAATACCGTCAAAAATACACGGAAATAGCTATGCTTATAAATAACTGCGCACGCATATAATATAATTGGTATATGCTTACGCAGTCCGTTAATTTTGAGATTTTATCATAGCAAATATAAGTGTCCCTACTACTAAACTGAAAATTTATTTTTAATTTACATGTTATACAACCGTATAGCGGTTTTTCGATATTTGTTATTTTAATTTACTCTATAAGTGTTAAAAAACACTCGAATTTACGTAGGTGTATTATAGGTACTTGCACGGAAAACTTACTAATTGACACACTCGTATTATATAGTATTATCAGTCTAAACGTTTACGTATTATATACAAACTCATCGCTTAAAAAGCGAACGAAAGTGTCGCCAATTATAGTAAAATAAAAATATATACAAAAGACTGATTATATACTGCTGATGAGTGTGCTATTATTTAAGGAGGGGAGATGGAAGAGAGTATATTATATTAGATTAGTATGATACATTATAGTAAAACCAATACATTTCTCGCTTTGCTCAGAATTTAAAAACCGAGATTCAGGTAAGACAATTATTGTTATTTATACAGTTTTCGTCGATTAAATATCCGTTTGAAACCAATAATAGGTACCTTTTGTCGGATAATAAATAATAATTCACTGTCGTTTGACTGGGTGTTTTTGATCAATTTTTAATTTTCGCAACTGAAACTGTTTACGCTTTCTATTATAATAGCATGATGTACTTACTTTAATATCGAATCGATTTTTCATGACTAGTATTGTTATATGTATTACTGTAATTCACCACGATCAATTATTATATTATAATGTTTATTCGCTGTAGAAGGTCGCAGAGTTTTAGAGAAATTCTGTTTTTTTATTTTTTAACCAACTGCCCAGAAAATTGTAATAATGTATAATGTTATTATAAAATATTATAGTGTTTTTAATCTCCTCGATCAGTCACATGAGACGGTTGACGGTTACGTTTATGGACTTCATTATTATATACTTATTGTGCGTTCGTTAATTTTTCCCTTTGGGAATAATTTTGGTCAGTAGTTAGATATATCTACAAAAAAAAAAACAAAAAAAAAATATATAGTATTCTCATGTGTTGCATGATAAGCATATCTAAAACAAATAAACAAATATTAAATTTTGTTATTTTGTTTATGGGTCATCATTAATAAATACATAATAATAATAAAAAAAACTGAAAACCGCTGAAATTGCTTCAAGCCATGTTTGATTTTCTTAAATTTAAATTAAGAAATTAAAAAAATAGCCACGAAAAAGATTCTTGTAGATAGGTGCCAACCTGGCCATTTTATGTTATAATAAATGATTATCGCCATAATATATGTTACGAACAGTATAAACGGGGCATTCTGGACGAACGAGCCAAACTCGTTTTTGTTTTTATAATCGAAACAACTTAAACATAACTCCGATCTTTCAGACCGCCGGAAAACAAAAGTTTCTATGCATACACCAGCTCCATACACGGATAACACGAACAATATTTCGACAAATCCGTTATAATAACTAATCGTAAATCATAATAAATGTATACAGGGCGATTTTTCTTATCGTGATCCAGAAAATATATTTTTAAGCATATTTGAGTTCTATTAGAGAAAATCGCATTTGCAATTAAAAAAAAAAAATAACCAGTTATACATTTTCATTAAAGTGCAATCTCCATGAACGTCGGCGTAGTCAGATTGACTTATACAACAAGCGTTACTGAAATATTTCAAAATTATTAAAAAAAATACATGATTATAATAACATCGTATAGGTACGCGTGAATTTTATGTATTATATTATAATCTTTTACCTGAGTATTTTAACAATAGAGGAGTAAATAGGATTTTTTTTTATTAGTAATCTGAGAAAATTTGGATTACCGCGAGTTGGTAGTGTTCGAGCGGCATTTCAAGACGTCCGGAAAACAGCGGAATAAGATTTTTTTTTTTTTTATAAAAAATCCAAAATTGATGTACGCTAAAAAATAAGCGAATACACGAATAGGGAGCACGGAATGTTCTTATGTTCGTCCTGTTAATTTCACTGCCTGTCTATAGATTAGAGCGGCTGGGTATACGCAGTTTGGTTAGGTATATACTCTGTATAATAATATCGACACATAGGGTGGGTGTTGTTCGCATTATTTATTGTCTTTATGGGTGACGGGTAAATAACGGATCTAAAGTTTTCATTTAATATCGATGAGAAAAAAAGTGAGTTCAATTATTTAACGTAACTATTAAATTATCAATAAATAATAATCTTAAGTGTACGACACCCGCTATAAAACACGCCTACGAAACGAAATAATCTGGATATCAATATAATGTACCCATTTATTATATTATTACAACTTTCACACCGATTCGATTCGAAACCTTTCTATAGACGGTGCAGATATTAAAAAAAGAAAAAGAAAAACCCCCGACAAATATATGTATACAATTAAAATTAAATTGATTTTTCGTTAAATATACATTGCACATGATCGCGAAATCTTATCGTATTATATTAAGATATTTAGAACAGCTCTCTGACGAAGTGCAGTGCATATATCATAATAATATTATTCCGTGATATCTGAAGTCTCGTAGACGAAGAATGGTTTAAATCGAATTTTTTAATTTTTGCAGTGTTATATAATTTTTTCCCTTTTATTTTTCGGTCTACATTGATACTGTATCTTTCGTCCGAAGGAAGAAGGGTTTGAGTTATTTGCATTTACTTCAGTAATTTCCGTAATTTTTTATAAAATTGATCCTTTTTCCGAGGATTGAAAATTATATTCTTTTTGAGTATACTGTAAATTATAACAGTTCTATACGCTGCAGCTGCGGCGGGGAATTTTCCATCATCGTAATAGTGATAATAATATAGTAATAATAATTTTGAACCATTTGAAAACTATATAATATTACATACTTCGGTCATCACAGTGAACTTTCACTCGCGCGGACGAAAAACGAGTAAGATAAGTCACTCGCAGTGATGGTTGGCCAACGAATATAATACACACGGTTATATAAACTTGACCTTGCTCTGTTTTGTCAATCACAAACATTATTATTATACACTATTACTCTTACTCGGATTTCTTAGCTAGCGTCCGTATATGTATCGTAACGCGGGCTTCGGACCGAAAGAACCGCACTGTGAACCCGGACACGGGCTCTGAAAATTAAAAAATAATAATAATGAAACACTTTCGTGTCGATTATTGTATAAATGTATAAGACGGGAGTTTTTTTTCTACATACCGTAGGTGCGTCTTAAGGTTATTTTCTGTGACGGATGATTGACATCGGGTTTTGTGTCATCGTGTTTAATATATAAGTATACAATAATAATATTTAATAATATGCGGTCTCGCGATAGAACTCACAGGTTTATCGCATGAATGAATCTTTTTTTTTGAATGTGTAACAAAAATATAATGTCGTAATTACCTACGATATAGTTTTTTTTTTTTTTTTTACTTGTCAAACTATGATATTTTATACAATGCGTATACCTATCGGCTGATATTTTAACCTAGTATCGTTTTGTACAGATATAAATTAAATAACTCTATGTATCATAAAAATGCCTTCCCAACTTCTTAACTGCAACAGTACCCGGCGTCGACAGGGTCTGCAGCTTTTTTCTTCTGTTAACAACGTTTCTACCAGAAATCTAGAGTTCCAATCGACAAACGGCAAGCAAGATTATTTTTAGTAGTTATGTCTAATTAGTCAGTGATGCATTAAGAAGGTCGTTTTCTGATTTCCCTTGTTGTTTTCAATGATAATGCGAAAAATACGTCAGAAAACGAGACAATTAACGAAAATACTGATATCTGTAAGGATTTTTTTTAAAAACACTTAAAAGTTCAAATACGTATACGAAAATCTTAAAATCGTAGAATTTCAAAACGTATTTACCCAATCTTCGCTCAGAAGCATTTTTTCGTTAGCAAAAATTTATCGTTACGCTTAAATTAAATCAATCTATGTATTTTTACACGGATTTGTTCGAAAATAATGGTACTCAAATTTAAAAGGATTAAATAAATGTTACTATAATGTTTCTAACCTAACCGAAAATTTTAAATTGATATAGGTACATATCGTATAAAACAATTTAAGTAAAATGTTTGTAAATCGATGGTAGAGTGGGGTTAGTAAAAATTCCTTGAAATATACTTCGGTATATAATAAAAGCGACAATAAATAATAATAATAAAAAACATTTATAAATTATTATTCTGTGAGTAAGTATTAACCGCGTATTCCTCTTATTTTTTTTCTACTTCAGTGATATTCCTAAACTGTATAATATAGTGTTTTAACTATTTATTATTATTATTATTTTTTTTTTAAGTGTAGGTTTTCGACCGTTATTGCAGCACTTAGTATTAATGTAAGGAATATTTTTTGTACGAAGGTAATCTAATGCGATTTTAAATTGTTTACAGTATACCGCGTTGTTAGCTACATTTTTTACCTCCTATATTCGTGTAATATACATGGTGTATGTGTAGGATATTGTTAAATCCAGCAATACAGTAATATACTCTATATATAAGTATATGCGGTTTTTGTTAGTTTATTTATCGGATTAAACTTTTTATTATCTTTTTGATACAATAAATACACTTAAAGAAAATTTACGCAAACTACATTTTTGCTACCAAACCCGTCGTCCCTGAAATATTTCGTCAAACGATTAAATCCCGCAGGAGGTATAGCAGTCAGCAGCTCGCTATAAGTTTGATTATCCCGCGGAGTATAATTCCATAGCGATAATACAATATAGGAACAATTCGTAATCGATTTCAATAATATTTGTTCGTTTATTATCGCGATATTTATCACGTCGGCTTAATCGATAAAATTTACCTTCTGTTGGTATTATAAATATTAAATGACGAGGTTACGCCGCGATTCAGATTTCAGATCCGTAGACTGCTATTTTACAACACTCGTATATAATATCCGTGGGTTATGTCATTTTTGATTTCATTTATTTTTAAAACAGATCTAAAAAATATTGTAGTATTTACATAATAATGGCAACGATAATTAAGATGACGTTACACATGCCTTTATTTTTTCTGTCTTTCGAACACAAGGTATAGTAAAAACAAGCTTACGGAGACTACACAAAACTCGCTTAGTTTCGGTTTTAGAGTAAAAGCAACTATTATGAAATTAATAGAGAACAATATACCGGAGGGCAAGATATTGAGGTTTTGTTTTTTTTTTTTTTTTGAAAAAGTCATTATATTCGGATAAAATGGAAAAAAAGGCAATGTCTTGCCCTCCTGAAGAACATTGTTCTCTTTTGATATTATAATTATAGGTGTTTTTATTCTAAAACCAAAATTAAGTGAGTTCTGTGTAGTCTGCGTGTAAGCATGTTTTAACAATATCGTGCGTTTGTAAGACGGAAACGACAAATGCACGTGTACCGTCCTCTAAATACGACGACACAACCGCGGTGCAGACGTGCCGACGCCCGAAAAAATCGCGGCTTTATCTTGGCGACCCGGCGCACGGTTTTTCATCGAGACTCGTTCGGTAACTTAATGTACACAAATCTAATCGCACGGCTACTTTGTTGTGTATTTACCGTTCGCGTTATATTAAATCATCACGGGCTACCAACAATCGTGTGTATAATATTATCATTACAATATGTTTATAGGTATACATTATTACAGCGTTGCTGCGTGGTAATCAAACCTATGATATACTTTATACCTTGTAACGCTAAAAGACTACTTGTAAACATGTTGCGCCGGTCGCCCACGTTTCGATATTCTATAGCCCCGTATATAGATATCGGATTCTGGTAATCTCCGCCGCGGTATACGGAATAAATTGGATAAAACGTTATAATATAAAGAATAGACTGTAAAAAGTCATCTGTACCTACTGTATGCAATAGCATTGTATTGTATTTTATTCTGCATATAAATGTTCTTCTCGCAGCAAATACGATAGTATAGTGTAGTCCATTAGATATAATGTATACGCGTTATGTATATCGACCCCCGTAACGAAAACTTTCGTAACTTTTTTTTTTTTTATTTTCATTTTTGAGTTAATACGGCCACAAATTTTTTCCCTATCCACCGGTTTAAAAAAAAATAATGTAAAATTATAGTCTATATTGTTTCCAAAATGAGGATTTCGCACGAAAAAAGACGTGATTCGAGTCACACGCAAAATTATTCAACTATAATTTTATTGTGTGACCGACGAAAACGGTTTTTTTTAAAATTAATTTTACCTATGGTAATAGCCGATTGTTTTTGGGATGATGCATAGTATAGTATTACTTACAGAATCAAAAAACCAAAAACGTTTAATTTAAATAATGCACAATTAGAATTAGTTTGATTTTGATATCTCCCGAACGTGTGTAAAAAACGATTTGTGTAACAGTTTTCGTTGCGGGAGTCGATATATTCGGGACATTTAATTCTAAAAAAAAAAAAATACACATAGTGATTGTTTTTTTCGCTGAGTTTTTCTTTAATTGCTTTCTATATTGAAAACAATAACTTTCAAAAGGTATACAATTTCTCGCTCGACAAAACTGAAAATTACTTCCGTAAGAAAACGTCGCTGTGTCGTAAAAATTAATAAGTTTTGTTTTCACTATACTTTTGCATAAAACAAAAATCCTCTGTGCGTTTTATAAGAGTGAACAGTTATGGTAAATCGTGATATTTTCCGAGTGTATTGATTATTGCAGTAGTTTTGTCGTAACATAGGTATGCAAATGTTGGACAATTTTTTTTTTTTAAATATTTAAATGACATTTGATTTATCACGTTTTCGAAAAAAACGAAGCGGTATTGATTTTATACGTTTACAATTGATAAAATTGTCAACGATTCCTTGAGGATTTTCATTAATTGTTTGCTTGTATACAATGTTAAAAACATTCAGCATAAATTATGTATACATTTCAATATAAATAATTTTTTTCGACCTTTTACATAATAATTTTTTTTTTTCAATTACGTATATTTCATATCTATTTCGTGCAAACCATTAAGCCATATGCAATTAAAATAAATTATGTAAAATAAAACAAAAAATGGATGATCATTAGTATGTATCATTATGTAGTTATTGTTTCGCATTATTATATTTTTGTTGATCACATTAAATAACAAAAAAAAAAAAACACAAAGTTTTCGCTTAGATAATTCTTCCATCATGCGGACATTATATTATATTTAGTCTGCAGATTTAATAATGTATTTTTTTTTTCTACAAAAAAACTATTTTTCGGGAAAGTTACGTTTATTTATAATTATTTATTTAGTTATACATAGAAACAAATTATTTATTTAGTTTGTTTCTTGTCTAAACTTTTAATTTTATATACACATATAGTTGCTCAACTACAGTTACGTTATAATGCATCGCGAGACGTTATTTATTTAAACATTAATAAAATAAATTTAGTAAAAAACGTATAGAAAATAGTATTTATTTTATTAACCGATGAATTTTTTTTTTTTTTTGCACTTTGCCTAGCTTCTACTTTTAATGAAAATCATTAAACTACATAATATGGGCGTCGTATAACGAGTGTACTATGAATACAACAGCGATAATAAACAACAATTTTGTTTACGGATTTACAAAAAAACAAAAAACCCACTCCGTTTTCCGGATTTTTTTTTATAAATTATTAATTCAATAAATATGGATAGGTACTACTTATATTTATGCACTTATTTATATTTTTGTGAAAGCGTAAATTACGTTACGAAATAATAATTCTACATAATAACAGTCGATTCGCCGTGTTTAGTCGTTCTAGTGTAGATATACTCACCGTGTATATTATTATTATTAGAGATGATCTCAAAGATTTATCAACTTGTGAATCACCTTTATAGACAGCACAGATATAAGTACTATATTATAATAATTTCGTACACGGAATAACATTTTCGCGTAGAATCGTAATAAATAATTACATATATAATATATATTATTTATTTTGTGTTTTATCGTCACGACGCACTCGAGTGGTGTAATTATTATTATTATTAGATGAGAATATAATATTTTGTTTCTAATCCGCGGGCGCGCAAGGCTGTGTCAAGGCGGGGCTCTATGACTTCAGTTAGAAGTTGTACGTTTGTCGATACAAAAAAAAAATGAATTTTTCTGTTTTTGTCGGTTTAGTGACGCGTTTAATAATACTATTCACTGGTATATGGATAATATTTGGATATCGGATTGGACGGAGTTAGTGCAAAAGAGCTCAAGTCGAATTTCTTTATACTTGATATTAACGTTTTGTGTGCAATTTTATGCTGCGTTTACTGGCACCACTAGTTGAAGAAATGTAGAATTATTATCAAGTCATTCGTGTATTTGCGTTTTGTCACAAGTCGTAATACTTAATTAAATTTAGTTAGTGAGAAAGGGCTCAAGTCAATATTGTTTTAGGTAACTTTCGTGCGGTGCCCGGAAGTTTTCGAATAACAAAAAAAAAATCCTTGCGGAAGATTATGAAATCTCTATTGTCGTTTGTTGAATAATTATGTACAATATAATGCCGAAATAATAATATGATGCGCAATCATTTATCAGGCTAATAGAAATAATAATTTTTCATGATAATTTAATTGTTTTTGAGCAGGGGCGCTAATGTGCTATCAATTGTTCGCACTAGAGTACACAAAACGTAGTTGCGAAATTGATTGTTTCTATCGTATCTTCACATACAACCCATTGTGTAAAATGGCATGGCTAAATTCTAGTCAAAATATCATTATTTTGACTAGATAGGTGACAGTACGATTTGGTCTCGAGGTGTGAAGATATATAGGTTTCATGTTTTAGATTTTTTTAAATAAACCGAGTAATTTTCATTAAAATCGTATATACCAAACTCGACCACTTTTATAGGTATTTTTTTCTTTTGTTTGTTTTATTATTAATTATCGAATTATACTAATACCCCGGGGGCCACATTGTTTATTTTTTTTTTTTACGATCTTTTATATTGTTTTTCTTCACTTATCGTTCGTAGTTTTTAAGGTCAAATGTTTTATTCGGAAATTATAACGATAAAGTGTACTGGTATACTTTCCGACGAGATATACTAACGCAGAAACCCGAAACTCATGACGCAGGACAGGTGTAAATCGCGGATGGCACAACATTCATAAAATTGTGTACGGTAAATGATATTTTGCAATATTGAATTTCGATTATGTGCGTGCATTATAAATTATTGATTATATAGAAATAGCTAATATCAGAGTCCTGTATATTTTTATGTTCTGAAAAGTGAAGATAATATGCGTACTTATGTATTTGTTTCTATTCGTTTTTAAAATACAAATGAAAACATACAGTACTACTTTTACTTTTCGGATAAAGAAGCTACGAATTTGGTTTCCCACTATTTCGTTCTTTAATACGAATACGATACAATTCGGTTCGTAATTAACCGTTATTATTGTACGATGTTCATAAAAAAATAATTTTTGGAAAAAAAAAACACGTTTAAAACAAAATTAACTGTTGTTGTTGTTTTTTTTTTTTTTATTTCGTGCGACCTTAATAAAATATTAATATTTTACGACACACCGACGATTCCTACGGTCAAAGGGTCTAAGCGAACGACCGAACGGCGTGTAAGATTCGCGTTTACGTTACCGGGAATCCGGTCCAGCGGCGGCACGCGGACGGACCGTCGCGTCGTCGTCGCCGTCGTGAGGGGCGCCGTCGCTATGCAGCGGCCACTGCCGCGTTGCCGGTGCGCACACCACACCGGTTATTGAGTATACACACAGTGTGTGCACGGACAGTTTTGCGTGCGGTGCAGCGTCGTCGTGTCGGCCGTTCATTTCCGTCGTTTCGTCCCGGAGTGGTTCGCTTGATGTATTATACCAGCTGAGACGTGCCTTTTAAGATCCTTTTTGTTTTTGTTTTTGTTCAAAGCAAATATTGTACTTACCTACCTGTATTGTTCTCTGATTTTTTTTTTTCATATTCTCGACGAATTTATTATTTTCACAAAAACCGAGTATTTGTTTTTTTTTTCTTTTTTTTTCTATTATTTCGATTTCAATATTTGTACATTTTCTCTCTCGATAACCGCACGCGTTCGTTTTGATTTCTTACACGGAGGTTTTCTACGGGCAGTGCAGTGTTTCGGGATTGCTAATAAACAGAGAAAAACTCGTCGCCAAAGGATTTTTAAGGCCGTCTACCCGACGTGGTGTATACATCGCTGACCCGTGAGTTTTATTTTGTTGAAAATATATCGTTAAGTAATAGGTGGTAGGTAATGCATGTATTAGGTTTTACAACGCGGACGATTTTTATTATCATTATTATTATTATTATTTTTTTTTTTTTTTTAATCAAATAACCGTCGCGTGAAAGTAAATATTCATCAGTCGATAAAATTCATTTTATATCAAACAAGTTTTGTATACAACATCGATACAAATATTATTGCGTTTTATAGTTAAACAAATTTGTACCCGATATATTATTCCATTTCGATTTTATAACCGTTACGGCCATTCGCTTTGAAACGTACACGGGATTTTCACAAGTAAAAAAAAAAATCATTTAACGGTTTCGCGTTTTTTGTCGTCGTTCGTCGAATAGCGTATCGCCGTTATTACGACGATTTCCGATTTACTTTTCGCGAATAATACCATATTTTTTTTTCTTTTATATACAAAATAATGATTATCATAACGTGTTTCATCGACACACGTAAAATAAACATTTTCGTTTCGCGCGCTTATCGCCGTACGGCACTACAATAATAATACGAGACGTATTGACAGATCGCAATATATTGTGTTGTTAACCGCACAACGAATTATAATAATATATAATATTCGCGTTATCAATATTATCAGCTGTATAGCACTGTGTATTTTACAACCGGTAGGTTTTCTTCTGCTGTTGACGGATACAAAAATATCAGTTGTGTGTGTATGCGCGTGTGTAGAGATTTTTTCGTCAATTCTCAATGCGGTCTCGGATTTTTTCTCCCCGTTGTCCTAGGCAATTTACATAACTTTTTATATTTTTACCGAATTACGTTTAGCGAAAAAATCCGTTTCAAACAGTGTGATTATTTTTATCGAATTGAAATCCGGTCTCCGAATTGTTTTCGTTTTTGATTAAATTTTTTTTTTTTTCTGAGAGGACGTCTGCATATTTTAATTACCAAACACCTAAATACCTTAGAACAACTCGTTATTTCGTTTTTACCGTAATTTTTTTTTAGATATATATGCACGTGTTTTACACTCCAGGCTATAATATAAGTAAATAAATAGTAACAACTAAAAAAAAAAAAAAAAATACCCCAATAACCTAATAACGTGTAGATTTCGTTAAGATTAAGTTTTTTTTTTTTTTTGTAATCGATACGCATAGATTTTCGTGTCGAAAACTAAAATTAAAATATTATAACACATAAATCTCGTACTGTGTCCGTTGAGTTAATTGTTTTTTTAAAACGCGTTTTATCGTACAGATTAGTATGTACAGGTTTGAAATCGCGCGAAATGCGTGTGTTACCGAACATTTTACTTTATTAGAATTGTGTAAACAACTCTAAATTTGGAAAATAAAAAAAACGACAATACCTACGGATTGTCTCGTGTTTAAAAAAAAAAAAAAATGTATCGATATTTTACACTTACGCTATTGTCTGTTGGCCCGGCTCGAGATAAATTGAATAAATAACCGTTACCTATACTTTGTATATTCTATCTTATTCATTATCTATTTTGTTATCGGGAGCGGTCTCCTTGAATGCGTTTATTAACCGTGCGGCGGTGCAGCGAGCGCGGGTCTATTCATAGCTCTCGTCCGAGGAGGTCTAAATTAACGCCGCCGCCGCCGTCAGCTGTAATAACATGCTAAAAAAAAATTTTTGTTTTTCTATAAAAAAATCGAAAGTCGAGTGTGTAAAGAAAAATAAAAACGGAACAAAACTACCTACATAATACAAAACTGTTAAAAGGAAAATTTTTGAATTTTTGTGTTCGTTTGAACCGATTATAATAATAGTAATAATGTGTATTTATAATCGTCTGCGGTGTACCGACAAAGACCTTGAAGTTTTTCGGTCGCGTAGAAAGATTTATACGCATTGTCTAGTATACATTATTATTGTTATTTTCAGCGTTAGCGACAGTTTTCGGTGTCTTTTATTACTTCGTTTTTTAATACCATAATGCCATACAGACTGTAAACGTTACACACGAAACAACGTAACCGCATAATTTACATTTAATTAAACCGATGGCCCCGGCGGTCCGCTGTCGCGCGGAGGAGTCGCTGGACGACGAGACTAAATCGAAAAGCATAATATTTTGTTGAGACGAATTCCGTCGCGACCATTAAAACGCACATGTATGTGAGAACTGCCGGGACGTGGTGGACGTTATTGTCGGACTGCGATGTTATCATTGGTTCTCAAAACGTCCGCATTATACAACCGTCCGCTTATACAACAGCGCGCAATTCGATGTTTGACAAAACGAAATTATTGTGAAACAAATTATTAAACTGCGCTAGAAAAACCAAATTTTTCGCTGTATGCATTTATGTATACTTTCTTTTGTCAGACTCTCGGGTACACTGTAAATCACGATAACGATAACGCCGGTTTTTTTTCATAACCTGCCGTTTTCTCAAATAATTACGGCGTTTAATCGTCCTGTAAAAAACTACAAAGGAAAAAAAAAACCCGAGACACGCACTGCCGTAGTGTATGTTGCGCGACCGTAAAAAAATATTATATTTTGATAACGAAATGCGCTAAAAATTAAATAATTAAACGGTACAATCATAAATGATAATGTAGGGAGTTTGTATAATATGCCAACATTATCACAGCATATTACAAATATCGTACGTTATTTATTTGACGTCAAAAAAAAAAAAAAAAATTCTTCTTGTTACCAGCAATGATATTATCATATAAAATGCAATAAGTTTATCTCACCAACGATACTGTACGCCTATACCGAAATTAAAAATTAACAATTAAGGGCTATAATTTTAACCTTTATTATTATACAGAGGAATCGATTATAAAGTGTTCTGAGTACAGCCGAATAATAATTATTAGATATTCATACGGATAGGTAATAATTGAATACCTACTATAATAATTTTTTTTTTTTTTTTATTATGTATATATTATAAGCCACGAGGCATGATATTTAGCCATCATCAATATACGATTAACCCCGAGTCGATAAATTGTATAGATTCATATGGTGATTTTAAAATAATTGTATTTATTTACTTAAATAACATATAATAGGTACCAATGCAATAAAAAAAAAAACGCGTATTCAATAATATATAATTATACAGATGTTAAACACGTACATTTGTATTTTCTAGATTCTGAGTTGTAATGAAGTAGCTATTAGTTTCCCCCCCAAAGAATAAAATCACTTCTTCGGTTAGTTAAAACGCTCTGGGTTTTTCACGCATTACCTTGAAAGATGATGATTTTTCTCCCGGCGGTACTTTATTTGAAACATTTTTCTCGATTCTCGATAGTTTCGCCAAAAATCTTTATTTTTTAAAACTGACAATTATTCAAATGGCGATACATCGATTTTAATTTTATTGATATCTGGGTCACCTACAAGGAATAAAACAGTTTGTTACCAGTTTGTTAATCTTCGCTAAGAATCGTTTTTTCAATTTTAATGATTTGTCTTTGCTTACAGTGTACGAACTAAATTGTCTTATTTAATCTCGTTTCTATAACATTTCATCTAAAACAGCGATCTACCTACTATGTTAGGCTTTTTGTATCCATATATTATATTATTAACAAATTTTTTGACGCCATTTTTTTTTTTTTTGTTTTATCGTTATATTCTATATAACGATTATGATATTTTATAATATAATTACATTAATATACAATATATAATTTCCTGGTAGTTTCACACCTACTGATTTAGAAGTTTGCTCTCTATATTTAAAAATTAAAATTTGTTCGAGTTTTTTTTTTAGGTTTTATATTAAAATCTCGTTGTTATTTTTAATTTATACTTTGTTGTTAAAATAAATTATTGTAACCCGATGATGGTTCTTGAAATCGAAATCGGCCGTAAATACAAACAAGACTAATACCTACACCCGACGGCTACGTTTTATTTAATATACGACCTACTCATCGTATTCGTTTTTCTATGTTTGAAAGTCGTATATATATATTTTTTTTTATTTTTGAATATTAACTTCCAATACAATAATTTTGTCTTTTTCACATAATATTTCGAAACGTTACTCATGCATGTTATTCAAATAACAGTAAACGAAATAATTCCATAAAATCTCAATGTAAATAATATCTGAAATCATATAGTACAATATATTGTTAGTAAATATTGACCTCATTGTTTCTGGTTTTAGTATTTTACTGATAACAATACGAGGTATTCATTTCTTGCCGTCAATTATATGTATTATTTATTTATGTGTAAGAAGTTCTATGACTGGTTTTTTGTTCAAAAACATGCTTTACAGGAACAATTCTTATAACTCGTAGAGTAACTCGCATCACTCTACGCAAGACCTGATGAGAGTTTTATGAAATAGGCGATTTGTATGAAAACTCTGTACGAGCACTTCCCTTAAATTTAGCGAGCGACATTTTTGGGGTAAATTCATTATTTTTAATCTAATGACATACACAACTACACATTTTATAACATGAAAACTTATTGTTGTTTTTATATGCTGACATTGAATAGGTATCTACTTGATAAATGAACATAACAAAAAAAAAAATGTTTTAAAATATATAACTAATCTTTGGATACTCACCCGCGGAACATTATCACCTTTGAAATATCAAGACGGCCGTAAAATTCGTTTACAAAATCCGATTTAGAAACGTTCGAGCGCATCAATAAAACATTTACCCGTAAAGTTCATCGTATCTGTATAATATTGTATTCGTTTTGTCGGAATTGTATACATGTTAGGGTCAACATCATGCGGTTAATATCGCGTGTATCATATTTTTTTATACATATATATATATAATATTTTGATTTATTATTATTATTATAACGACGATATATTATATGATGGCTAACGCACGGGGAGAGAAAGTTTTTTTGTAATCCGTCGTATCTTAATCAAAATTTGTATTCTTACCTATATAAATATAAAAAAAAAAACTATATATATATATACGATTTATATTATTCGCTTAACGCATGAACTCGTCGAGGTATATGTATATGTATATATTCCTATACATTATATTATGGAAGCTTACTTTTCTCTCGTCGACGGCGACGCACAGTATAAATGCAGTCCGCCGTTATATAGGCATGGAATATAGTGAAACGCACTGCCCGGATGACCCCGACGTTATATTAGGCGAAACACCTCCCTAACCAGTTTTCCAAAAACGTCATTGGATACGTTATTATCAATCGTTTACAGCCGCTCGATGATTGTAACTACGGCACATTCTTCGGGGTCGTCGTATTTTTGATAGCGGCCAACGAAAATGGGTATAACGCCAATACGTTTAGTATACAGCGTCGTGAAAGCGTTTTGCGTTCGTATCAATACACTTTAGTGTTATTTACGGGTTATCGGAAAATTTAATCGTTCGTGTTTTATATTATATACCTACATGCAGTTATCGTTTTTGTTAACTTTGTTCATTTTTGTTTGGGCCGTTATTTAGTACTAGTATATAATTGTTGTTGAAAATAGTAAAACAGTTTAGCATTCAGACCGAATGATGGTGTATATTAGGCAATGGTAATTGACTTCATTACCATTTTCAGATGCTAGATTAGATAACCCTATTCCCTAATTTAGGTTAAATTGATCACCTGTATTTAATTACATACGCACGCGCAAACAAAAAAAAAAAAAAAAAAAAATATACAATTATAATAATATTAAGATTTTGAGGTTAAAATTGGATTGAACGGTTTTCTGTTCAACTAGGTGTATAATATATTTTTTTTAGATTCTTAGCGTAAAGAAATAGCTATAATTTAGTTTTACTATGATGTTGTGTTTTTTTTTCTTCTCGAAAAACACTATTCGTTTATTAAAAATACTCTAATTGTTGTATGTTGTATCCAAAAATATACGGGCTTTTCGTTTGGCGGTACTTAATTTAATTACAATTTATAGATTCTCGATAGTTTTTCTACACATTTTACAGCAATAATTGTCGATGCATCGATTATATTATCGTTGATTTCTAGGTTCCCTCGGCTAACGGAGATAGTTGATTTGAGAATATATAATATCTCTTATTTTACCACGCAGTCCGCAGTAGTACTTGAAATAATTAATAATAAAATTTAAAAAAAAAATACTAATGACAACTGTTTTATACCGTTAATATAGTTTTTCCCCCGGTTATTAAGTATGCGTGTTATTGTTTTGCGAAATAAAATTGGCAACATAAATATAGTATAATTATCATCGTGCTGGTGTCGTTAAAACATTATAATAATTTCGAATACAGCTCTACATCTCGATAAAGTAAAACGACAATAATAATATAGGTAAAATTGTATTGTAATGTTTATATATATTTTTTTCTTTTCGAGTAACTAGGTATAATGAATGAAAACACAGGTACTGCCGGATATAATATGGGGTACCCGAATGGTCTAATGGAATATCGGGAGCTGATATGGATCTATTATTATAGAGGGGAAACCGCGCGATGCAAAAGGGGAGATAATATTTCGGTATAATCGGTTTTTAATAATCGGGTTCGCGGCTAGTGTATTATACTATAATACTATAGGCTCGGGGTAATGCTCCGTATCCATGAAACAATACGATATTGTAAAAATAAAAAATAAAAACCATAAAAAATACACTCGCTGCTGCAGTTGTACTCCGGAATCGGGGAAATTAGTCGTGAAGAGTGACGACTGCAGATGATACGACGAAACATAACATTATTATAATTAGACCACGTTTATTATGACATTTTTTTCCCTATGCCGCGATTGAATTATTTTTATTCGCGAGTGAAATGTCGAATTCTCCCACTCGTGACATATTTTCAATATCGTGGATTATCATTGTTTTTCGAGTGCACTTTTTACTTTTATACCTATGCAGATTATTTTTCTATATCTTAATCAATTTTAAAATTATAGTTTTCACTATACAACGCTCGTGGGTGTTTTTATTTTTGTGCCGAACCCAGACCTACGTGTATATAGGCGATTGGGCATCTCCGCGTGTAAGTACATACGTAATTATACGTTTTTAGTTTAAAAAAAAAAAAAAACCGTATCGCCTTATACATATATATTTCGACTACTGACTACTTATATAGGTAGGTTGGTATATAGATAGGTCTTATTATAATAATGCACGTGTTAATCTGTATTTGCGACCCAAATTCAAAACAACGTTTACTACCGGGGCAGTCGTTCAGCACCACGGGCACGTAATGGCCTAATATAAGTCGACCATCATGATAATGAAGACGACTATAATCGTTTCGAAAATTCACCTAGTCGTGCAGATATTATTATTGTTATTATCATCTACTATCTAATATAATGCCTACTTTAAAAAAAAAACCATCTATTAATGATTTATCTATAATCCGGTGGCTGATACACGATGTCACGAGCTCTGCGCATATAGTGCAGTTTAATACCTACGTAACAAATCGTAATGTCGCCGTACTGGTTCCCTGCAGCAGCAGCTGTCCGTAGTAAGTCCGACTTTGCCGCCCACCGCAGCGTCGCACCTGCTAGTGGCGTGCCCGGGAATTTTCAATGAGACGGGATGTTGTAAATAATAATCATGATTCATAATTCATGAATAAATCGTATAGTGTTTTTTTGTTACACCGACAGTGCGAATTTAAAAGCCGGATCCAAAAAGGCCAATTTTCATTCAATAAATCAAGCTTTTTTTTCAGATTAAAAAAATATACTACTCCCTTCAAGTGAAAATGATTAAGGCACTTGTTTTCAAAATTATTTTTAAATCAACGGGGAGAAAGGGATATAACCCCCAACCTACCCTTCTCTATGTGCTTGCCACTGGCATCTGGTCGTGGGATTCGCCGCAAATATATACCCGAGCGATCACCGCAGTGATAACACGACCGTAACCCGTTTATGGTTATTACGGCGAAGTGAAAAAAAATCTGAACCATAAAAATAAAAATAAAAAACTAGTGTTTCCAGGACCGCGATACCGCGTAAAATAGCTCGTATATAGTACGCGTTAGAATGTTGGCCAGTGTATAATATTATATGTTCTGTAGATTTCTATGTAAACGTTTACATTTATATAATATTAAACATACGGTGGACTTTACACTGCTGCAGTCGTATATAATAAACACCTGTACGGGACATCACTATAGCTAAAGTCACCGTCCGTTTTTTGGTTCATTTGCATTTAAATATATACGATTACGGCAGTGCCAAACGAGCGTGAAGGCCGTGGTAGGGTGTCTTCCAAAATCCACCGATGTTTACAATCAAAACGATGCACAAATTATACATTCATCAAAGAAGTTCGAACGTGTTTTTTATTGTTCCGAAATTCAACGTGTGTCGATTAAATTTCTTTAGAATTTACCGTTTATTTTATTGATTTTTCTGATGCACGGTCTTCGCTGACGACAAACTGCAGACACGTCCCGTTCGTGCAGCTTTTAACCATAGACGGAGTATTCAGCGTTATAACGCAAGATAATGTTTTTCGCGAGAAATAAATAAGAACAATTTTATTTGGCCGTCCTCGGGACCATAGGGTTGTTCTCTCTCAGATTACCACGCAAATACTTTTCGGTCTAACCCGCTTTTGATCCGTTCTGCACTACCGCGCTTCCCATTAATGCTCTGTCTTACAAAATGCCATACGGTTTTAACCATGGCTAAATAAATGTCAGCAAAATACGTATTTTTCCTGTCATCGCGCATCATGTGCCCCAGTCTTGGAAGAAACGGTACAACACCACCAGCCCGATTTTCGTGCCCAGTCCATATCGTTTTTGCCTGTGTAAAAACGTGATAAAAGCATAAACCAATTTTAATCGAATCGTTTATTCCGTGTCCGGGGCGCAATTCAAGTGCAGGACAAATTTTGCCGACACGCCTGTTTATTGAGCCGCGGTTTTAACGCATAATTGTATAGTGTTTGTTTTCAACATGTACAGGATTTTCGTTTAGTAAACATACCATACGGTTTTCTTCGGCCGGCATCAAAAACGCTGCTGGGACGCTGCCGTTCGTCGGGATCGGCGCGTCGTCGTGCGGACCGACAAGGTACGTAATAATAACAATGGCGATAATATTTTTTACAGCCGATTGTTCGGATCGTTGAAGTCGTCTGTACGCGCGTATCTATCACCGTTAACCGCAACTACTGATAGCCGTGGCGGCGACGCGTTGTCAATACATTTATAACGAAACACGCCAATTTGGCGAGGCTCGCGCCCGTAACGGGAATAATATTATAATAATAAGATGTACCGGCCCGGACGGCCTCGGGGTTTTTTCTTTTTTTTTTTATCTTCGAGAAGATCCCGCATAACGCTTGTGTATACCGGAGTGGGGGAAAAAAAAAAGCCGCCACTCGTAGCGAATTATAATAATATTATTATTTTTGTACGCGCACCCGGGTCACGTATGCCGCGCGGATCGTTTTACGGTCGGAGTCGGACGGCACGTCGTCGTCGTCGTAAAGGTTGATCGCTCGATTTAACTGCAGCCGTGTTCTTCTATAGATGATTCTCTGCGTTACAATAATAACAGTATGCATATTCCGCGATGCTATTGCGGTAATGTATGTACCACATTGTCGTAATATTGAAATATTTTCGTACGCGGATACGGTTATTGTAATGTTTGTATACGTGTCCGCGGCGAATAGGAATCCTCGGTGCCGACGGATCGTACCTGTATATTATAGTATCGAGTATGGTAAGGACGGACACGGAGATTTGCCCCGGAAGGTATAGTGCAACGCCGCGAAAATCGGCGTTACGTTAACCGTATTGTTATTATCCATTATTATTATTATTATTATTATTATTATTATTAGTACCCGCAGGAGACCGATTCTTGTTCGATTTTTCGCGATTAGTCGGTTACATTTTCGAAAAGTAAAATGATAATAAGTGAAAAAAAAAAAAAACCCAAAAATAATAAAATGGTTATATCAAACTGTTATCGTTTTGACGTACAACCATAGGCGTGACTAGACCTCATCCGCAGCGGTAGCCTAGCTAATAATCGGCGCCACTTAATGAACCGAAAAATCACCTTTAAATATGGGGTGGGGGAGGTTAGCCCCCCCCCCTGGCCCCAATTAAATTTGTATACAATTCAAAAGTCTGTATTGTATATTTACAATTAACAATGTACAGTATTTTCAGTACGTTCAAATTTTAACTACAGAAATATTATTCATGTACAGACCTGGAGAACACGGCCATATAATTAAGTAATTGATAAAATATATTGTGTGTTAGTATATAGAATAATAAAAACGATAAATAAATATTTTGTTATAAATAATGCATAATAACATTTTTTTTTTAAATTTAATGTTGTAAGCCGTCACCACTAGACATAAAATTCGGTTGATCGGCGCCTTTCGAAAATTGCACGGGCAACCCAGGCACCCCAGGCTGCCACCGTAGACACGCCTACGCGTATAACCGTATTATAGTTAACCTAAACTAAAATCGCGTACGACAGACAGCGACCATCGGATTCCGTTTGTTTTGCTTCTGCAGCGGCATGTTATAGTAGCGAAGTGACAAACGCGGGAACCGTTGACCGCGATTAAGGCGATTGCCGCCTAGCGGGTTTCGGTACGAAGGAAATATTCGGAAAACTGCGCACTTTTCGGTCGTGCCCGCGGTAGGTTGTGTTATACGCTATTGCTGTTTGGGCGTGTACATTAAATTGAAAAAAAAAATTAACGATATCGAATTTCAACGATCGGTCAGTATAACCATCATCAGGCGCGCCCGCGTGCAAATAATATTATGCCAAATAAATTGCGTTTTGCAGCGTACAACCGGACGAATAGCAAATCGACGGATTTTCGACGCGGAAATGTAACGAGCACAAAAAGAATACTATTGTAATAATATCGTGTCCGTTAATTCGGCGTGCCGCGTGTTTTTCCCGGTTTACCGCGTTTCGGTGGGATTTCGATAAAAAAAAAAAAAAATACCGTTTTCCGAGCGCATTCACGGATATCGACCGTAGCAGTATAGTGACACTATTGCGGAACGATTTTTTTATTTTTCCCGCCGCTGACAATCAATCGAGGACCGTGTACTGCAAAACCGTAGTAAAAATGAAAAAAAAAAAAAAACCAATTCTGTCGGGTACATTATTGTCGTGTCGGATTTATTTCGCACCGCCGCACCGAAAATTGACCGTAATTTCTTGTGATCATGCCGCGCAAAATGCCCGCCGGCCGTACTTCGATACACTGTCGGTTTTGTTTGTGTTGTTTTTTTTTTTTTCTGTATACATTCGAAAAGTCTGAGAGGTCTCCGCTTGTATGTCATGTCAGTAGTTTTCGACTATATACATACTCGTGTATAGTAAGTAAACATTTTCCATAAAAAGTCGACACAATTTATATTAATGAAAAAAAAAAAAAAAAAAAAAAACGTTATGCTTTTTCGTATATCGATGTAATCGTCGTATAGTTTCAAACAAATGTAACGGCAGCAGTCGGTCTCTATTTCCGGGAAAAATAAACATTTTTTTTTTTAAATACCACTACGCGTCGTATGTCATATAGCGAAACCGATAATATTATATTATTATACATTGCTCGCTTCGCCCAGAATCTAAAACTTGTAACATTGTATAATGATCCGTATGCGTTTCGGTCGGTTTTTCACGGCGCGTTTTTCGGCTCTCCGCGGTCCGACGGTGGTTCGTTCGCGCTTTCGAATCGCCGCGAATCGTTATCCCGTCGTATACACGGTACCCGAGACGTTATAAAATTATTTTTTGATTTTTTTTTTTTTTTGCCGTCGTAGCCACACGGTCGAATCCCGGGGTCGGTCGATCGCCGGCCGACGACGTCGATCCGCGTTGTTTCTCGGCAACGCGTCTTGTCCTCCGCTGACACGGCGCGGTGTTTTCGCGCGCGATTTTCCCCGCACACTCGGCGGAACAGCCGGCCGCGGACGCGACCCCGTTGCGGCGGCGGCGAATACGAGAATTACTATTATGGAACGTTCGCGTAGAGAGAGCGTGGCCAACGGAATTACAATATTCGATTGCGGCGGCGTTTTATTATTTACTATTTTTTTTTTCGCGGCCTCCGTCCGTGCAGCTCGCGTAATATTATTACATTACGCACTGTTTTTATGCGTTTTTTTTTTCGCCGGATTACGACGCGGTCGTTGTCCGATGGACCGTGCAGTATTGCCCCTGGCGAGAAAACAAAAACTATTTTTATTTTTTTTTTTTCTATATAAGTAAATTATAAACGTCGCGGTGTTTGCGGTCGCGAAACGCGCGCGGGAGTGAAGGTTGCGCAGGTGTGATAACCGTGGCGCACGGACGCTATAAAAAATCACTATTATAATGACTAAGGTTCGGGGCTTTTTCCCACCCGGCATCCCCTCGTGTGAAAAACCCGCGGAGCAACCGACCGAAGCCAATAACCGAAAACGTATTTTCGTTTCGCGTATATTTTCGCACGTTATTTTTTTTTTTTCGGGCCGGAAGGAAGTCATCATTCGGAGTCCGCAATATGCACTTCTATGATATCCGTTAAATTTTTTTCATATTGAACTATTAATTGTTAATAGTGGTCGTTTTTTTTACCGTTTGTCATCCAAAAAAAAACTTTTTAATCGTTTGGTCTCTGTCGAAACATTCGATTTTTGTTGTTTTAACGTTGTAAAAGTATTACAGAATAGAGGAAAAAGCCTCTAACGGGGAGACTAAAAAGCCAGAGTTCTCTCCGTGTGATTACGCCACTTGTGGGAGAAATTTTTTTTTTTTCGCGCGCGTTTCAGTACATAATAAGTAAGTTGAATTGTACGGAAAAACCGTGGGGGCTTTAGAGAAGAATCTTTAAAATGAACTATAATATTATTGTATTATGTGAACGTTTTTGAGAATTTCTACTCCATCCGAATCTAAAACGGTTATTGTTTATGATATTAATTATATGGCTGTGACGGATACACCGCTGCAGAGTCTTTTCCAATTACAAGCGTATAAAAAAGAAACCGAAATCTAACGGGCAACTATAGAAGACAGCAAATAGATATTATCGTGTAGAATTAGCAAAACCATGTTTCGTTACCCGTACATACAATTATCGTTTTTTTTTTCTTCTTTTCGATCTGGGCCTTCAAGAAACGCCCGCGATAACGATTTTGCGATGACGTGTTTGCACTCTCGGGGTTTTTTTTTTTTTTTTTTTTTTCGGTCGGAGACATAATATATATAATTAGTAAACCCAATCGTTAATTGGTTTTTATAAATTCTTATCTGGCTGCGAGTAAAACGAGCGGAGGCGTATTGCAAGACTGTGACATCGTACATTAACGTCAAGAATGAAAAAAAAAAACCCCAGCCGTTGTTTTTTCCGAGTGTTACGTGAAAAACGCTCTGCGTGATAAATATTACGTTGCTGACAGTTATCTGATGACTTTTGCCGGATATGGTTGCCTAATCGCGATGAAAACCCGTTTTTTAGACTTTTGAACGATGCTGTTTAATATATATAATATTAAAAAACCACTCGTTCTTCATTTCTTTTAGATTCTGAACGGAGCCAGGAATGTATTGATTTTACAATGATGTTTATTTTTATATTTTTTTTTTAATCCGTGAAAAAATTTTCTACCATCAATTTTGCTCAGATTTCCAATTGTACACTTTCTGTAAGGAAATCTAACCGGGGCGGTACTTTTTTTTTTTTTACTTTCTCAGCTGTTTTCCTAATAAAAAGGAAAACGGGAATACAGGTACAACAAATATTATCAATGCATATGTGATTATTTTACCATAATGTGACATTACATTATTATATTATATTGTTAATGAAGCAACACTTTTAACCGAACTCCGCTCAGATGGTTTTTCGTTAGCGGTGGTTTAATGGTCGCGTATACAGATATGCATTAAATTTTACCCCTCTAGCTTTCCAACTTCTCACCAACAACAGTGGCCCGCCCATCGTGCGAAGTATATGTCCGTAATTTTTTTCTTTTGTTCACTACCCATAACTTATTTTTGAGGAATCAAATAATATCATATACTTATAGTAACGATAATATAATCGCACTCGCGAACGTTTCTCATGATCTCAAATATATGTATATAATGTATACATATATATATGTACAAATAAAAATTGAAAAATATGTATACATATTTTTTTTTTTTTTTTTTTTTTTGAACCTACTATAATTATACTATTACGCAGTCGGATTCGCATTCTTGCAGGTCCGCCACTGATTACCGCGCGCGCGCAGCACCGGCAAAATTCCTCGGGAAGAAATAGAAACGCCGGGCCGACAGCGGCGGTGTACGAGTAAAAAAAAACTCGCCGAACATAATAATAATATGCGTTTTTGTACTGTTGTTTTTTTTTTTGTTTTTCTTTGCATTCTCCCTCTGTTTCCATTACCAAATCGGCAATCGGGCCGAGTTGCGATAACCACGACTCGTATACAGTACGGTTTCGTAACTTACTATAATCGTTAATTTTTTTTCTTTCTTCACGCGTGCACTTACGAACGTTTATTATACTATTCAATTATTATCGAGTGTGAGTGTAATAGTTTGAAATGAATTACTCGTTCCGGCCCGACCTTTTCGCGCAGACGCAATGTTTTACCGCGACACTTGTATCAGGTATACCACCAGAGACGACGGCCGCTCGCGCCGATTGTTCTTCGATCGCGATTATACTAATCGCGGTATGTATTATGTATGTTTAGGTCGTATAGATTACGGGCAGTCCGCAATAACCACCGTCGCAGTGGCGTAACGAAAGGGTTTTCAAGACGCCCGTAGGCGTCATGGTTGAAATTTAGTCGGTGGGCGGATGTAGGTCGGCAAATAGAACGTCGACGTATGGATATTTGGTAACAATCAACATTGACGAAAGAATCGCTATTACGACTATCGAGTATTATTATTATGCATGTGCAGAGGCTTTTCGTGGATATTCAGAGAAAACTACGGCCCATAAAGATCTCCATTATTAGCCATCGAATTGATCAATTATTTCTCCGAATGACAAAAAAAAAAAAAAAACAAATTTTATCACAGGCCGATTGGCATCCGATATTGTATTGTACCGCTAGACGCGAGACTAGTATAAGAGACCTCACCTTGGTAGGTCTAGGCGCCTGATTGTTTTCCGTTGACTGGCTTAAGGACGTTTTTACGGGCAGATAACAATAAAAATACAAGGAGATTATTTTACGAAGGCGTGGTGGCGGGTGCTAAAGTATATAAGTTGCGCATCGTTATTCGTATAAATATCCACTGCAGCACTGGAAAACACGTAACGATATTATGAAAAATATACACCCTGTGTGTGTGTGTGTGTGTATAACACAGTCGAGCTGCTCGGCTTTAAAATGTATATCGTCGGCTGAAGAGCGATTTTTACAACTTTTTTTTAAATTTAATTACGGCGTCTTCTAGTAGGTATATATATATATACCTGTACGCGCTGATTATTATTGGCGAACATATTGCTACACTATACGCACAATTAAAAAATTATATTATATTTTTTAGAAAGTCTAATCTCTTCGTGGGTCTTGTTCGCTGTCGATAAAACCACGTCTCCCCGGCGCTATAATAATTTTAATATACAGGTGCTCATAAATCAGTGCAATTACGATTATTATTTCGTATTTGTTTTCAATTCGGTTTACTTAAAACGGAGTTTATGCAGAACAGAATAATATACCTGTATGATCTCGTTCCCTGCGATTTATTGTCGTATTCTACTTCGCGGTAGTTTCGTGTAATTGTTGTTTTTAAATCTACTTGTTAAATTGATTTAAAAAAAAAAAAAATCGTTGTTGTATACGCTAACACCACGGGGCTTCAGACGGGTTATATATGTAGACGGTCGTCACTGCACGATATTCCACTTTTAAATCCTGACGCGACCAAAGAAACCTATATAAGATTATATTGTTATTAATGAAGCGTTTTGGTTTTCGTGCGTCTTGGAAAACGCTTTTTTATGGTCTTGAACAAAAATAAAATACTGCCTGAAGTAACTTTGTCCAGCGATTATATATTACATTATATCGAAAGCGGACAGGTCGTTTTTATTTTCTAGCCGCAGATGTAGGATATACCTGTTATCATATAATATAGAATGCCGGACCTGAGCAAAACGGTTATATTCGTTTTAGTTAAAATATCGTTTAATCGCTACGCTAGTTGAACATATTTCACAGAATAATTACCGAATCTCATGATATTATCACTTACGAAAATAATGATACATTATTACGATTTGGTTTATCTATGACCCATATCAGTTAATAAGTTACTATAAGCGTTCTAGTTTCGAATGAAAGTCGCCAGGGGGCGCCGACAAAGCGAAACGATCTTCCAGTCGAATTGAGCATTTATATTTTTAATTTATAGGTTCTTATCAAAAGTTTGCATAAAAAAAAAAATAATAATAAAGAAAAATCTTCGCGAAAAAAAAATTTATATTCTATTATGCGTAATATTTTTATTTATAAGATATTTTTAAGATGTGTTGATATTTATGAAAAATTTTTGTTTTGGGTAAATAAATTGGCTCGGATACGTTCATAGTTTTTTCTATAGTTTATCTATAAATAATATCCCTGCCAGGTATCTTCGATACTTTATAGGAGCTTTTATAGCATTTCCGATATAATTATAATGCATTAGACGAAGTCATTTTTTGATCCAACTCGTAGTTTTCTTACCCGACAATACATAGGGAAAGTCGAGACATATTTTTTTTTTTTGTATAATTATTGATTGATTTCCGCATTACCGAGGGGAAAAAAATACGATTATTAATACTCTGAGCAGAATCGTTGTTCGTTTGCAATGGTTTATCGTTGCGTATAAATTAAATCGTATATATTTATATAAATATAGGTTTACATCCTGTCGTCCAACTTCCCTCGTAAAACAGCACGGCACGCCCGTCATCAATATCGGCTTTTTGTTATTTCATATTCGTACCGAATGCACTTTTAGACCGACAACCATAACACAATATCCAGCTGTATGTAATATTATATTATTATAAACCGTGCCTTAAACCCGCGATCACCGCCCCTCGCGTTTTATACAGCGCGATACATATTATATTTTGTGAAGTTCGAGTTATACGACTGTTCTAATGTATAGTAGTCTACGCAGTTCTTCCGAACGTCGGTATTTTTATTCATCTCCGAGCCCCCGAAGCGTTAAATTCGCAAATTACCGTTCTCTCGTGCGCATATGGTTACTATTGAAACTAGGCGATATCCCACGGAGTCGGTCGGCACGTATACACAGGTGCACCTCATCCGCACACGAGCGAATATTATTATTATTGTCGAGATCTGGTCGATATGGAAACGCTGCTGCAAGAGCAGTCATTCTGTATAATTAAAATACGTACTACGATGCCGCATAGATACTATTGATAATGTTGTACCGTAGCGTATATTATTACAATATGGCAACGTAAACAATCGGGAATCGAACGCGAAACCCGGGTGATAAGTTGCGTCGTGCGACTGCAGTTTATGCATATAATATTATGATAATGCAATATATTTATACTATATTATATTTACTTAGGATAAGTATAAACCGTTCGCATGAATGGATATAACTCGCGGATAACCGTACAGAATATTACAATGTTTTTATAACCGTGCGCAAGTCGTTAATTTTCCCCCGGCGCCAATAATAATAGTTTAGTCAGCGTTCGTGTATTTTTTTTTCTCGAAAGCTTTACTCATGCGAGTAGATACCTACGTGCATACGTATATGCTGCGAAAACTCGACCGACAATAATATTATTATTGTTATTATTTATAACGTCGTCGGGGATGTGTGAGGTCGCTGGCCTCATCTATAATATCCGTTGCTAATATAATACCTATATTATATTATAGCTCTACCTACGGCTTGACATTATGAAAAAAAAAAAAAAAAACATGATAATAATATATTACACTACTTATACAGTTTCGCCCCCAGTCGTCGTCGCTTAAACGGAGATCGTAATAATAAATAAAGTTTTCAATGGCTTTATTTGGAAATTCAGAATGCTGCGTATATAAGTAGGTGATGCCCCTCCGGTTTCGGAAAATGAAGCGTTTCTCATCCGGTAACGTGATTATTAGAAATACATTGTCGAGTACAGGGTGATCTATTTAAGGTGGTAGCTACACTCGATATTTCGAAAAGTAATACGATTTTTTTATTGGTTTTTTTGATAATTTATAAAAAAAAAAAAAAAAGCCCTAACATATTATTACATTTATATTATTTGTTGGAGTGAAAAGACTACCTCTACTATTTATTTTCAAAAATGACAACCTTTATTGAAATTTCCATACACGTAGTATTTATCGAAATAAATTTTGGTACTAAAATGTTTGATTTCCGTCAACCACTTTTCGAAATAAAAATTGGATGTTTGATGGATGCATGTGTGTTTTCTAGAGTAATTTTGATCGTGTCTTTCCACGTCGCCGACTCCCATTTTTCCGACAAATAAACCAGTTTTATAAGGCATTAAAAATCTTCCCATTTCGCCGACACATAAGTCGGTTATACTTCTATTTTGAATTGAAATATTATTGTTGCAATGAAGTTATTTTTACTAAAGAAATTCCAGCGCCGCAATCGCGGCATGAGCATAAGTAAATTTATAAATTTAGTATTATTGAAAATACAAAAACCATTGGCAATAACAATAGGTAATCAACGATTAGATAGATATCCGAAATAATTTTCATAATTCTGTACCTCGGAACCAGACGAACCTGTCACTTATTTTTTTAGCAAAAAAATTTAAAAAATTGGTATGTTTTCTGCCGTATATTAGAATTTACGCTCGTATAACAAATTATGGATGGAGTATTTTTAACAGATTTCCGTTATTACGGCTCGATAGAAAACATATATTGCATACAAAAAATGTAATAATCTAATTAATGATCTGAATAATAATTTTTGGACTTACGTTCGTCTGATTCTGAGGTACAGAATTTAAATTTAGTACAGTGACAATTGAAGAAAACTAGTGTTATAAGTCATGAGTAGGTGTACTTCAAGCAACGTACGTCAACAGTATTAACAAAATAAAATGCTGTCGGCAAAACGGAAGTCGGCGAAATGGGATGTCAGCAAAATTGGAACCGGTGACGTGGGAATGAACCATTTTTATCGCTCGTTCGCATCATAAATAGTCGTATAGTTATATAGCGACAATATAATAATAATATTATTATTATATTTATTTATTATACTATTATTATTTACTATCCGCGGGTTCGCATATTAAAATATTATTAACTATGTATTATCTATTATAAGTAAATGAGTATTCTTTATTGTCATTTATATTGTTTATTTTCACACCAGTCATGGCCTCGGTCGTTTACCGCGACAGAAAAAGAGAAAATTTCCTATAAAAATCTCATATATTATTATATACATAATTATCGTAAAAAAAAAAAAAAAAATTCGTTATCATTATTATTTTTTATGTGTGTATGTGTGTTACGATAATACAGTTATTGTATTCTTAGAGTTAAAACACTGTTTAGTGAAAATGTGAAATACGATTGTGAAAATATACGCATAATATAACGAAGCCGATAAAAAGAAAAATCGTTTCTTTAAATGTGTTTTAACGAAAAATCACAATAATATATTTCGTTACTTCGTAGTTCGTTAGCAGTTAGAAACGTCATTATATTATATTGACATATTGTTTAATATTTCGTTTTAAATTAACGTTTTATTTTATTTAGAAATGTGCACTGTCGAAGTATTTAAACCGTTCGTTTATACTGTTATCGATTAGGTATGCTATTATCGTCATAGTTTTGAGTCACCGCTGCATTTTGTTTGTTCATCAATCACGCCGTACGCCCGATAAGCAATTGACGAAATTATAACGTCCGTAAATATTCCATTAAAATTGCTTCGTCTAGGGGCGAAACTTAATCGGAAAACGATCCTCGGATTTTTATGACGTTATTAGTTCAGAAGGGGAAAAATACATTTTCACTTCTTCTATCGCGATTTCTACCGCTTTGTACCGAACGATTTCAGGCGCGAAGCGGTTAAATTACGGTTGATAACAATTGTAAATTGTTTAAACTTTTCACGTGCCGGGTTAAATAACGCGTATTTTCTACCGATTTAATGTAGACTGCAGTGTTACGTCGAATTTTCCTCTTTATCGTTTCAGTTAAGGTCACCGCCGCACTATATGTCTAATACTGTAAAAATATATGCGTTTCGCGCGAGCAGTTAATATACCTAAAAAAAATAATAATGGCTTTAATAACTATTGCGAAATTGTCGGGCCGCGCGTTATAGTATAATGATCGTAATTTTCAATTAAGCATAGTTTTATTCGATGACCGTATATATACACACACAAACCCACGCGGTTTCTAATCCAACGCGGTTATCCGCCGATATAATATTATCACAAAGTTCTGCGGTCGTGTACGTGTCAGTGTTTGTATTAAGTAGGTATACAATATAATCGTTAATCGCCGACAGCGAATATACAGGGTGTATAAGGATTTGACAATTATTTCGTGCGTAATTATGGTATATGGAAATAGTCAAATCCTGTTGATACACCCTGTATCCTATAATTTCAACTAGAAACGGTCGCGAGGGTGTTATAAAACAATTGTTTTTGTTGTCGTTCATTTTCTAATGAAAAAAAAAAAAAACATACAAAATACCGCGTGAAAAATTGTTTACTGTACTTGTTTTTGGAATTTTACGAAAGGAAAAATAAGTTTTCAAGTTTCTCATAATATTTTATAATATATTAAGTAATAATTTTGAAAAAAAAAAAAAAAAAACTGTAAACTTCGTTGTTATAGCACCTATACTCTATAGATTTTGTAGCATACATGTGCAGCTGTACAAAACACTACAGCAACAATACTCCAGGCCAAGTCGTTTTTGTCTGAAATACATGTTTATTTAATTTTTCGAGTATCGCCTATTTATAACCACTTAAACAATGTTTGTTTTATTTGGTTTTTTTTTCTCGCATTATCGGTCCTTGTGGTTCTATATAGTAGAGGGCACTTTCAACTCTCAGACTGTAGTGTTTCGTAACAAACGCTTGTTTGATTTGCACCCTCGTACTGTATTTTACTATTATAGATTGGCTATTTATAATATTTTAATATTATTAAATTGTACTCTATGTTGAAGAGGTCACTGCCGTCGTCTGCAGTGCGTACGGAAAACGGTTTATAATTTTAGATTCCGAACGAAGCGAGAATGTCAGAATGACGTATTATATTATCGTTTTACTATGATTTGCGTTTTTTATGTTCACACTTTTCTAAGTGTAGCATCGTTTCTGGTAATGAATTTTGCCTAGTCGGTACATCGGAGAGGATAATTATTTTTTATATTTTACTTGTAGTTTTTTCAAATAGCTGCAGGGAAAAACGGGAAAATTTACGTTTCTGTTTTGTTTTGTTTTTTTAATTCGGTTAGAAATATCAATCGCAGAGATTCGACATTTTCACCAAACACTTAAATTACCTAGCACTATCACTAGATGTGATACAATTTTCAAAAAAAAATCTGCCGAACTATTTATTCGGTTTTTTGCGGATACATGGGCTTTGGCCCAGTTAAAATGCTCGAAAATTGAACTCGAGGTTTTTCATAATAAATTTTACTATTGGCGGTAAAAAAAAAAAAAAAGTTTAGCGTAAAATAGTAGCAATTTGTTTAGCGTTTAAGTTCAAATTTGAACAAAAATCGCGGCATTTCAAATCACGTTTGACCGGACTCTGCTCAGAACCGTTTTTTCGTTAACGACGGCAGCCGTGGCGTATCCAGATGCTAATTAAATTTCCATCTTTTTTTTTCTTTTTCCTTTTTACAATTCCTACCTTCGCGACTTTTTATTATTACTTCTCGCGGGGTCGTGTTGTTATTATTATCGTTAGTTATATTTATTATGTCACCGGAGGCTGCGGTCACACCGGATTTGGGTCGCGCACAACAATTTCGGCGGTCGGTCCTTCGTCTGCTCGGCCCGGTCCGTTATTATTAAATATTGTATTGTTATACAGTGTGTCGCCAAAGTCGTTGTAAAATATAATTACATAATTATTACGGCGCTGGCGGCTCGGAATTGGCAACGACACTGTGCTGTATAGAAACGTATGGAAACGGATAGGATCGTATAATTATTATTATTTAGTCCGGGCTGTTTGTCTCGTATACAATAATAAATTATTACTTGTTTGATAATATAATATAATTATTGTATTATATATTGTTATACCTACTTATTATTAATATTGTTGTTGTTGTTGTTGTTGTCGTCGTTATCATTATTGTTGGTATCGTTGTATAAAGATAGGAAATTTACGAAGGAAATCGATTTTTTTTTTATATATATATATATTTTTATATATATAGGCGACACCCCTGAAGCAGTTTTTTTTTCTTTACACAACAATAACAATACAGATCATCAATGTCGTATATATTTTTTTCCCGTCACTACAACGAAAATAGACGACTGACGCTCCCGTTCATTTTGTATGAAATCAATGATAATATTATTATATTTTCCGAAACATAATAATGTTGTGCCGGGTTTAAATTTTAGATTCTGAATATCGTTTCGGCGTGCGCTATGGTAATAATATGTTTTGGACGGTCAGTCAGCGGCGGCGTAACAGAATGCGGTGAAAACCGGTTTTTTTTTTTTTTTTTAAAACAAATCGTACGTATAGGTAATAAATCATATTTATTTCCCCTCCGCCACATAATTTCTGTGACGGATAGGTATACTGACATTTGTAGGAAAATATTTTGAACGTTACCTAACTTAACGTCGCGTCGGCGCAATGTTAAACGTTAAAAAATCACCCCGCGCGTGTGTAAATGTAAAAATACAATATATATATACTCCTCGTACATGTAATGTGTAAACGCGTCACTCAATATGCGGGCTTTGGGTAGTCGTAACGAAAAAAAAAGTATTATTTTTCAACGCCACACATTCGATACGCGGGAAACAAAGACTGGGTACAATAATTGTATAATATACAGTGTGCGCGGTTTGTTGTCAGTGTGATTGCGCCTGATACGAGCGTCACTCAACCCTATAGAGTCGCGCTAGAGTAGTACGTGCAATAATAATAATAATAACGATAGGAAAAAAAAGTCGGTTCATTGTACTCGCGGTCATCGAGAGCAGCGAACTATATACATAGGTACAGAGGAAGAAAATGCGAGAGAGAGAGAGATACATCGAAAAAGTCAAGTCATTCATTCCGCGAACCCGAGCGTCACCACTGTCGTTCTTTGTCGGCCGTTTCGGCATCGGTCCGGCGTATTTTTTTTTAAACATTTTTTTTATTCCGTGTTTACCCCACCGTGTATCCGATTCCAACCGCCGGGGCTCAAAAATACCTATACGCCCGACTACGCTTCAAGGGAAAAAAAACCGCGTCCTGAAAATACTCAGTAAACAACTTTAATTTTGAGAAACAAATCCCCTACAGATTTAAAGCCGTTTTGTTGAGAAAAATTTAAGTATAATTATAAAACGGATTTATATGTACTTAAAATTCACAAAAAAGTGCTTAAAACCGTAATAAAAGCCTTAAAAAATCACTTTAAACAATATTTAAAACAACGATATAGAGGGGTTTAAAATGTTCCCCATCTATTGTTTCTAACTTATTAAAAATAATTGTTTAACATTAAAAAATAATTATCATATACAAAGTAATTTTCATCAAACATATTTGTACGTGTTAAAAAAAAAATTGCTTTTGTAGTAATCATTTGTCAGTGTTCAAAAATTGTATTTAATATGGTTAAAACTGTTAAGTAGAGACTTTAATACCTCTTTACCGATTTTCCTTTTTTTCCTAATATTTTTAAAAGCTTTTTTGATGATTTAAGTTTTTTTTTTGAGGATTTTAAGTACATATAAATCCGTTCCCTCAGCTATGAATAAGTATGAATTAGCTTACGTTTTTTTTTTTTTTGCATACAGGTAAATATTAATTATAATATGATTCTCGTTGTATTATAAAAATCGCAGCGGATTCGAAAAAATACGTCCCCTTATTTGCGGCACAGATCAAAATTCCCGAACAAAACACAATGTCGAGTCCGCGTTACCGTGTATTTTAAGCAAAGCGAGATTCCGTAGTATTAATCCTTCATTCGCCCCGAAACGAATCACTCGTACCGGAGATTATTGAACGCTGATCGGTCGACTTTGTTATCGGATTCTTTATTATTGTAAATTATTTTCTATTATCGTCCGTAAGAGATGAAATTATATTTATACATGAAATAAGATGAGTTTCCGTTCCCCGGTCGGCTATAATATTGTACGCATCATCGTCGTAGTCGTGTTTACCATATGGCGTCCGTCGGACTCATCCCACGCCCGCGCCGTCATAATGCAGCGGCACCGGCGACGATACTCTCTCCACCCACTACGTCGACTTTTTTTAAAATTTGTATTTATTTATTTCGATTTACCTCACCCCCCTCTCGATTTTACTGTACCGCCGTTGTACTGCTATATATATATATATATATACAATAGTGTATGGTTTTTTTTGTGTTCTATACGCGGCCGCTGACGAAAAATATGTATAAAAAAAAAAACCCGTTTTGTTTATACGCGCGTGAAACGCGTATAATTTAAAATATAAACCTTGACGAGAATATGATATTTTGATGCATATACATTGACACGACCACGCCAAAACTACAGATGTCTATACAAAGTGGGCATATACTCTTAAGTCATCTTGTGGGTACCTACCATTTTTTCGTATTAAACGTTTTGTAAAGACTAAAAACTAGAAAAAAAAATATAAATAAATAAAAAACCGACAACAAAGAACATATTATAGTATCCGTCGTTTGTCGCTTATCGGATATGTATAAAAAAAGCATATACTCTTCGTTCTATGTATAAACCGTTTTAAAAATTATACTTTTCTCTCAGTCCGAAGTAAACACTTATTCGCTATCACGTACCTACTCGATATTACTCAAATTATTACCGCGGATTCTTCTTTGATTCGCGCATTTTATTATTATAATAATATGTAAACAACAAAAACTTTCATAGCACTCGTGATGTATTTCGACTGTGATGCGCACACTTATTCGATATAACTCGTGTATAATATATATAAATATATAAAAACCATATAGCTAAGGCATATTTACGACGTATTAATTTTGGTAAAAATATCATCGACCGATTGTTTATATTTCAACCGCGGATTTCAGCTGATGCTGCGGCAGAATGCGTATTATTTACAATATATAATGGAATCGCTCGTTGAAATCTATAACTTTATAGGTTCCTACTTCCCATACATACGTTTTAAAATAAATTACAATAATAATTGTACATGCATACAATCGAATCCATTCATGTTATACGTCTGTGCGACGAATGCTTTTATGTAGAATTGCATTTTTTTGTATGTATTATAAACCGACGGATATTATCTCACGAGAACCATCATTGCGTGTACGCGATGACATTGTAAAAAAAAAAGGAACGGTATATCAAAAACAAATACATAGCCGTTAAAAGAAACTGCAGTATACACGATTCTCACGAAGAGTGGAAAAAGCACCCTATAGAAATATAATATTTATCAGTATATTAACCAGTAAAACCTCGTATGTGGATTTTGTTAACACATTTCTCGAGAGAAACGCGGAGGGCTTAAAAAATGTAGCGAAAAATAAAAATTTCGACTTACAATGCGGCCCGGCGATATTTTAACGGTTTTTCGTTCGGATATAATTGGTACGCGTGCGGCGTTCGAGCAGAAGACGCGGTCGTTTCGTTTTAATGGGTTCTGTTTTTTGAACGCTCCACACACTCCACACGAATTGAAAACGTATTCCTAAATATTTTATACACATATACGGGCGGCGTAACATACTTATATAGTTATGTATATTATTCCCAATGAACAAATACGAACCGAGGGGTCCGAAGACCGAAACCGCTGCGTTTAAACCCGTCTCGTCCGTCGGTTAAACAAATCGTTTACGTACCCGGTCGCAGAGCCTGCAGTATTATTCCGTGTGTGATACCGCCACGATAATAAAACACGTGAAATAGCTCTCGGTATATTATGAAACGTTTGTCGGCACACACGCGTCTATTTTATTTTTCAGGCGTATTTCGTACGTTTTTTCGACAATATATTCAAGGTGTTCGAGGTCGCCGCCACCACCTCACTTGAACTCGCCCGACCACGACCCGGGTTATACGGTTACGATCCGTCGGAAATCAACAATAATAATTACAATGTCAATAAGGCGATACCGAATAACCTAATCTACCGATATTATTATTATTATTGTTATATTATCCTTTGGTTATAACGCTGTAGCAGCGCCAATTGCCGATCGTCTTGCCGCCAGTCCGACCGATCATACGGTCGCGGGTGCCCATTTGGGGGAGGGGACTAGAAGAGAACATGACCCCTCCACTCCTCCAAATTGATTTTACTGAGCTTTGACGCGCGGCGCACAACCTGGATGTATACTGATTGCAGGCCCTCTCGTAATGTACCCATTGTACGACTATGTAACATACAATTAACTTTTTTTTCTACACTGCAGATCTGTATTGATCGGCCTTTAAACGCGTGTTTGGAAACTCATGATTCCGCTCTGTATCCATGAAGCGATAACAGTATAACGACTCGGATTCACCGTGAAGAGTGATTCACTTTTCGAATCTCGGTCCTTGCTAAAATTCTATTTGAAAATCTATGCGTGTATAAAACAAACCGGTATTGAATCGAAAAAATGTCATTCGACCGATATCGCCGATTCAAATCCGTTTTCAGAATATATTAGGTATATCATCCGCTTCGTTATATTACGTCTCGAACGGACCGATTGCGGGTATACCGGCCCTACCGCGTTTACAATAATATCGTGTCGCGGACAAGGAAAGAAAATATCGGTACCAACCCGTCCTTACCGTGGTGAAACAACGCGGGAGGATTTTCGAAAATAATCCGGTTCGTGTAGAGCCGCCGCGGCGACCGGACCGCGACCGCCTCCCCGTCGTTCCGCAGAACACACCTGCCCGTGCCTCGCACGCACGTGTCAAATTATTGTACTCAGGCAGTCTGTTTCTATACAAAGAAAAAAAAAATATCGTTGTTCGTCGTGCGGGGCTCGTGCTCGCGCGAGCCCGTGGGTCTTCTCCGCGCTTTATGTGAAAACAACGCGAGAGTAAAATAAAATTAAAAAAAAGCGAATAAAAAAGTAGATTCCCGCCACTACCTCCGGGCCCGGACCCGTCTCTGTTTTCACTCTTATAATATTGTCACCGTCGACCGTTTGTTGCCCGACGATATTATTATCGTTTGAAACAAATGGTATAGGTACACATCCCTTGTCCGTAACGACCGAATAAAATAATATAATAACCGTTTTTTTCTTCCCGTCCATTCGCGCGTGACAATTCAATTTAAAAAACATCAAAAACCCCGTATCGGCTAGGCGGTCGAATGTTTTTGAGATCTCGGCGACGCAATATATTATTCGTATAGACGGCGGATTCTTGTTTGACACGCGAAAGCGCGCAAAGTTTCCTCGCCATCGGAACAGAACGATAAAACGGATTAAAACAATATTATGATTTATTACAATAATATTATTTTAACTAGTCGCGGGCTAATCAGCAGCGGACCGCAGTTCGTGTAGATGTTATTATACTGTATCAATTATACTTGACCCACATAGTCTACTGTAATAATTTATTATACAGTAGGACGTATTATAACCGGAGAGTTTTTTTCTTTTATTCGTTATTATTATTATTATTATTATTATTATTATACGGCGGAGAATATTATTGTAAATGGCGCGAACGGCCGACCGCGCGCAGTCGTATGCGTACAAAAACCTGTAAAACTGATATCGACTTAGGTACCGTCGTCGTCGTCGTCGGTTGTGTTAATATTTGTCGTCAATCGGACCGCCGCCGTCTTCTGTACGTGAAGGTACCTCGCTTGTACGTTCCTGCGCGAGCAGGTTTTTTTTTTCAGCTGAAGAATCTCCGGAGTTGTTAAACGACCTTTTTGTTGGGTTTTTTTTTTATTCTTCTCGTCCTCGGCTACGTTATTTCGTCTTTGTTTCGTATCGCCCCGTTTCCGCGGCGCGTTCTTACACACGCGACGGCGAGAACGGCCGTGGGATCGGCAATTATTATTTTTTTTTAAACATTATCAATCGATATGCTGGATTTACGAGGAACAGTATTGAAGAGTTTAATTCAAACGCCCGTCACAAATGTCCCGCGTACCATTTCGATTCCGCACGTTTCGCCATGCCGGGATTCCGCTTCCCCCTCCCTCTACTGATTAAATATTTTATATTATAAAACACCGACGCGAAATTGAACGTACCTATCTTATGCATTATTATTAACATAGAAATTCAATTCGATATCGGCTACGAATATCATCGTTACATATAGATATTATCATCAAGCTATCAAAGACAGACATAATGTATCGAACGAGACCTATCGACGAATCGACGTGACTCTATATGATATCATCGATACATTTTTTTATAACGGTTACTTTCGAACAGTTCGAATATGTCATTCGAACTGTCGAAAACAATCGATAGCATAAACTATTCGGAAGTGTACGCCACTATAGACAATAGTCTACTCGTCGATTTCGTTTATATAAAACGAAACGTTTCTTTTACTTATTGTATACTATAAATAAAATGGGTTTTCGTTATTTTATTATCGTTACACGTAACCGCAGATCGCCGTTTAAGTTAATGTAAAATAATAATATGTTAAAATCCAACGCCTAGCCGACTAATGGGTTCGGGAGTTTCGGAGTTTACCGAACTGTTACCGCAGTAACCGCCGGGTCTTCGCTGTATTATAATATTATATTAGGTTAGTGACGGCGACCATGTGTTATTTCCATACCTACTCGAATAGATATCGATTATCGTAGCCGCGAGACCTCGACAACGGGCACACAGGAAACGGAGGGGGCAGACGTTGATAAATTGTTATATTGTTACGGGTACGAGAGGGTCGATTTTATAATCCATCTTTGAGTCGTACACCCTGTAGGTATTACATTAGTGCATTTGATACATGTTATAATAACGGAAAATGCACCTAGTAGTCTTCGTTTTTAAATTGTACATGCCATAATAATATTATATTATTGTATTTGCCATTCTCGTGGATCAAGTTTTTTTTTTTTTTTTTTTATTTTTTTATTTTTTTTTTTAAACTACGGGGTTTTTGGCGAATTATCTCCGGAAATAGAGACTGTTGTACTGTATCGCGTCTACTATATATATTATCGCTTTTCCCTGCTACTTTTGAGTATTTCCAGCGGCTCCATCTAGACCAAATGAGCTCGGTATCGGGATGTGGAATTGTAGTATAAACAGATTAAATTGATATTGAAGTTGGGTTGAATTTAAATATGAAAAACAACTAGAATGTTGTTGAGGAAAGTGTGAGATTTTGTTTAGCTTTGGATATTCCTAATTAAGTTAGGAGATAAAATTGTGTACACGGCGTCAATATCAAGGATGTGCTTTTTGTAGGTTTCAATTTTCAATCCCCATCCATTTTTATGATCAAATATCATTTTTTTTTTTTTTTTAAACACAGTATAATAATTGTATTGTATATAGTATAGTGTAGTTTTATTATGAATATTGAATTATATTAGGTTGTTTATTGTTTTGAAAAGTTCTATGAGACGAATTGGGCTGGAGGGAAATTTGACTGTATTTATCAGCTAGTCGCTCTGCCGCTCGCGTGTGTTTAGATTTATTTACCGAAATAACGCCGTCGTCGTCATTTACCAGATGATGATGAGTAAAATAATATAATATTATTATATTTGATTGAATAATTAACTTTCTCCTCCGTAAACGGACACCGAATAAATCAATACCGTTTATCCCGGAGGCGTCTGCAGCAGTATACGTTCGACACTCGTTGTTCACACGTTTCGCGTGCACGTTATTATTAATATTGCGATCACTTTAATCATCACCCTTTAGCGTAAAAAACTCGTTCGATACGATACCGATACCCACGCAATATTAATATTATTTATATGGTTCCCGCGCGTTTACAGTAGGTATACGATAGTATCGTACGTGGACACGACGCGCGGTAGAATTTTACATAAATTGACCATAAACGGATCTACTGGCCGGCTCGTTTCGTATTGAGTCATCGAAAACAACTAAAACCTTGAACGAAAGTATTAAATTAGTAAGACTCGAGTTCTGTTGTATTAGACCGGAATCGTAAAATGTATAGAATTATTTTATGGTATTTTCGAATAAGACAAAAACGGCACACACATTAATAATATTTAATTTTCCGAAAATTCGACCAAACGACGCTAGGCTGTTGTATGCATAAAGTATGTATAGATACCGTTTGGATAAACCGAACAATGGATTACGAATGCAACGCGTTGTATTATATTATCGAAATAAAATAGCTACAGGCATCCTTATCTTTGGCCGTAATGTAAACTTACGGCCAATTAGAAAAATCGGTAAAATTGAACGCTGGAGGGGGGGGGTATCCAATAGAAATTTAGTCTGGCATCGTTAAATTTTTCGGAACAAGATCAAACAATAAAATATTAAATAACTATATCCGTAACTGTTGAGTTTCGATGAATGTATTATCATTTTGATTGAACATCGCTGGACTTTTTAAAGACATCCAAGTATACGCCATATGATATACGACCTATTATTTCCCGCTAACTGACTGACCGGTCCATTATTATAATACAATATACTCGTAATGTAGAGGCAAACATTTGGAAGAGGTTTTTCGAAACACAACCCTTAAAGGAGAGCTAACGCGTGCGATTATTTGTCCGAAAATTGAATTTTTTTTTTTTATTTATATTTTGAGTTATTTTTTTCTGCAACGTTATCTTGGTGTGACGCGGAGAAATTAATTCGGTTGTTATTATACGGGCAAGAAAATCTTCCTTTTTTTTTTTTTTTTTTTAAAAAAAAAAAAAACCCGATAAAAGATATTAAAAAATAAAATACAGCGATAATCGTGTGGGTAAGACGTTATGTCCACGGGCAAGACGTTGCGGGATCAGCTGTATACTGTAATAAGCCTTATCATCCGATTAACGGAAATATTGCAATAAAAATTACAGTAAATATTACGCAATAGGGATTTTTATTTTCAGAAGTATTCGCGAAATGTACTAACTATATACATGTATAATTATACAATATATTTTTACCTATTGTCGCACCGGAAAACCGCCGTACGCACGCAATTATCAAAAAAAAAAAAAAATAAAAAAAATACAGCAATTATTATTATTAAATTCGGAACGTGACCGTTATTGTTCAAAACCACTCGCCCCTCTCTTTTTATACGTATATATGCTGATTTCGTTAACAAAATAATATTATTATAGTGTAACAAAAAAAAAAAACTATGATCGAACCGAAACTGCCTGCAACTATACGGACAGAATATTACTTTTCTTTCGAACCGTGACCGACGACGACGGACGAAAAACCGCCGTCGTCGGGGTTAATTTTTGTTGTCATTTCCTTTTTGGCGTTGTAGTCATATCATGTAGTGTTAGTTGTGTGTCGAGTTCGACGAAAAATATAAAAAAATATACATACACACACATTTCGTTGTGTTCGAAACGAAATCCTTGCCCAGCAGTGCGTGCGTGTGTGCGTATGTGTGCTAGCGTGAAAGGCACGCTGGATTTAAATATAATAATAATAATATATATCTGGGCCATCAACTCCTCTGCCACGTTTTTTTTTTTTTTTTTATATATACGTCATATATTTATGACAGACACGCCGGAGGATCAGTGGTGCTTAAAGTGTTCGTGTGTCACGTTCGGAAAGGAAAAAAAACACAACATTGTACCATTCTCCGTCTAGTGTCGTATCGTCACGCGCCGTTGTAGACAAAATAATAAACCTATCAAAAACGGGCCGATTATTATAATAAGACGAATAATGCTGTGTAAAAAATCATACGCGCGTACTACTTGGTAGCTATATATAGGTAGTCGAGTATATTTTTCACGGATATCTTAGTGTGTTAGAACCGACCGCAGTTATAACGTAGGTATACCCGTCTAATAGACTCACGATTTTTTTTTTTTTTTTTTATAGCTTATTATAATATATATTATATTTTAAATTTAAACGAAAACATCATTAAACATACACACACAATAGCATTGTATTATATTATTATTATTATTCATCATACGATGTTAATAATTTAGATACTTCCTATTCAAGCGTGTACCCATTTACTCCGACGATTGGTGGACCTTTTAAACCGTCTTACAAAAAAAAAAAAACAATGGACAATGTCGTACATAACGTTTTAATAATGTAAGCCCTATTTTTGGACAGTGGCCAACTAGATATATGCTAAACGACACCGTTTTAGAGGAGGATAGTATTTAAATTTGGATACCGTCACCGTAGCGTGACGTTGAATGAAACAAAAATATCGCATAAAAACCGTATATTCCATTTGAATAATTTACTTAACAGTTAAAAATCAAATTACAAGGGCGTACAAATAACAAAAAAAAATTCTTCCTCTACGTACTGTTTGTTAAACTCGTGCGTTTTCATAGTTTTGTATCCGACCCATAGATAATACTAGTGAAACACATATAACTGATACATAAACGAATAGAAAATATTATTGAAAAAAATACAAATGTACAACTCTTCTACACTGATAGACATTAAAAAATATTACAATAACAATGAAATATCTTTACTTGAAATACAAAGCAATATGTTTGATTTTAGTTAGAACGATTTTTTTTTTAATTTGTCGCCTAATAATTATTTTTTTGTTTGTTTTAGTCAATCCATTCTGATATCGAAACGAAAGGCAAGTGTATCCGGTCGGTGTTAAAATATAGCAAATGGCTAGCCGATGAACAACATCAATCTTCAAATCCCGTGCATCAGGAGCTAGTGCAAACGGTGCCGATATTGATTAGGAAAGCAAAACATTTCGAACACCGCTGGCAATTGCTATACATACGGTCATTAGAATGGATCTGCTTCATTGAGAGTCTAACGGTGAAGAAATGCCGAAAGGTACGTCTATATACTAAATACTAATTGTCTGGAATGTTATAAATACAGTAAAGCTATATAGGTATACGAGTACTAGTATAATGCCTATAAAGATTCTGATTTCCGAGTAATCAAATTACAAAAACGGGTTAACTTAACGTAATAAGATTAATGTTTCTTTTTCCTATTTATTGTTGAAATAATAAACGAGTAACTATGCTTGTATTTTTTTTTTTTATTATTATTATTATTATTATTTTTTTTTTTTTTAATATTACAGGACAGCAATAGTTCTTCAGATTGTGATGAAGAACCAGTTCACAAATGTCCACGGCTAGTCGACGACGATAAGCTGTCGAGTCCCATAGACGTAAGTCATGCTGTTTAGACAATTGAATTTTATGCAAAATGAAATCGCATACTATATTATTCGGACGTTTATTATAGGATAAAGAATTGAGTTGTGAAATGGAAACCGAAACTTCACCATCGTCGGTGCTTCAATCGGAAAGAGTGTCATTTGATGATACGGCTAATTTTCATAGGTATAATACAAATATAGATATAAAGTTGACTTTAATATGAATTGATTTTCATAATATCTATATACTCAGGTCGGACAGGAAGGGCCCAAATTTGGCCACTTTCTACTACAGACATTTAGATACGGATTCGGAACAGGAATCCCAAAAGAAGCAGACCGTGGAAGCTGAAGTAAAAACATCGGAATCGTCGGAAGAAGAATGGACTTACAGTTCAAACACCGCGAAAGAAGTTAAAAAACCGGAAATGCCCGTATCTTTGGCCGAGCGAGCCAATTCGGAAGAAATTAAAGCTCTGGTTGAAAACGTTAATTGGTCAGTTTCCAAGAATAAAAATGCGGAAAAACTGTGGCTTTCGGGCATTGGTGTGAAAAAAAGAAGTTTCAGACACGAAAACATTGATCCCGAAGTAATAAATTATTATTTAATATTTTTCTATTTATAAATAAAGACTACGTGAAATTTTTAATTTTTTTTTTTTTTAGAATGAAGAATTTATCGGTGACAGTTGTGACGCTAGCGGTGAATACACTACGGAAGATGATGATCAACATTTCAGTTCAGACAATCATTCGCATTCTTCGCGATCGTGCGATATTACCGTAGTGCAATCTCCAGAACTTGATTTCTCTTCAAGTCCAGGGAACATTAACGATTGCAGTTCACCAAAAGTAAATCTACAAATATGATACAAAATAATATTCATTATGTTATTATAACATGTCAATTTCAATTTATGTAGGTCGTGTTAAGATCAAAAACGAAAAATGGAAACGCGTTGAGACCAGTCAGCATGTCTGGGCTCCCTCAAAGCACTCCCAAAGCAAGACTCCTGACCGAATCATGTCAATTATCTGTTTCCGAATCGGCTCTTAACCAATTTTCTCATGAACAAGTGTCTGTGAACGGCAGAGACTCGTCCACGATCGAGGAATCGACTGCGACACAAACACAAGACTGCTGTGGATCATACAATACAAATTCTTTGAGGCGACGGAAACTTAAGCACCGAAGAAAGAGTACTCAGGCGAGTGGTCTATGAAATACATTTTATAAAAACTGAGCTGATATTTATGTATGTTTTTTTAATTGCCTCCTATAGGAGAAAAAAAGTAAAGGCGGATCCGTTGACAGTTTGTCATCCGCGGTTAATTCTACTGCGTACAACGAAATGGTCACTTCCGATACGTTGTCCGGCTCGTTATGTGGTATTCCGCAAACCGATTCACAACGAGTAGATTCTGAAACCGAAGAAGATACGGCCAAAGAGTCGAAACGACCGGTTGGTCGTAAACGTCCCATGAAAATGCCCGTGTTCCGTCTTGGTGAATTCGGCGCTGTAACCCCAAGAGAAAAACGATTCCCGTTGACCGCACAACTTCCGTCAGGCACAACGACTGATTTCAGTTCCTTCTCCGAGCAGGCATGGGACAGTTATCAAGAGAAGTACTTAAGCGAACCGTACAGCGAAGACCCACCAGACCCGGAATCTGTCAGAAGATTATTGGACTTTGGTGATGATTACAGAAAATACATTGACAGTCAATCTGATTGTGCTTCCAGCATCGGTAGACCGAGTTTTGTAAGTGCACATTGAGTATAGTAATGAAAATATATTATTCATAATCAGTTGTATTATTATTTACCCTTCTTCTTATTGTAGCTTGATGATGAAACATTTGAACAAGATTCGTCAGATTCTGTACGTAAACTGATCATTAGAAGTCGACTACAATTGAATTATTTACAACAGGTTCTCGACAAACTAGTGATGTATCCCAATTCACACATTACAATTTCGGATATTGTAAGTTGAAAACAGTCTCTTGATTATATTTGATTATAATGTGTTTCATAATTGTTATTTTTTTAAAAAAAATTTGTTCTATAGGGCCAATTGAAACAAAGGTGCCGAGAAAACGAATATTGTCTCCGCTTTTGCTTGGAAGGAATTAAAGACAGTAACACAAACGTTTCGGCCAACGAAGTAGCAGAAATAGAGAGTAAGTCGATTTTATCATATTATATAGTAATTTCGAATCCGACAAGATATCAAAGCCATTTAGATGAAACATATTTCATTCCGGTGCCGATCCGATTTCTGATGGAATGTGGAAGTAGGTAGATGCTAACAAAAAAAATACATCTATATAGTTTCACTTTAATTATAGACCTTTACTTTTTTAAAACATTCCACAGCATTTCATTGAAATATTCATTAGATAATCATATATTTGTTTCAAATCTCGATTTAAAACAGCTAGGTAGGTAACCAATCAAGTATTTTACTTTATTTGCTAATATAAAATAATTGTATTGATTAGTTTATTAATAAATTTTAAATATACAAAACAAAGGCGGATACCACTGACGGGTATGCCACTATTTCAGAAAGGAGTGTATAGAGCAATTCAATTTATAAATGTACGCGTTGCCATATTGGTAACGAAAAAACGATTCTGAGCAGAGTGTTATTAGTCGTATTTTTTCATGTTGCCAAAGTAACCCAGAAATCAACAAAAAATACATAAAATCGCTAGCTTTTTCCGTTTATTAAGAAAACAGGGAAAATAAAAAAAAAAAAATTACTTTCTTGAAACACCGACTAGATCAAAAATGCTACAAGAAAGACCGTTTGAAGTTTATTAATCGGAATTAGATTTCCGGTAGAAAAATTTCACAACCAACGTAATACTAATACCATGTGTAATACATTCCTTGCTCAGAATCTGAAATATTCGTACGTTTCGTCTACAGGAAGCGGTGTCGTTAAAAGAAAAAAGAAAAAAAATTGCACGTAACGCGAGTGATCGTACATCGAACGATTCTGTCGTAAAATATTAACAAGCCGCAAATGCATATTACGCGTGACCTCGGATTTTGAATTTGTATAGTTCGTGGGCCGTGGACTACATTTTATTATTATTATTATTATATACACACGCGAGTGTGCACTTTGATAGCTGACTATAAGAGCCGCGATATTGCGAAATAACGTAGGTACAAACGAATAGAAAAATATTAAAAGTTGTCGACGGTAGGTAAATAATATAAATGTATGTTTTTTCATTTGATTTAATACGCATATCATAATCGTCCAACGCGCGCATAATTAATTACTCGCGTTTGAACGAGTACGTAGTGTCGGTAATGATAATTACAATATTACGCGACGGCCGATTATTATAGTGGGAACCGAGAAACTCGGCAGCTGACGACGACGACGTCGTTCGAGTGGACTAGTTTACGAGGACGCCCAAACCTACGAGCTTTGGATCGACTCTCGTTCGCCTACGGGTTTTCACGCGGGCGTTTCACATATTACAATACGTAATATATTCCATTTTTTTTTTTTTTGTATTATATTATTATTCGTAAACGGCGCATAACACGATATTCACGATCCCTGTCGAAATATTATCGCATAATAGTATTGTTATTATTATCGTTGGTACATCCGCGTGTCGCGCGAGACCGTAAGTCGGAACCGCTCGCCGTTACACGCGTGTCAAATCGAACGGTTTTTATTCGTTCACATCGCACGTGTACCGAGCAGACTAACGATAATCGTTTAATGCGATGTATCGAAAATATAATCGTGAACTCGGGCGCGGCCTTTCGAGAAAAAGAGAAAAAAAAAAAACGCGCCGGTCCGTCGCTCGGAACTTAATACGGCCCGGCCATATACGGGAAAACGTCCGTGGAAAACTTTGTCGCCACGGCAACGCGCGGTAAACGCCGTTTTCCCCACACCCACACACACGGTTGATAATATTACTATCGATCGACTTTGTCGGTGTGCACCGCAGCGGGGGTAATTTGTTTCGTGTTTTCTTTTCCCCCTTCCCTCGTTTTAGGAGAGGGTCCGACTAATACGCGTATCGCGTTAACGAATTCCAAAATAGACATCCCGGAGTTATTTCCGGGGCCTCTGCACACACGTGCGTGTCTCGCCCACCCGGTTTTTACGTCATCGCAACGCACGTCGTACATATTTATATATGGGCACGGGATATTGTCGATCTGGCGGATATTAATTTTATAATGATAACTACGAATATTGTACGACGACGACAGCGTTACGGACCGTACACGCGCCGCAGTCGAGACGCAAAACGAGACGGCGATTTCACACGGGGCCGTCAGCAGTTTCGGGCCGTCTCGTCCGCGAAGCGTATTTTTTTTTTTTTTACAGACCTCCCGCTGGTGCACGCAACTCCGTATAGTCAGACGTGCTAACCGCAAACCCGAAGAGTTAACACGTCACCATTTCACGGATGGGGGGAAGGCAGCGTATCCCCCGCGTGTCCCCGCGGGATTCTGCGAACGGTATTTTTCGTATTCCCGGAAAAATATTCCGGCCGCTGTATGGGGGGGGGGAAATGTAATTCTCCCAAAACCGCGACTCGGTTACACATATACGTATCGGGCCCGTAGAGGCGATAACCCCCGCAATCCTCTATACACGGTACTCGTATAATAAGCGGCCACGATTTTTTCCGTACCGCGACTGCCGTTTTGCGCCGCGCACGCGTTGCGTCTGCGGCGGGTAATCCGCATTTCGTTGTTTCGGTTTTACCGTCGGCGCACGGACGGGACGTTTGGTCTGTCCCGCGACGTGCTGGAAGACGCGGTGCCGCGCCCGCGCGGACTACCGACTCCGCGAGAACGGCCGCGCGGATACCATTACAATTTTACAATGTCATTATCGCCCGCGCGGCAACGACGAACGCGCGTAGTGGTACTTTTCCGCGCGGCAACGATACGAATTATTACCATTATCGTTGCGCGCGCGGTCGCCGCGATCGGCAATTATTGCCGTTTAATCGCCGAGGCGACCGCGGACGGCGACGCGACGCCCCACCCGCGCGCGCGAACGCGAAATGCGTTTCGCCGCCTCTCACGCCCGCGCGGGCGCCGCCGCGGCCGCCATCACCTGCCGCGACAGTGCGAATCGTTCGGCCGCCCGCGCTCGTTTGTGCGTTAACGCGCGGTACGCATTTCGTTGTCGTCGGTTGTGTTGTGTTGTTTTTTTTTTTTTTTTTTTTCATTATCTCTATCCTGTTCGTTATTGTAAACGCCCGCGATTTTCGTTTCGGTTTTTTTTTTCCCCGCCGACGAAATTCGTACCGGAGCCGCCGTCGGCGGCGGCCGCGGCGACGCGGGGCACGGGGGGACCCGGTGTGAGCGCGCGGCGGACCAGTTCGTCCGCTGCGTTCGTGTGCGACGGGCGTTCGCGACACGGTTATAGTTTTTTTTTTTTGTCCTTATCGTCGCGTCTCGCGCGGTTTTTATTTCTCGCGATTATCGTCAGTTTCGTTTTCCCCGCTCTCGAACGCGTTGATAACACTCTTATCGTTTTTCGCGCTGCAATTACGCCGGCGACAACGATCGACAACCGACCCGTTATAAATCGGAAAAAAAAACCGTCTCCGCAAATGGCGACGAACCGCGTGGTGCGAGTGTCGCACGCGGCCACGCAGACCATGATCAAAGGTAAACGAAAAAAAAATAAACATCATTACGTTTTTAAATTTAAACCCACCCGGACGCGAGGGGCCAACTCGCCATAGCCCCCCCCCCGCGTTCCAAATTTAAACAGTCGGAGAACTCAAGATTCGAGTATAGAATATGCGAATCGGCTGTATCGACTTTCGAAAAACAAAAACAAATGCCAACTGTCAATCTCGTCGGGGTTTTTTCGTCCGTCCTCGACCTTGAGCCGTGTGTAATAGTAACGGTACACCGAGCCAATAAATGTCAACCCGATCGAAATACCCGGGAGCTTATATTATATACAATACGAAAATGTTCACGAACACGTTTGTTTGCATTCGATCGGTTTGAAACGAAACGATCGGTGTTTTTTTTTTTTTTTATGAAATATTCATCTCGTCGTACCGCTCGCGGCGTTAAATTACTTGTACGTTCGAATCGGGACGGTAATAATGTTTTATAACATCGTGATAATTAGAAAACATTCCGGTTGTGTACTGCAGCAGTAGCGACCGATCGCGCGTAAACATCGCAGAAAGGAAACGTCGGTATTTCGACACCTAGGTTAGGTCGGGTCGGGTTATACGCATTAGTTTTCAATATGTTCTTTTTTTGTTCTCCCCGTAAAACTCTGCGGTACAATAAACGCGATAATATTCCATTGTGCAGAGTCTTGCTCATTATGCCTTAATATTCAATGTAAACGATTTCGACCGCACAGATGGGACCGACTGCTTCGGGTCGTCTATGTATGCATTATAATATTATAACACGGACATTGTTGTCGGAAGAGATACCTCGGCCGACGGCGCATATGACGGAAAAAAAAATTAGAACCTTAACCGTCGGCTACTCGGCGAATATTCGAAAGTCGATTTAAACGGATTTCACAAAACTGTGGCGAGAAAACCGTTCCGTTTCTGGACGAAAACTCGAAAAAATCCGCCTCTCAACGCGACCGGATCGTCGAAAATTCTACGAGAAAATTCCTATAAACGTATTTTTATCGATCGGTGCAAGAAGTCCGGTAGAAATATTGTTTACAGAAAGGTAATACACCTAGACGAATTTTTTACTGAGCAGCCGACGGTATGCTTTCTTCTTCAAACAATGTTGTTATCTTTTTTGTTAAACTTATCTCTCTCTCTCTCTCTCTCTCTCTCTCTGTCTCTCTCTATTTGTCACACTATTAATGGGTATAGGCGGTCATCTTTTACTAACAATGCGGGCCTCGGACTTTTATCTATATCACTGCTATATCAGTTCGCATTTTTTTGTAGGTCTCTCTGTTAGTGATTTCGACACATGTATTAAACTCGTATAGTGATATATTATTATTATTATTTTTTTATATATATTTTATTGTTATAATAATATTTTTACGAATATTATTGTACAGTAAAAATTATTCGCGCGTGTTGTCAACCCGACGTTTCGCACTAGTACCTCGCCATGTGATCGTTAGAGCATATAGTATAAAAAAGAAAAAAATATATATAACAGTTGTATACAAGTCAGATATTACAGTGATACTATCTAGTATATAAAGTATATTATAATAACAATACCGCGTAGTGGTAAGAAATTTGTTTTGGTTTTTATTTTTTAATGTTAAAAAATAATAATAACTGTTTCCACGGAACGATAACTCTACGAGTGCTAAAATATGTGCGAAATAATTACACATAATGATGAGTCTGAGTAAGTATTCTTTTTCTCCCCCTCCGAGCGAAATATGATGGCGTACGATAATATGATACACGTATTACTATACGAGTACATATACCGTTTTCGACTAATTACATACCCGATAGTTTTTTAAAATTTTATACACAATGTGTACACCGGTTACACAGCCACAGGTAGCGCGATGTTAATTCGAGTGGGTACAGCCGGTTAATGTTACACGGACTGGCGTGTATAAAAACCGTTAGGTGCTCACAACGCTTTTACAGTATTTACTATTACAGTTGTACTTTTGGATTTGCGCCCGGCGCGGACGATCGTAACAATCGTAATATAGAGACCATCAGATGATGAACTCCGTTTACTCCGTTTTAATTCGACAGCGGCGAATTTAAGTGGTCGAGCCCTCTCGAACACACCCTCCACTAACGTAGAGGTTAAACAAGTTTAAAAAAAAAAAAAAAATCAATAATATGAACTCGTTTAAAGATACCGGAAGTGCACATTTTCCAAACATATGTCAACTTTTACTTGCACTCTCGCAGTATTACTTGTTCTGCACTCGTGCACAAGTGCAGAGAGGTGTGTTTCGACTTTTGAAAATGATCACATCGTGTTTGACGACGATGCGCGAGAAAATCGTTTGAACGGGCTAACGTTGTTAAAAACGTCCGTCTATAGTCGAGTATTTATTTATATATACTTAACGTTACTAAAATTCAAACCCGACCGGCCCATTACTATTTGTACGAATGATAATACGCAATATAATGAATATTACCCATAATAACTGAATATTTGAAGAAAAAAAAAAAATTTCGCAAACGTTACGAAAAACCAACGCGGCGCAGCAATGCACGTTTTTATGTCATGTTCTGCAGTGATTCGCGTAGAAAATTAATTGCGCAGATTTGTGCAAGAGTTTGTACAAACGATAATGTATACACATTACGTTTTACAAACGAACAGTAAGTAAACACCGCCATCCGCCGCGTGTGCTCGTAGTAATATCGGACCCGCGCACATATGTTTCGGCACAGCGAATTCGCTTTATTTCGATTAAATTTCAAACGAGACGTTAAACATATACGAAACGCGTCGTCCGCCGCGTGTAATTATTACGGGTACGCGTATTGGGTCAAGGGTTCCGTGCGATACCGTGTGACGGCCCGCAAAACGGAACCCTTACGACTTCGCCACGGACGTCCGTCCGCGTTCCACAGGCTTCCGTCGATTGTTGATGATGACATTTTCTTGCGTGAATCCCCGTGAAGTCGTGTACGGTTAAACGGAAACGTTGATGATTTGCTAATTCCCAAGGGTTTTCTATGTAAATCGTATTTTTCGTCCATCGTGTACGGCACCCCTTCTCTGGGACGGTATCGCACGGGAATTTTGGGAAAGGTCACTGTGCAAAAATGCAAATTGGACGTTTTTGTCTATGCCGTTTTTTCCTTATTTTTTTTATGGAAATGAATATTTCGGGACATAGATTACAACAAACTCCTTAAGTCGATGATAACAATGACTTCTAATTTACCGAACGTGTAATCTGAACAAATTCAATAAGTGTTTGGAAACACTTTCAACGAAAATTGTACAGGTTATGCCAACGTATACGTGCCGCGGGTTCCTTTATCGCGGAACACTAATTTTTCCAATAAATATTGTTTTTTTTTCAAACAATTTTGGTTTATGAAAATTTCAGAAACAAGCGGCTCGACAGTGTTACTTTTCGGTCATCTTTATTTTCTGGGGTGAAACTAGACTTTTTATGTACTATTTTGATTTTCAAATGGAAATTCCTATAAATTAAAAATTCCATAAATAGTATTAGTTAAAATAAATTTCGGATGTTGACACGTTTGATTTCCGTTTTGACGAGATTTTCCGCTCTTAAGTTATGGCTAGGGGGAGAATTGCTCGGAACACTATATTAAAACGTCACGCGCTGTGCCGCCACACCAATGACGTTCCACAATGCGGTGCATCCTCCGCGATCATTTTTGAAAATACATACATACTTGTGTAATTTACACCGACAATTTAAATGGAAACATTGACCGGGACTTGTTTGAAACGTTTTTCGAAATTCCCAACAATTTTACCTCCGTTTTCGTACAATAGCTTTCAGTTTTCGAACAGCCTGCCGGGGAAAATTCACTCGGTTTGCCTCTCATTCGGCCTCCCGTATCTATGATGTGGTCAAGATACTGTCAAACGACATTGATTTCATGATCGAAACACAAGAAACTCGATACGTTCCGGGACAATTGTGTTTGAGATACTCACTTGTATCCTGCATTGTTCGAATCGAAATTATAAAAGAACTGCAAGTCATGAAAAAAAGCGCCCTTTGCAGTTATCATACTTAACTCAACCCTTGAGGGCGGGGGGAGGGATTCGCATGAGTTGTAATTGGTGTGAAAAAGTTCAGTTTAGTACAGTAATTAATTAATTTTTTTTTTTTGTTATAAGCGCTTAAAGTTCAAATTTCAACGAAAACGCAAAATATATACGGTCCCATGCGGTACACGTCAAGCGAACAGTAGAGGTACGCTAACGTTTCTGAAAAATTAGTCGAGACACTCCGTTCCCAGCGTCCTCCCTCCCGATTCGAGTACTTTTCGTATCGAAGCTACCGCCCGACCCCGTCTATAACAAACGCAACGTTATTATTTATATAGATACACTTGTATACGAAATATTTTGAATACTAGAGATTTTATAATATTAATCAAGGCCCGTACATATACCGCGCCACAAATCAAACCGAAACGAAATCCTAATAAACTGGGACGCTGCTGCACAGACCGCGCGAGACTATCCGATTATCGTCGCATTGTTGTCGTACCCGAGTGGAACGTACTCAATTTTATATATACTTATGAACAAAATAAAAGGGTCCGTGTTTTTCTAATAATAACTGTGTACGCAATAGGCTACGCACAATATGTATGTTTTGTCGGGGGCCGCCGAGAAAAAAAAAATCAACTCGGCTATTTCTTTCGCGGGCGCGCCGCGACGCCGACACCGTTAACCGTATTGGCGGGTAAACGTCAGGCCCCGAGATGGCGCCACGTTTACGCGGCCGTAGTAATCGGACGATATTATATTATTAATGCAGTATTGTTATTTTATCCATGTAATTTCGTATTAACGATGCAATATTATCAGCGCAATTGCGATTATCGCCGGAGAATACTTGTCGTGTAAATTGCGTCATAAACATACATCAAAAACATCTATGCGCGCGAGTGACGTATTAACTGAATGATTTCGAAACGTTTGCGTTTGTAAACAGTGCAAATCTCGATCGCCGTTTTACCGCACAATTTACGCGTGTTTCGTTTTTGGCGACGGTCACTCGGTCGAAACGTACCGTATTCGAGGATTTAGCGTTTATACCCTAACAGGGATCGAAATAACAGTTTTTACGCACAATAATATACAGACCGCGGGAGAAACTAAAGAGAAACATTTTAGCTGTAGCTCGTCTGCCTGAATGGGTTCGAATTTTCACGACAGATCGTCAGAAAAAACAATCATACTTTTTCGAACCTTGTAAACACGTTTGTGCCCGAGGAAGAATTCAAAACCGAACAAATTGTTTTTTTATACCTACCGAATCCTGTTATATAACGTCGTGGATCGTTATCAAAAAAAAAAAAATATTTAAGCCGTACAAATCGGTAATATCGTATTGAAATCGTTTGTTTTTTTCGTTATTACGCGTCGTGTTTAAACGGCGTGGTAACTACGGAGGGGGCGGTGTGCGATGCGACGGAGGAGAAGGTTTTACGCGGGATAATCGATTTCGGCGACTGGGTCAAGATCAGTGGGACGGTCCTTCGGCCGCGGTGAAAATAGCACAGGATGCCGCGAAGGTAAAATTATTATATTATTCTCTTCCGCCGCGATGACCGATAAACGATTTTTTTTTTTTCAATCTGCGATAATTGAAATTAAATGAAATTATTAATTTACCCATATAGTGTAGTAATAATATTTTTATGGAGATAAAAACAGAGGCGACTATGTAAAAAGAACATTTTAGTAACCGTCAGAAAAAGAACCGCTGCGCAGACGAGTCGAAACCCACAGCACTAAAAGCAGTGCGGCTGGGGAAGAGAATCGCCGATTGGGAAGACCGGGAATATAGTGGGCTGACGTGACAAAAAGGACGCGACGGAAGAACCTATAGAAAACGGGCCGAACTGGACGTTTTGACGAAGGTTATAAATAGAGACAGTCGGAAAATTGGCGAGACGAAAGGGTCCCGTCTCTAGACGTGATTATCCGGGGGACGAAACGGAAGGGGAGGGAGTGTTCGGGTCGAATGGGTCAATACCGCGAAATTATCGTATTTCCGGTTCAAATTAAGATTTCGACCGCGCTACCAGAACGTACGGTCTGGTATAATTATCTTGTTCTTATTGAAAAATCTATTGTTGTATGCGAGCAGAGCGTATTACATTCGTGTTATACTTTTTGTTCGTCGGTCGGTCAAAAACTCAAAAAATAATAATAACCGGTTTATGCCGAAAAAATGTAAGTAATAATTCTGTTGTCTGCCAACTGTGTGTTTAATTACTGTACTTACTAGTATAAAATCGCGTTTCGCGTAGGCGTATTTCGGTTTTCTTTTCTGTTGAAAGTTTACTGAAATAAAAATCGAAAATTACGAAATAATTGTTACCTACTCGCGGATTTGTAAACACGAAGTCATTGACTTTGGTCGATTTCAGTTATTTGGACCGGTCCTTTGGGCACACTGTTAATATTATCCGCCCTGAATCGTTGAAAATGACTGGATATCAACAGCTGAAAACGACTCCCCCCTCTGGCCACAACATCGCTAACAATATTTCAAGAACACTTGAAGTCTCGCGATTCGGGACTTGCTCGCCTCGACCATCAGCGCCCGACGAATCTGGAGGGTTCTCCTATCTGCGCAGTCACAGTTTCGTGGTACCCCTATGGGCGAAGATGCGCATTACCGAACGGCGCGCGCCTACGCAGCGGAGAGATAGCGGCCGGGGATCGTCGACCACGTCTTTCAGCGTCCACTCGGCCCGGGCGACTCACAACCGTGTGGTTTTTTTTTTAACTCAATATTGTCATGTCCAATGGCCCGCGTATTATTTGTTTTCGTCGTAAATATATGTATAAAAAAAAAATTAAAAAAAAAAAAAATAATAATAATAATAAAAAGCCAGTAGCTCTGTGCGATTCGAACGAAATTTTCCGTATTTGTCTCGTCGGGGTTTTTTTTTTTTTACGCGTTTTTGAAATGAAAAACCATCCGAACGGTATTTTTGTCGCGATTAAATCTGCCCGGGCGGTTAACGCTCGAAAATGTATAAATACAATTCATATTTATCAATGGTCAACCCCGGCGAACACGAGCTGATTACCGTTCGGAAGCTGTGCCGCGGGCTCGTACAACCGGGCCGCATTCGACGAAATCCTAAAACCGCAGTCGTGTCGGGCCCCCATCTGTCTTTAAACGCACCTGCATAAAACCTTTCGGAAGTTCGAAAGTTTAATTAAAATTACCGATGCATACGGTAATAAGACTCGCGTTACGGTCTGAATAATGAAGATGCGTTTTGATAATTACAAATGAAAATAAACGGTTCCTAATCGGACGACGAAGTAGCGGCGTGGTATGTTTACAGTCGCGGTTGTTATCGGAGCGGCGATTATCTGTCCTTGTCGTGCTCGCGTACACTACACACAGGAATTCAGACGGCAGTTTTGAATTATTCGTGTCAAGTCTACTCGAGATCGACGACTTTCCCACGTTTTTCTTCTTCTTTTTGATTTCTTTTATTTATTAAAACAGTCCGTTTTTGTTTTTAATTATTCCCTTTTCAGGAAGTAGGGGGATTAAATTTTAAAAAAAAACACCCACGAAAATTCGATTTCAAGTAAACCCGATCTGTGTTCCAAATTCTTATCGTTTCACTAGACCGATCGGTACGTTGGTCGCGTTTAAACGTCGCACGTGTGTAAAATAAAGCCGGAAAATCGCCGCATTCGATCCCATTAAATAATTACGATAAAATTGTATTTCCGATTTAAATTGACGGGTATTGTAAATGGTGTTGAAAAGAAAAAGAAATCCGAATTCATTATGATCGGCCGTTGGCACGCGGTAAGACGCGTGTTAAATGTTTTTTAACGTGTTATAATTATTATTACCATAGTTACGACGGTTTGTCTCGCCGGTTATAAATAGCGTCGGGTGATAAAAATCGGATATTGCGGTTTTTATTATTCACGGAAATCGAATCGCCGACGACCGCCGCCGCCGCCGCCGGAGAGACGACGTCCGAGACGAGCGCGGACGCGCGGGAATTTCGGAATCGCTGCGCCGGGCCGCGCGACCCTCGCCGTTGGTTTTTTTTTTTCTACTAGAGCAGCGCCGCGGGAACGCGTGCGCGTTTTAGGGACCACTGGATCGGGAACGCGGGATAACCGAGGACGCGCGCAATAATCTCCAAGTGCGAGAGTAGGGAACGCGACGCCGCCGTGACGTACGCGACGCGACTCCGTCTCTATCCCTTCCAACGGACGCCGAAACGCGATCGCGGCCCGCGGCCGTCGCGCCCGGCAAATAAAACGCGCGCGTGCTTTACGGTCGCCGCCGTCGCAGTCAGTCGATCATCCGCCGCCGGATCCGTTCGTTATTCGTCCGTTCCGTTTTATTTCGTACGTGCGCGTGTGTGTATCTTATTTTTTCCACGCGCTCGCTCTGTCACGCCGTCGCAACGTGATCCCGAGTAATAACAACAATAATTTATTGCCATTTCCTCCGTCCGTACCGAGTGCGATAAACGCGTGTTTTTTTTTTTTTTACTTACGTTCCGTTTTTCAGCACCAAGACCGCGGTTTTCGTAAGACAATTTTTCTGTATTTATTAATTATTTTTTCTCGTACGCGCACGTGGGGCACCCCGTTAACCGCCGTCGCCTTTACTCCTCCTCCCCCAACCACCAACTCCGAGAACGGCAACGCGGTAATAATGTTAACGGCAATGTTCAATTACGTTTCGCGCCGTCGCGGTTTCCCGCGGCACGAAAATAACGTCAAACGGTTCAAACCACGTCGCGTCCGTTATCGTTCGTCTCGTCGCGTGCGCGTGTGCTGGCCGAGAACGCGCGCGCCGCCGGACCGCGTGCGCGAACCCGCCGACGATAAGAAACGCCGAGAATAACGAATAATAACGTTCCGTTGTTTGTGGTCCGTCGATGTTCGATCGACATCAACGACGACGACAACGACAACAACAACAACAACAACAACAGCAGCGCGTTAATATTATCGTCGCCGCCGCGGGATTTCCCCCCCCCTCCCTCCGCCGCCGCCGCCGCCGCCGCCGCTAAATATAAATAATATCCCGTAAACCCCCGACCCGTTCCCGTTGCAATCGCCGACGTCGCGTAACGAAAACCCGACTGCCCAACCGGTAATGACGTGGTAATGCATGACGTATGTATCACGGCGCGAAGTCGTAGTCCGCCGTTCCGCGGTGCCGTCGAAACGATCGCGCGGAACGCGTTCGAAACAATAAAATCTCCGCGGGGAGAAAAACAAAAAAAAACAAACGACGTTTGGCGCGTTTCGGCCGCGCAGTTTCGAACGGACTTTACCCGAAAACCGCGTTTACCGTTCCCGGTCACCGACAACGTCCGACCGTACCGGCAATTTTCCGTAACAAAAAATAAAATAAAATATCGGACTAAACGTTTCGGCGTGTAACCGACCGAGCAGTTGTAGCAAACAACGCGGCGGACCGTTTGCCGAAAGTCCCGTCGCCAAAACGCGCCATGTGTTGCCTAAACGTTTCAATCAATTAGATCCGCGACGAATCGCGTTACCGACAAGGTGCCAACGACCCCCCGGGGAACGTCCTGGCAATCGGGTTTATTATGCGCGTCCGTTAAAATTTCCCGTTTCGATGATCCAATCACGGCGAATCGCGTTTGTTGGAGCGCTCGTGGATTTGCGTTCTCTAAAAAAATTCGATCACACGCTCAGTGTCAATGCGCACCGAAAATATCGGTGAAATACGCGAAAATATGTTTTTATAATCAATTACGAAACATTCTCTCGACTTCGAAATATGCACTTGTACGCGACACAAAATCTTGGAACTCGGATTCATCGCACTGCCAACCGTTGACGCCCCGTTACTCTCGCGGTTGTGCCGGTGTAAAACCTTTTTTTTTTTTTTTTCTAACGCGGAAGTCCGCGCTGTTCCCATTATCGGGCACGTTTTTTCGCACCCCTCTCTCTCGGATCGGGTCGCGTCCGATGTGTGGATATCTTTCCCGCCGCGGCGAAACGTTATAATTCGAACGTCCCGGGGGGAGGGGTTTCGGTACGAAACGCGCGAGACAATAACGCCGCGCATCGTTAAACGTCCGGGTCGGGGAGAGGGGGAAACGGACGTGGTTTTTTAAGCATTTTTTTTTTTTTTTTCTATACCATTACTCTCGTTTGTACATTCGTACGGGCAGCGTCGTCGTCGTCGTACGGGGCAATATCGGTCGATAAAAGCGCGTGGCAATTAATTGTAACGCGTTACCAAAAGTATATTCCGGCGCTACATGAACTCTCCCGCCTCGCCAAATTGTCCGAATTCGGAAACGCGAAGTGTTCGCGGGCCGCGGCGATCGTTTTCGATTCGCCCGGTTTCTCCATAATATTCTCGCCCGTTCAAATTTCCTGTCTAGAAACGCCCACGGCCGGTGGGGAGTGAAACTCCTCGAAGCGCCCGCGGAGTTTTTCGACTTTTCGTGAAATCGCCGCGGAAACTGACCGTCATGGCCGAGGCTTTTTTGGATTTAACGGTCCCCCCCTCCGTAGTTTCGCGGCGGATTCAAACGCGCGCCGCCCTCTCCGCGTTTTGAAATTCGACGCGTAGACTCTGGTGACGGGACGGTAAAACCAGCGAAATCGACTTGCGAAATCTCGTCACGCGCCGAACACCCGGGGCCGCACATTGCGTTCGGAGCGCACCGTGTGTATTTTTTTTTTTTTTTTTTTTTTTTTTTATATACACAGAAATACCACCTGGATAGCCGTCCGGAATCAACAGGTCGTCCCCCTGACCTTCTTAACCGAACGGACGTGCTGCGATCCGACGGTGTCAAACAATAATAGTGTCTTTTTTTTTTTTCATACCCCCTACACCGCCCCGACGTCTCGTGGCGCGTGCTTCCAGTGCGCGTTTTCCGGTTTTAGATTCTGAGCGCAGCTTGTATTGGTCTTACCGTGGCGTTCATGATGTTTCGTTTTTCATTTTCTAAACCCGCGAACGACTTTTCTGACCGGCGATTGCGCTCCGATTTCCAATTAGGCATAGCGGTTTTCCGGACTGGGTAAATCTGACCGGGACGGTGCTTTATGGGGTGGTCACGTTTTTCTTTGATTTTCCCAACTGTTTTCATAATAAACGCGGGGATCTTAACGAAAATATATAGCGTACGCGTAGGTGTTATTATTTTATCATAATATATTGTTGACAAAGCAAGACCGTTAACCGAACTCCGTTGCGAATCGTTTTTCGTTAGCAATGGTTGAGCGTTGCGTTAATCAATTTTTCCTCTACCTTCCCAACTTCACCCCAACAACAGTGGCCCGTCCATCTTGCGAAGTATGTCCGTATGGTTTATTTTTTTCCACCTTTAAAAACGGATGTTGCGTCTGGTCGGGCGCCCGGAATTGATCGAATGCCTCCCCCCTCCCCACTCGACCGCCCCGTACTTTTGTCAGTTTTCTTTTGTGCCGCGACGTTTCATTTACCGGACTCGTATACAATAGTTTTTGTTCTCGTTTATTTTACCGGATACGCTACGAAACCAATCCAAAAGTACTTGCCTATATTTCATAAATGTCAACTGAATTGCCCGTTTACTATTGTTCGCGTGGGTATACGCGATCTTATTATTATTATTATTGTTGTTGTGGACCGTTTTTATTTTTGTTTTATCGATTTGTGACCTACCTAATTGTCTTTCTAACCTTTTTGCGTTTCCGTCATCGACTCGTTCGCTCTAAATTGAATTCAATATTTTGTTTTTTTTTTGCCTTCCAAATTCGCTGAAATGCGTGCTTGTTAATTAGGTATCTACGTTTAAATTTGATCAGGCGTATTACCTGTAGAAAAATACCCGTCTGCTTTTACAGACCTCAAATTTAAAAAACAAAAAAAACAGAAGATGTCAACTGTTGATTGACGATTTCAATCGAAACGATCGCGAGGTTCTCGTTCAGTTTCCCGCTCTAATCGATACACTCGACTTTTCACCAAAATTATTTGACTACACGTGATTCCGGGTTTTTTTTTTTTCTAAAGATGTGTGTGTTGTGTCCCAATTTTATATTTAAATAACACTTTAATGAGGAAAGTGAGCCGTTATCAAGTATAGTTATACACACGGTCGTGTAATATCTTCGATTTCCACGATAAATGATAACCATCGAACTTGGGCGCAATTATAGGGGCGCTAGGGGGGTCTTAAGCGCCTCCAAAAACATTCAATAAGCTTCATTTTTGTTCACATACAATATCGACTCAATGTTTTATCCGTGTACCGATGCGTTGCTCCCACGCGTCTGCAAATTGTCTAAAAATTTTGGCGTTTCCTAAAGTTTGGTGGTCTGGTCGCACCTTGAAATTGAAATCGACCGATTGCATAATATACGAACCCGGCTCGTATACGGTCGTGGAGTTGGGTTTGAACATCCAAACGCCCCGTCCGGTTACGCGTTCGCCATCGTACATACCCTTGCTCGTTATCTCCCCCCCCCTCTCTCTCTCTCTCTCGCCGTCTTATATCACATCGAATTAATGGGTCAATTCAAACTCGTCGACACACCCACCGGTCGGCCGTTATTAATTTAAACAGTGTATACCTACCGACGACCTATTAATAATACGCATTTTCGCCGAGTAAATCGTCGGCCCCGTGCTCCGCGGAAATAATTCACGTCAATTGCGGCGTCCGCCAGTGTTGGCAATCACCAAAGGGAATCTGTGCACGAACGTTCGGCAATCGCGGAAACCGTACACGAAAACTCGGTGTTCCGGAATCCAGTGCGCATCGCAGTATTGGCAGTATCGGTGATCCTTTGCTTCCGGTGTCCGCTTAAACACACCAAACGTCGAGATTGCCGTCGGGTAACAAGCGCGTTATTATTTCGACGGAACGCGTTATTGAAAAAAAAACCCTCGTGTGTTCAAATTGCGTTTCCGTCGCTCAAACGGGATTCGTGTCGATTCGTTAAGACGTTATTGTTATTACTTCAGCCTTCGGTGTATCATATTATTATTCGGTTGGTTTTACACCCACAACGGCGGTTCATCTACGTCGCGGAGTCACTACCGACGAACCGAACATAAAATATTATCATTAGCACGTTAATTTTGTTATTGTAACGGCGCGGGGCAGGCAATAATTGTTATGTTATTGATTCGAGTGTCGAATATTCGACATTATGTTCTATGCATTTTTCGTCCGTTTTGTTTTTTCCTTATCAAACGTGCGGGGGCCATAGATAATAAATAAACGTATAGGACATCAGCCGGACGTGCATATTATTGTGATTTTTTTAAGGGACACGTGCTTTTTTTTTTTTCCTGATAGAGAGAGAGATAATGAGAATATCATATTGGAAGCTCATTGGTTTTAGGCGCGGTGGAGTTTGGTGGCCTTTATATCGTTGGTCGAATAAGAACGCAAAAGCGGGGCACTCGCGCGTGAAGAACCGATAGTGTCCATCCCTTCGAACATGTAATACGATTACCTACAGAAAGTACACACGACCCGATTCAATGTTGGCCACTTCTGTATATTGTCATATTTCAGATTTCTCGTTTGACATCTAAACGTTGTTTTTTATCGTCGCATTCTCGATAAAACGGGACATTTTATTTCCCGCTTTATGTCGGCCGCGTACGTGCCGTGCCGACATAATGTTGTTCTTTGTTAATAATAAAAAATAAAAAAAATAATACAATTTCTACACGAATTAATTTATAAGCAATAATTATTCAATTATTGTATCGTTAAAACGTCGGCGTTCGATCTTATCGTTCCAATTATTATATCATTGTAGTAGATAGGTGTACTCCTACTATAATACCAGAGACGACGACCGGTATACGACTGCACCTTTTGTTTCCATTTTAAATGTGACGAGAAATGTATTGGTCACTACGACGTGGGTTTTTGAAACAATATTTCTACCGGAAGTATGAAATTGTCCCATGTGCAGTCGATGAATTTAGTAAGTCGCCTTTAAACGTGGGAAAAAAATGGGGAAAAGCAGAGAACAACTCATAACGGTCTCATTGTTTTCGATTTTGTTTGTTTGTTGCGATTCGTTCAAAAATAATCACCGTGGAAACTATAGACTCCGGTCAGCAGTAGTTGTCGACTTTTATTGTTTTTGTTTTATTGCTCGCGTTATTAAAAATCCTGTTTGTACCGATATTGCAGTTACGACAATCTAAGGTCGAGTTTCGTCGGATGTTCGTTTTAAATAGATCGGGTGAAAAAAAAAAACACTCCGCTTAAAACGATATCTGTTCGTAGAATATTGTTTTGTGTTTACGATTTTTGTCGGCGTTCGTACTCGGTACGGTATTAAAAATAATGCGTCTGTTATCCAGCTGACGGGATCACCGCGCATCCTGTGCTCATCCCGTGCCATAGCGTGTACAATAAATAATAATCGTTACGATATTATTGTAATAAATATTCTAGTAAACGAGCGGTCTGCCCGAGACCCCGTTTCGAACCAAAACGCGTCTCGAGTGCCCTCCGTACTAACGGCCCGCGCGTCGTCCATTAATAATATAATATTCACGGAAACGCGTTATCCTCTACTCCTACCGACGGCCCTTTAAAAGTCTCTCTTTGTTGTCGTTTTGTTGTTTTAATCGCGCCCACGCAGTGTAATCATTAGCGGGGACCGGATACGGTTACCGCGTGCCTCGCGTACTCGGAAAATCCGAGTAAAAAAAAAAAAAAAAAAAAAACCTTTAAATAATAATGCACTAAAAAAATGTATCTTAAAAACCACGCGTACGACGAGCTTAGGTGTGACGACGCACTCCGAGACTACTCGACCGATTCTGATGAGACGACGCTCAGCGTTTGTGGGATTTGATCCGGACTTAATTGAAAAATAGAATAATAGTCTTCGGACGGTTTCCGTTCTGCATTCTACGAGGGGTTTTAGGTATTTTTGATACGAATATCTAATTGTTTATGTAAATGCATTTATTTATTTTCGTCAATTCGTGGGTTACCTTGGTGATACGGATGACAATTCGGTGACGACGGACAATAAAACTATTATTATTATTATTATTATTTACACTATTATCAATAGCAAAACATTTCCGGGTTAGCCAGTGTATAATAATTGGTAAATATCACGTTGCGAATGTCTCTTGAAAATGTACGGAATCCTTAAACTATGCCCTATACAAATTCCATAGGCCGGAATATTCAAAACTCAGTTTTTTTGCGTTTAAAACCGCTGGGCCGCGTCAGTCACGAAACGCGTTTCGGTGTTAAGAGAACGCTGCGCGTGCGTTTGTTATGTGTCCGTCTTACAAACGCACGGTGTAGTCAAAACATGGTCACGCAGACTGCGCGAAACTCGCTCGATTTCGGTTTTGGTTGTAACCGATAGAGAACAGTATTGCGGAGAGCCGAGACGTTCCGTTTTCTTTGAATGTAACAGTAAACATTTACCGTTTATATTACCTACCTAAATAACGACCTTTTCGACCTTTTTTTTTTTTTTTTTTTTTTTTAAAGAACGCAACGTCTTTCGTCATCCGGGAATATTTTTCTCGTATCAGTTTCATAATAGGCGCTTTTACCCTACACGCGAAATCAAGCGAGTTCTACCGCTGTCTAAGGCAGAGTTTGCTATATTGCCCGTCATTTGGACCGAGACGGCGTATTGTGCGAGTATATGCGTGCTCTTATCTAGTTAATTTTTTTTTTTTTTTTGACCGACCGACAAAAAGATCCAAAAGCTTATAAACATCCGCCCTATAGAGGCCAACACTCGGATCTCGTCATTCTCTACGCTTTTCTCGACGTCTTCTGTTGTCCGTAATAATTGAATCGTTCGGTTCCAAACAATTTAATAGTCCCGTTAAAAACACTCGTAATATTTCTGTTTAAACGATTATACTCGAATATGACTATATTTACAAACCGAGATTTTATTGTTATTAAAACCTAATAAGAATTATTCAAACGAAGAGACCGGCGTTCAAACAAAATAATTAAAATAATAATATCTATTTAAGTAGGTACTTAAAACATATAGAATATAAAAATATTTCAATGTTACTTTACATAACCATTTTTTTTTTCTTTTTAATTTGTTTGAATCCAAATATCAAATCGTTTTTATTATACCAGATAAGGATTGCAATCGCATTATATAATATGACGTGGTCGTATTATAATCGCTCCTATTCATTAGTGGGTATATGATAATTTTGTTTTTATTTTTATCCGTATAATCTCAGAGTCCGTTCACAATCGTAATGATATTAAAAATGGACTAAATAATCGATGTCATATTATAATACGTAACGCGTGTTAAATATTATTGTCGTGGTATTAAAGACGAATCAATTATTATCGTACTGCATTTGTCATAATATTATACGTATTGTATTATTCTCGTCGGCCCGTCCGATAATTTTGTCCGTTCATACGAAATAATGAAATCGGTTTTGTTTTTTTTTATCACGTTTTCCGTCATACAACAACGGACGCCCGTTATGATAATGCACACAATACGAATGGTTTCAATATTTGTTTTTTTTTTTTTTCCATTGTCACAGTGTAATCGCGTATTATTAAAATTATTATAACGATGTTATAACACGAGATTTTATCGACAATCATCAATACTATTATCCCCATTGTCTCAATTGTAAACGTGAAATTATAACGTTTTCTTTCTTATACAGTTTTCCGTTTCTCGCCTGTTATATTATTATTATTGAAACGTACGTGTCGTCGAATTCGATATAATCGCCGCGAATATAAAATCATTTTAAACGTACATGGTGATTTATCGTTAAAAACGCGATCCTTTCGATTTTCTCGGAGAGTTTCGTTGAGTGAGTTTGATTTCTGTTCTCCCCCCCCCGCCCCAATTATTATTATAATGTTATGTAGCCAATCGTTTAAACATTATTTCACTATGTATTCACATTAATTGTACCCTTATACTCGCGTTTAACTTTGGATTTTCGAACCAGCACAAGTATCTGGTCTTTTTTTCTCTTGCTTTTCATAGCCAGGCTCGCTGCATTTCAAAGTTTTAAAAATCGGCCGTACCTAGTAACTTTGATTTGCCCGTTCCCGTTATGCAAATTGAAAACATCACCCTGCAAAAAACCGACGTTAATCACATTCCTCCGTGTCCGGGATGTAATTTCTAAACATCGTGTACGGTTCCCATAAATATGCCCATTTACCGTCTGTCTATTATAATGATTTATTACGTTTTCTCCGGCATGCCCACCGAATTGTAAGGAACATTACAATATTATTATTATTATTATTATTATTATTATTATTGTCTTAAGATCGATATCCGTCAATCAAGTCGGACCGTCGCAGTCTTCCGTATATATTTTTTTTTTCTCTGCACATTTGCAATTCATAATAGTTTTTCTGGCCGGTTTCGCGCGATTTCTCTTCGTCTCTTTCACTACTGTTGCGGAACTCGTGGTTTTGTGTTTTTTAACGTACGCGACTGTCCGCATGTGGTCCGAGCGATGCTTCGAAATTCCGTGGGTCGTAACGCGATATTCGGCAATACGCGATTGAATCGCGAGATTTTTCTCCGATTTTTTACAAAACGACAAATTATCTAGCTTTCTATCGAATATCACCCGTGACGGGTGTCAGGTGTGGCCGTGTACTCGGAAATTTCCTCGGTGACGCGGGGGATAGTCGACCACCGCCTGTGCAGACTGGGTGCACGCCAGTGGCGCGACCGGAGTGTGTGTTTCGGGGTGTCTGTATACATCCCTACACCCGCGTTTAAGTAACATAAATGTGTTAAAAGACGTGTTTTTTCTTAATGTACACATGTGACACCCTCTTTTAAAAAATTCCCGGTCGCGTTACTGATACACACCTATATCACATGTTTTTGTAACGGTCGTGCGAGACAGTCTCTCAGAACATCAGTAACTATATAATATTGTAGTTTATTAAATCGGTTTTTTTTTCTTTTTTGTGAAATTTTACCAATTTCCAATAGCATTGAAGTTTATCCAAAAGTCTTAAATTATCTTAGTAGATATTGTATTGCCGCGCGCAAAAAGGGGATAGTTATTGAAAATTAAATATTCTTATTGGGTTTTTTTTTTTAACTATATACAAACATTGTGTTATAATTGGTTTCTATGTAACCTTTTAACGGTCAAAATAAACAATTGTCTAACACAGCAAACCAATCACATTGTGCTATGCGCGTTATTTAAATATCCGTAATTAAAAATAATAACATTAACTTCGTAGGAAAATACATTTAAAAAAAAAAAAAAACTGCACAAATTCAGACGATAATAACAATAAATGGAGCCGCGCGAAATAATTCCAGAAAAAGTAATGGTGATGTGATATGGTTAACGGGGAAAAAACCAAAGTCGCTGTTATTTTAATTTTAAAAAAATTGTTTATTTTAATTTTTTTTTTAAATATTATGTGTTTGGCGTAGACTAGGTATAGAAAAGAAAAAAAACTGTTGCGTAAGAAAATGTTTAAAATACTACGACATTAGCCATTATTAATTCATTTTTACCAGATTTTAGTTTTGTACATTTGGCTTTAGCTATATTAATAGTATTTATGAATTTATCGATAAAATAACATTTATTCCGTTTAAATAACACACTGCCAACTTGTACACATTTCAAATGAATAAATTGTTATAATTTCTGTTGTTTTTTTTTTTTTTGGAATTATACAATTTCCGTAGAGTAATTATGCATTGTCGTCTTATTCGTTGTATTTCGGCCGCCAGTTAGACTAAAATCGCTAACGATATTTTGTCATCGCACAATACTATCCGGCCGCTACGCCGTAACGCACAATATTTTTGAAAAAAGAAAAAAAGAAAATTTAACCTCCGTAATTTCCCCCCCCCCCCTTGCGTTTCAATAATATTATACCTCTTGCAGAAAATCATGTCAATTTACCGGTTTGCTCTGCTACCGACAATAACCCAGAATACGTTGGCCCAGAATCACTAAAAAAAGATATAGTCTATTTATAAAAAAAATTTAAAAAAAAACTACTCTACTGTGTCACTGTGCGATTGTGTCTACCGCACGCTGCCCGGCGGACGACCGCGTCAAAACACGATCGTCTTTGCGCATGGACTACCGCCACCTTTACACGCCTGCTCCCGATGACGGCGGCGAGTCCGTCGACGACCGTCTCGCGGGCGATTCCGACCTACCGTATTTCGACTTGGAATCGGAACGGTTGGATTTCGACCATTACACCATGTTCAACACGACCAGCGGCTCGGACACCGAGTCGAGTATGTACGACTGTGACCTGGACGAGAGTTTCCGGAAAATTAAAACCGACCTGGAACTGCTGCAGAGCCCGAGAAAGATTATTGCGACGACTACTTCTTGCTGCGATAAACAGTCGCCCGCCGCCGTCACCACCATCACCGCCGACGATGACGATTTCCCAGAGTTCGATATAAACGAGCGGTTCGACGTTATGAAAGACCGGGTCAGGAACTATCGGGCCAGAGAAACGGAAACGTTAAGACGGTACATCATACAATTAAACGAAACTTTGGCCCGCGTGACTAATGGCGAAGGTAAAAAAAAAAACGTACCTATACGTAGGTACTAAAATGTCGTGTGGTAAAAACTGTGAAAACTCAAGAAGATGAATAATATTACATGTGTATTATAATGCTTGGCTACTTTTGATGTCTTGTCGGCGTATAAAAAATATACATTGATTTTTCAATACCATCTTGGGTATTGACCTTACCTATAAATTATAATTTATATATTGTTTCAACTGTTTTCAGGTATGGTGAAAAAATGTGAACTTTTAGAACTGGGCATCACAAAGCAGGAGAAAATACAATTACTAAAAACCGACATAGCGGCTATCAAAAGTCGTCTGTTGTCGTTTTCGCGCAATGATTGGCTGGACAGCAATGTACAAAACAAAAATGAACTCCAAGCTTTACTGCACACTGCTAAGGTATACCTATTTTTGATTGTATAATGTATTATAATAATTATAAGATTGGTTCAAATGTTTATTGTGCTTGTCATTTCAGACTGAATTATCAAATTTAGACACATACTGGAACGGTCGCAACATAGTAAGCATAACTGAAGAGTTAAACAGACACTTCAATGAGATGAACGATTCCACTACTGTTTTGAATCATATGAACAAAGAAGTAGCAGACCTTTATTCTATTTATGCCAATACTAGACAAAGGCAAGTAGTTGTTAAAAAGGTTTCACTTGAAATTATGTTGGTTTCTAGTGTTTGTACATTTTGTGACTTCCCGTTTGTCTACTTAGGTATTTATATGTATTCATAATTGAATTTCTTACACAATTTTTATGGTAAATTCCTAGTAGTATTCACTATTTTATTGTATTTATAAGAATGCCGATCACATAATTTATTAGTTATTATTTTTCATAATGATTGTCTATGAAATTAATATTAAACAAAAACTTGTTTCATAAATAATCAAAATTTATATACTATGGACTTAATCCATTTTACGTATTTTAAATCCAAAAACAAATATCTTGTTTCCACGTCTAAGTTTCCACAATCCATTTTCATTGCCCAAGTTCTCCAATTATATCGTTGACTGGCGATTCCTATTAGTTTATTGTCGCACATCATTGGACAACCAATGTCCTCTTCGCAAAATTGTACATGACTTGTAATGGGGCACAGCCATTTATTTGCATAACTGTTATCAATGTTAATTGGTTTTTTAAATCTAAAAAGTATGTAATATGTGTTTATTAATATTTACTAGGAACTCTGTCGACATTTTCTATGTACCGTAACCGTATTATTCGATAATGTTGTCCATTTTTTAAAATAATTATTTTCTTTTGTATTTGAAAGAATACTTGTGCCATAGATAGTACACTGTCTTTCTTCCCACTCAGTCACATCATCTTCACTAAAAAAATTGTAGAAAAAGATTGATGTGTTTGAATTTGTATCAGAAATTCCATCAATCTATCAATTGTAATTAGAACAATAACTCTATATTTTTTTTTCTGTTTCCTAATAATATTTGATATCTAATATATATACTTGAACTAATAATACTCCATTTATATAATTTTTGTCAAAATCTGGCATGAATAAATTTCGTGCTTGATAAACGTCTTTTTTATTGCAACTTTGTACCTGCAAAATTATTTAATAAATTGTATTAGATTATACAACTTTTGTAAATGTATTTAGTACTATTTACTGTAATGTATTCTGAAATAAATTTTTTGAAACAAAATTTCTCAGTCAACATAAACTTATGACTAATTCTAATTGCACAACACATTGTTACTTCTGGCAAGTCCGGATGTTTTTCATAAATTTTATATATATTTTCCAAGTCATTTGGACAAAATTTTGTTATTGGTGTACTTGATAATAAAGCATAATCACTAATCTTTTCTAATGAACAATATCCAAAAAGAAACAAAAACAGTATATTATCGTTATAAAACATAATTGATATTTTCAAACTAATTTCATTATTATTATTACTGTTTGGGATTATTATGATTATAGTTTTGTAAACAATGGCATTAACATAAAATATGTAATCATGGTTACAGGTTAGAAAGTGAGATATCAAGATACCAGAATGCTCTCATCACATTGGTAGAATGTGACAAACAGCTAATGGAACTCGAAATGAAATTTAAAGGATTCGGAGGAGATGATGGTAGTATTGGCGGAAACCCAAAATCTGGATGTTTTGGATCAATATCTGATAGTGGCATGTCAGATTCAGGTTCAGAGCATGAGCTGAACGAACATGAAAAACGATTAGTTAATCTGAAACAACTAGCTAACAATTTGATGACCATTATGACTCCTGGAAGTGAAGCTTTAACATCCATACTGGCTGTAAGATAAATTTGTTTTCGTGTTTTTTTTTTCAACCAATATTGAATATTGTAATAATTTTAGTGTTTCACTTCTTCTTCTTTTGGTGTAGTTACTCTCTAAGAGTTTGGCCGCCACTACAAAATCATGACATCTATCTCTATTTAGTGCCATTTGTTTCCAATATGCTATACCCAACTCTTTTAGAACTTTTTCTACACTAAGCATGTTAAATTCAAAGTATTACAAAATTAAAAAAATTACTTAAAAAAAAAAAAAAAATTAATTCTTAGATAATTTAATTCATCATTATAAACAATTGAATATTTTTCCATTTTTTTTTTTTTTTTTTTTTATATTATATTAGTAATATGAATTTTCCATATAAAATTAAAAAATGAAAAACATACGCTTTGTATTAATTTTTTTTTCCAGATATCTGACACTTTTTATCTGCCACCAACTAACTTATATTTTGGGAGAAATATTATTATATAATGACACTTTTAACACTGAACTAAGATAAATATCTGTCAATCTGGATCCAGTAGGAGACTTATTTCCTTTCATTAATGAGAATAATTTCTTACACTGATAATTACTACCAATCAATAACATTAACTTACAAGCAAATTTCCAAGTTTCTAAAAATTTTGCCTACATGTATTTATAAAATTTGAGTGAACCTAATTGAATTTGTTCTTTAATTTGAATCATTTTGAATATTAATATTATCGATAACATTATAAAATATATATATATTTATTTATAAATGATACACATAACATGATATAATAATATTAATGTATTGGAGTTTTCCATTTTAAGATAATTGTTAACAACATTCGAAAATTGAAAAAAAAGTTCAACCTCTACCTATTTGGTGTTTTGTCTTATTTAACATTTCCAAAAAAAAAAACATTAATTAATTAATTAATTAATTTTTTTTTTATTAAAAACACAATAATTATATAATATTATTTAATTATTTTATATAGAATAAAATAAATATACAATTTTATAATAATACACAAATATTTTAAATATAATATCATAAAATATATATTATGTTCAGAAGTTTGGATATTCTGGATCTACGCAAAGACAAATAATGAAAACAAAAAAACAGCGTTTAAATAACAACATTTTGAAAATCTGTTTATTTCCTCTCCACGGGCCGCCTATTGTCTACTCCTATTCTAACCCATTTATACATCTTTTTCTAGGCTTGTCATGGGACCTTTTTCCTCGGGTACCCATTTGAAAGCTATTTTTAGTGGATCATTTTCTTTTTTCCATACTGTTCCACCAAAATAAATAAATTACAATGTTTGTTATTATAATTTTGCAGAGAATAGAAAATAACGAAAAACAACTAAAAGAACTACAACAGACTTGTAAAGACCTCATGGGAAGAACTGAAATTCGCACTGACGAAGACAGGTGTGATGGCAATGAAAACATTGTTGAGACTAATATGTAAGTTGACTATAATATAGGACATAATGCAATTTATTTATAAAATAATTATGTATTATATTATGCAATTGATGATTTTAGCTTCAATACATCATATATTTGATGAATTTATATAAAATATCAAAAAAATAAAAACATAACGGCTGTTATTATAAATCAATAATTTATAATTTAATAAAGTGTTGCTACTTTTAAATGTAGATAACAATAAATAAGGTTAATCACAGTGTGATTTGACATTTTGAGGTATATTTGAAATATATATTTCAAAAAGAATATATTTTCGTACGATAAATTATGAACTTAATAGATATAAATTAACCAAGTTCCATTTAGCTATAAATGAAATAATGTGGTAATCGATCAATCAACCTATAAAAATAAATTTACTTAGTATTGAATTTATATATTTTTATTTTTATTTATTTATTAAATTGCATTTATTGTATTAATTGTTTGTATTTTAAACTGCTAACAGTCACTTTAAAATTTTTTTAATCAATAGAACTATTTCATTAATGTTAAATAATGTTCAATTAGCTCATGTTGAATGGATTTCCTTTTTTATTATCTAACAATTAATTGATATCTAACAATGTATGCATTATTTATACATTATTAAACCATTGCATAGAACTTATTTACCAGATATAACTACAATTATTATCAAGACAAATTAAACAAATATTATTTAATTTTCACAAGCTATATTTAGAAAGTATAACACTCAGACATTGCACTATCTGAGAAATAAAATTGTTTTAGCTTTTGATCAGTTAAAACTGCATTGGAATAATACATTACCTAATAAAAACATAATAAAAAAAAAAAAAAATAGATAAATAAAAATATTTTTAACATTTTTCTATTTTAAATAAGTGTTTAAATATTTTTTTTATGTAATTTACTGTACAAAATGTACTTTTATCAAATATAAATGTAATGAAGCTAAAATATGTTGTTTATATAATACTTTAATTTTTTATGAACAGTATATTAGAATACTGTTTTTATACTAATATAGTTTGTAATAGTTTATACATTTAAAATATTTATGGTTTTACATATTTATATTTCTTTTGTAGTACCTACTAAGACGAGGGAGAAAAGTGGTCTTATTTTAACGAAAAATGAATTTACATAAAAACTTTTTTATACCATTCTGTATGTAAAATGCATACATACAATATCATTATTATGTATTCTATTGCAAACACAGGATATGTTTAAAGGAATCGTGTAATGTTTTTTTTCAAATGTTCTCCAATTTTGTGAAATTTGAATTATTTTTTTATATATTATTGACAACCTTAATAATAAGACTCCCACTAATTTGAACACAAATATGACATTTTAAACTGAAAAGGTAAACAAAACTGTAAGAATTATGTTTGACAATTTCAATTTTGAAAACATATTATGGTTCTTTAAATTTTTTACTAAGGTATGTTGAAATTAATTGTTTAATTTAAATTCTCTTAATCATAAGTAAAAAGTCAATTGCCTTAATAATATTTTTGAAATCATTCAAAAATACAATCATATTTTTGTTTGATTTCCAGTATAATAACTAAGTTTCTACTTCTGAAATCCTACTAAAGAACCTAAATAATCATAATTTATTTTTCTAAAATTGAAACTAGTCAAACACAATTCCTACAGTTTTGTTCAGCATCAAGGTCCAAATTGACTAAAATATACACAGTCTACAATCTCTTAAAATTAATTAATTATTTTTTTTATAGACTATGCATTCTTGTTTGGAAACAAATTAAAACTTAAGATATCTATATTTGATGATTATAAATTGATTAGTTTTGTTGGGCATGGATGCACAGTGGATCACAGAAAATACATGTTGCTTTTCTTTGTTCAGCCGCGCCAAATGTCACTTATAGCCGAGTGGGTAACCACCTGTGTGTTTAGAAATTTGTTAGTTTTTCTCCCACCACTAAAAATGTACTATGCAATAATTATAACTTGTATGAGATCCTTCAGTAATAATTGGTTTTCTAATCAGTAATAAGGAAAATATTTTAAAGTTTGTAAAAAAAAAATATAATTTTTTCTGTATTTCACGCTATTCCTGGGTGTCCAGGTAAGCTGAAAATAATATTTTATTCCCGCATGTTAGTCTTAATGCAGCTCGACCTTCGACTTTCTACTACACTAATGAGGTACCGTACATAAATACAAAAATAATACCTATTTAGTATACCTAATAATATAAATGTCTTAATTATATTTGTTTGCTTATATATCTCAGCAGACTATCAGTAGAACACAATTTGTATTTCTTATTATAGTATCGATACATTTTCCACCATCTAATAAGACACATACTTTCATTTTTACATTGAGCTCTAATTTTGCATGCAATTGCGCTGTTGCAATTGAAAATTGTATTAAATGCGAATTAGTAGTTTAAACATTTGTAATCTATTTTTAATAGATTGTTTGTTAATAATAACATGTTTGTAGATTAATACATTTATCTGTATTATATTATTATTATTACTAAATACCCTGCTTGAGGAAAAAAAAGTATTTTTTTTATATTTTCTTTATGTTTAATTTGTTTTAAACAAGAATGTTTTTGATAAAATTAACTCTTATAAACTACTGAGTATTTAAACATAATTTAATCAGATATCTTTATTACAATGTAAATACTAAAGACTATAGCTTGTTGTGTGATTTTTATTTAGTATAATTAAGCTGAATACAAAATAATGGTCACATATATTACCTGTTACCTATATAATATTCAAATTTTACAACATTACACTGAATTTCATTTTATTATTATGAAATTTGAATAAGGGGAGTGCCTTGTACTCACAAGGCACAATGCCAACATATAACATTGATAAAGAATACCAATATTAGTACATTTAACCCAAATTAAATTTAAAGTTAACATTTAAACATCTTTAGTCTATATTCTATTATTGCATAATAAATACTTTGGAAAAACTATTTAAAAACTAATTACAACACATTTTTAATTTTGAGTAAATTTAAGTACGTTTTTAATTTCTAGTTTATGAAATAATTTTTTTGATAAATATTCACAACACACAAAAAATATATTTAACGCATAAACAAAGTTAAAACTAAAATGATTAGTTGATTTTTTTTTCTTTTTTAATTTGTATAAAATACAATTTGAACAATGGTTTTTATTACCTATTGTTTGAAATTTGTTTTAGACAATCGTTAAAACATCTGTTTAAAACAATTTTTTGTTTTTATGAACCATGTTTAAACACAGCTTAACCTGCTAAATACTTAATATAATTCAGAACTATGCATATTTGCATGCAAATACTAATGATAATTGTTATTGTAATATAATGAGAGAGATTAGGTGTGGCTGACACTACAGATCAAATTGAAATAATAAACAACCAACATTTTTACTGCGCATATGAATTAACTAATAGGTAGATAAGTACCTAAATATTGTACAAAAAGAGTTGACTCATACATTTTTTTTAATTAATCAATATATTTAATAATTAATTACATACGATCTTAACAATCTCAAACACTGAAACTATTATACACTCGTATAGATAGAATAATAATAATAAATTGTGTATTAAATATTATGAACTACTAAAAGAAGTAAAAATATTTAAAATTATTAGAAAAAAAAAAAAAAATGTATGCCCATTGTATTACAATCAATAGTAATTCTATACTTAATACTTTTATGAATTTTTTTTTTTTCTACTTACCAATATCGAAATGCATAATATATTTGTTCTTATTATTATTCTTTAGTCCATTTCCATAAAATATTTGTCACATTTTAGTGAATTTTATTCCCCAGAGTTGTGCATTTATTTGTGTAACCTTCATGCATATTATAATGCACTACGTTTTATATATCATATTTATTTGAGTCAAATATCAAAAGCTAAAATATTTTATTATTTTCAAAGCCAAATAAAAATATATTTACAGTAAATTTTTATTTAAAATTAATATTGTAAAATTTTAAAAACTCTAATCAATCGAAACATTCAAAATTACTCTTTTGTTTTCAATAATTCTTTTGTTCTTACATATTAGCTATTTTATTAAAATGCGTACATCCTTTAAATGTTTATATAATTTCCGTTTTTAATCACCAACGAGATCACAATATTGCTTTTTTTTATTAAATTAAAAATAATTATAACCTACATTGAATAGACCCGTATAAATAATTCAATATGCTGTCGATCAATGTGCATTATTTATGTCAATTAATGTTGTAATTTAAAACATAGATTATCATAAACACCATAGATACCGTTGTTTTTTTTCGTATATTCTTATGTTATTTTTGTATTTTTACCTACAGTCGTGTGAATAGTTTTCATAATCAAAATCGGTCATATTTTTTATAAATTAATAAATTCGTTTTCAAACGAGTAAATAATTATCGTCACGCATTAATAATCTGATTAAATTTTCCCTGCGAAATACGTAAATCCGGTAAATTGTTACGTGCATAAGAAATCGATTACGGGATGTACTGCTGCCCCGTTGCAGAATCTTCAACGGATGTCAAATTTAATTGGATATTTAAATAGGTTCTTTTTAATACTAATTAATTCCTGTGACTAGGTAGGTATTTATTTTTTGCACATCTCTGGGCAACGCATTAAAAAGAATAGTATTGTAGCCCGTATTATAATATTAGCGATTATTATGAGTAATATTACTAATCATTTTTTTTTATCCGTTTCACGTCCAAGAATATTGTTTTGTAACAATGTTTCCACACATCGGAAACGGTCATCGATGTAATATTCTTGAGCAATCGACAACTTTATACGTGTCGATACTGTTTGATGATAAGCTCTGTTTAATTATATTTCGTTTTTTTTTTTCTTGCAAGTACTTACGGGCGCGTAGGCTAAGCAAATAATAATAATTATTATATTTATCACGCGTGCAATATGTGTAATACTAAACGCTGTTATTATTATTTTTTGAGCTCGCCGAGAACGTATTTCGATTTTTAATCGGATTTGTTTGTTACCCACACGATTGATTAGGTACACATAATCAATATGCCCCGAGACTTTGTACACGATTGGCGAAGCTTGTAGCTAACTATAACTTATAACCTATTATATGTTTTATTGACATGAAACGTGATCAAAGATGTATCAATAATAAAACGTCAATAACAAACCTCCTCACTTCCCCAAACCGTATCCAATATCTCGGCCAACTTGAAGTAGGCTGCACTCACATTTACTATCTCGGTCTAACTAATGATGTACCATTTAGTAGTTATATGTCCACACTGTATACCTAATAGTATTTAAATTTGACACAGGATATTACCGAGTAACGGCGACTAAAAAATAAAATGAAACTAAAAACTCGAAAATGTTCTTCAATATAATCCAATGTGGCTGCGATATTATGCTAAAATATTCATTTATATACCATAAGATAAAATATTCTGAAATATTCGCTAAGGTCAAACTATGAACTAATATGTAAATATAATTTTTTTGATAGATTCTGTAGGTCAGCGGTTTCCAACCTTTTTAGTTTCGCGGACCACTAATCTTGTAAGAAAATATTGAAGGCTCACTTATAGCATACTTATATACGTTTTCATAAAATTATAATATATAATTATTATATATATAGTTATTAGAAATAAAAAATTTAAAAAAAAAACTTAATTCAATTTTATCATAAGATAAACACGAGATAAAAGATAAACAATTTAATGTGATTTTTGACATTGTTTGTTCTTCACGAGAAAGTCAATATCTGGATTAAAACTTGTTAGTTTTAGTCTTAAATCACTCTCAACATTCAGTTTATTCCTATATTTATTTTTTAAATAAATTAAAGTAGAAAAAGCACCTTCACATAGATAAGTTGTCGAAAAGCCCATCAAGTTTCTCAGTGCAATTTTAGCGATTACTGGATTGTCTTTCCGAACCAAAATGACACTAATTGTGTACTTTTAAAATACGATTTTAAAGTCTGATCACATGACATTTCAATCAACGAATCTTCTTCACTTGCTGATATTTTTAATTTTTTCAAGTAATCTTTAAAGGGATTTCTGATCCATTGGATTTCCTCTTCAATTTTAGAGAAGTAGTTTCTAAAAACAGTGATTTAAATTATGCCAATTAAAAAATATTAATTTGTAATTAAGAAAAATTAAAAATTAAAAATAACCTGAGGTTGGAAGCTACAGATTTGAGGTGATCTTGTATAGTTATAGCTGTTGCTTTATCAATTTTAACTTCGTTAGTTTCATGAAAATCATGTAGGACTGGAAATGCATTGAAGGAATCTTATTCTACTTTTAGAGCCCAACGTTGAAGCTTGATTATCATTGCATCAACTTTGTCTTGTACAAAAAACTTACATTATATATAATTATATAATTGTACACTACAATTAAAATTGATTAAATAATATTATTATGATCGGAAATATAACAAAAAAATATGTAATAATATTATTTTAAATATGTATAATGTTTAATATATTTCGCGGCCCAGTACCATGCTGCTCGCGGCCCATGGGTTGGGAACCGCTGTTCTAAAATATTGTTGAATGAAAAAAAAAATTTAGGCGATTTTAAAATTGATAAAAAAAAAACCTACACTATTGCAGCTGTTACTTTCCGCCTACACAATTACCCTAATTCCGGTATGTCGCTCGTGAATTCTTACTGAAACATGAGTGTGTATTTGAAACGGTAAATGCGGGTATATATCTACTACTACTACTACTACGTGGATCGTCCCGAACGTCTATTTCAAGACTATTAATAATTTAGGCGTAGGTATTAAAAATGCCCGTTCGTCGCGTATAGATATTAGGCACGCGACGAGAGTCTACTTTTCGAGGAGTGCGGTGGTAAATTAAAAAAAAAAAAAAATTAAAAAAATAACCTATAAATATTATACTCCGTTAACGGTAACGTTTCTGGGGTAACCGAAAACACGTCAAGCCACTCTGGACGCCCAGAGGCGTGTTTACTATATTTAGGTGGGTGATTTAGAAATTTTAGGACCGAGCTAGTTTTACGGTAACAGAATCGTAGTATTATTTATTAGAAAGCCAAAATAAACATCGGTGCTTCACGCATAAACTCTAGGGCACTAAGTAATTGGACCGTTTTTCACGCATTTAGGTCGACAGGCAGTAAAGGAACACAAAATATACCCCCGATATAATACCTACTTAGGTAATTTGATTTTAATTTTGGACAATACAAGTCGATGTTTTCACAGGAATTATTTATTTTCTCGTTTAGGGTTTGTAAATTTCTTGCTTATTTAGCAAATTGTTAATTAGTTAAAATACTTAGCTGCCGTACTAAATTGTTACTAATTTTCCAAAAAAAAATATATTATCGACAATTATTTCACCTTCACCGAGCGCGTAAATTCTGGCAACGCAAAATCTGTTTTATCGAAACAGAATATAATACGTGCGTTGGACGAGCCTCGGTTTTTTACGCAAAGCTCCGACGAGTTGCTCAATACAATTACGTAACATCATTATTTCAATTGTCCTATATATTCATATTATCCCAGTAGACTAACGAGTTTGGCGCGTAATTATTTTTTTTTTTTTTACTGCCGAACAAAGTTTAAAATTTCGTTGAAAGGCTTTCTATGTGTTCCCGCCTATATATACCCATCGCCCACCTCATAAATAAAACTTCGATGACTATACGGGACGATCAACAACTTTTTTAATAAGCGAATTCGATTTCTATTTTCGTTTGTGTTTTTTTTTTTATTTATATATAACTACTGCGGAATCGTTGTAAGCTTTATTTTAACACTATTTTTCAATTGTTTATCCCTCTTTACATCTGAAATGCGTACGTATTTCGGATTTTCAAATAGCGACCCCGCTCCCCATTTTAAAAACAGAGGTTATTTTTCTAGCCCTTTTTTTGATTAATAGGCACAATAATAGTTTAACGTGTTTATCGTTTATGAGTTATAATATTTTAAAGCTTAGATCGGAGTAGTCGTTTATCGGGTACTCGTAAACTGCGCCCCGTTCGTTATTACCACATTTTATATTTTATGCAACTTCAGTTAATTTTCCGTCAAAACTCATTCGACACTCGCTAAAATATTTAAATATACACCATAAACGACTATCGACTGTGTAATAAAAAATTACACATTCCGTAAAACCACAGTATTACAATGAAACCGAACAATAAATTCGCGTCGAAGCATTTTGGTATAAAGCTGTCAATTTTTTTTTAAATTTTACTCGAGCGCAGTCGCACAACCGCCGGGCTTATCGAATTTGCGTACAGAACGAGAAAGGGCGTTCACAATTGAAAATCGTTTAAGGTCAAAAGGGTAAAAATAAAAAAAAAAAGTAAATATTCTCAAAAGGACACGATGCCCGCGCTTATTGCGCGCGTCTTGCAAACGTGTGCGAAAAATCGAATTTCCGTTCGGAAAACATTGTGTTTTAATCATCAGTTTTAATTTAGAATGAATTGATTTGTAATTCGGACTCGGAAGATACGAACATTATCTGCGCTGTAATATCATTTCGATAGTGAAACGTCGCGGCCGTACCAATAATATCTCGCTTGAAAATTGAAATATCGAATGTGTTGTTGTTGTTTTTTTTTTTTTTCTACCTTCGCGTTCGACCGTCGTCGGCCGCCTATCCGTTCTCGTAGTGTGTAACGTCGGGAACCTATCGACGGCGAAAAGTCGTCACGGCCCCGGCCGTCGCCGAATCCGCCGTGTCGGAACCGGCGTGCGTCTTCGTATCAGGGGGGAAACGGGAATGCGAAGAAAAAAAAAATAAATAATAAACCGCGCGAACGTTCGCGTCCGAGAAAGTTGTTCGGGCGCGCGTAAGCGGATCGCCCTGTATACGACACGTGGGTCCTCGGAAATCCGAACCGGTACCGGCGATAGTATTATTGCCAATAAAATAACGTCGACAATGCAATTATTATTATTATTATTATTATTTTATTACGGCCGTGATGTAACTAAACGAGCGGCGGCGGCGGCGGCGGCGGCGGCGGCGGTGGCGGGCGGTAAGCGCGCGCGTCGTTCACGTCCGTCGACCGGCCCGTGTGCCTCCTCGACGCTCGATCCGAATATTCCCCCCAGTCGTGAATTCTCCGCGGTCCGAGTCGTGTCGCGCCGCCGTCTGTCGCCCGCCGTACGTTGTCAATTCATTTTTTGCGGTGTCCGCGATCTCCTCCGAAACCCGTGTCCGATTTACGTTTCGTCCCGTCGTCCGCGCGTCCGACCGAATTGTCGTGTTCCGCATGCCGTTGTGATTTCCGTGCGGTTTTTATTTTTGTTTTTTTTTTCCCCCCATCTCGAAATTCCCGCCGCGCGATGCTCACGGCCGCCGACGATTCCGCGTTGCCCATAATGATCACGGACCGCCGGGACGTCCTGCTCGTCCGGGGCCCCGCGCACTATTCAGACAGCGTCGTCACCAACGTCCTGTACTTTTTACTGTCCGTCTACTTCTATCTCGACCTGCAGGGCGGCATGTTTTTCTCCTAATAACAATCAAACGAGGTAAACCTCTCTCTATCTCTCTGTCTGTCTCTCTCGTCATTTCCGCGCGTACAGCGCGTGTACGACCGCAATGAGAAGATTGTTTAAAACGCCCCCCCCCCTCTCCCCATCTCCCGCGCCGGCACACATTCGTTCGTACACACACACACACACGTATATGTATATGCGATTACGAAACTGGGTATATTGTACTATTTGGCGCGCGAAAAAAAATGAACCCCCCCCCCCCCCGTCGTCGTCGTCGTTAGCGTTTCTGTTCCGTCGCGTCGTTTTACGCGTTCGTTAGACGCGAAATCTGAGCTTTTGTGCCGCGCACGAAATCGCCTCGCGATTTGAATAATATCGCCGCGGGACGCGACGCGCGCCCGCGCACACACAACGCGCGCACAGGTGTGCTCTCTCCCCGTGCATATTTACGGTAATGCGTACGAGCGCGGCGGCGTCTGGTTTAACGCGATAAAACGGCGATAATTACGCCGTGTCGTTCGCACGGGGGAGGGGGGGGGCGAGGAGGAGCCCGTTCGACGTCGTTTTCTTTTTGAATTTTTTTTTTCCCGTTAAAAACTTTGACCCAGAACTGCCCAGCCGAAACGTCGGACGCGTAACGTATCCGCCGCCCGGTGCCGGGCCGTCACGAATCATGCGGGCCGCCCGCGCGCGACGCACAACGGTATTGTCGTACGAAGATGGTAATGAAAAAATAAAAAAAAAAAAAAACCGGATATAATCGTCCCGACGGAACCCGCGGCGGCGCAGAGCAGTCGGTGTGTACCGCGACGCCCGTAATAATAACGCCCGGGACAATCGCGTTCGTAATTCAACGTTATCAACGTTAGTAAACGGTTCGGATTGAAACGCAGTAGGACGCGGTTTTATCGCGCGCATTATGTCGTGCCCGCGATGCGTTGGCCGCCGCCGCCGCGTTATCGTCAGCTCGGAGAGCGCGCGTCATAAATTCGCGTCAAACGCGTTTCGGATTCAGAGCGGTTGCGTATTTATTGTGTTTTTTTTCTTTTTTGACGGCAATTTTCCCGTTCCGATTTTCGAGCGTAGCGCCGCTTTTCCCGAAAGGAAATCCATCCGGCTGGGATGGCACGTCGGAGAGGTCGGCTTTCGATATTTCCCAGCGGTTATCGTTGTTGAACGGGAAAATACACGAAACGTATTGTTTTCGAATCGTTAATGTTACGGGCTTTTGAAACGTGTATGACCGAACACCGTTTCAGAATCGTTTTTCGTTAGCAAAGCTCGACCGTCGCGTACAGATAAACGTTAAATACCCCCTCTGTATCTCAACTTCTCGCCTACGACAGTGGCCCACCCACCGTGCGAAGTATGTCCGTATTTTTATTTTTTTTTTTTTTTCCGCGTAATTATATCGTCTCGGAACCGCCGTAGTTGTTTTCCGCAAAGAAAAAAAAAAAAAGACGGACGTACTTCGCACAGTGGGCGGGCCACGGTCGTTGGCGAGAAGTCGGGCAGGCGAGATACAGAGGGAAATCCGATTTGCGTCCGTGCGCCTACGTATACAACGCCAACGAAAAACGATTCGGAGTTGAGTTTCTCTGTTACGCAATATTATGTTATACGTACATTTTCCCCGCGTTTCCTCCCCCCCCCTCCCAACCCCCAATTATTATGAAAACCGCTCGGACGATCGACAAACCGCTTCCCTAACGTGCGCGCCGTGTTGTGCTCGCCTACGCTCCGGATCGAAAAGGGTACAGGAGGGAGTGTGTGCGGTTGTTGCGTAGCGATTAGTCCTCGCGAGATTTCGCGAAAGCGCCGACGACGGTTCCAATACGTCCAATTATTATTATTAATTCCCTCGGGGGATCCGCGCAGTTTTCCGGCGTTTCTCCTCCCCCGCCCCGCCCCCCGTAGTTTCCCCGCCGTGACGTGACGGGGGAGGGGGGGAGGGAAACCAGTCGCCGTGGCGAGACCCGTGACACGATTACGTCGGGGCGGCCCCGGTTGCGCGTCGCCCCCGAACTCTCGATTTCGATTTTGTAACGGCACCGTCATTACGTTATGGAGACGACGATCGTATTATTATTGTTATTGTAGTCGTCGCCGTAACGGGTATTACGCCGCCGTTTACGGATCGTGTCCGCGCGCGTTCCGTACCGTAAAACGGGCGCCGGGTCGTGAAAGAGTGGCGCGGAAACATTCGGAATGAAAAAAAAAAAAAAAAAAAAAAACCGATAATAACCGTTCGTAATCTCCGTCCCGTTTCCCGTTTCAGAGGAGATTCCCCGGGAGCTACGCCGTACATTAATCGACAAAAACCGCCGCGTTTTGCCGACGTTTGGTCGGCGATCGCGATCGAATTCGACCAAAACGTTTTTCCGCCGAATTCCCCGCGACCTCCCCCCCCACCTCACTCCTTTAGATTTAAAAAAAAAAAAAAACGATTGTCGAAAATCGAACGACGAATCCCGCCGCCGGTTTCGGGACAACGCATTTCGGACGGTTGTATTCTTCTGTAACGGGTATCCGTTCGTTATTTGTTTCATCGATTTCCGCGGGTTATGGCCCATGAACTTGTTTCTATGTATGTTTACATATATGTTTTATATTGGTTTTATTGTTTTTTTTTTTTTTGTATTTTGTGCTTATAAACAACTTTTCTACCGGTAATCGAACGTTTTACAGGGACTTTCTAGTAGCGTTTCTAGTTTTTCTAGTTGGTGCATTGAAGGAATTATTTTTTGATTTTCCCCGCAGGGTACGAACGGGAAAACCGGGATTCGGTAATCCCGGAAATCTTGGTAATCGCTGCAGGGAAAGTCGTGCATAGTATTCTGAAAACCGATGTACGTGATTCACCGGCGGTTTATGCGGTTTTCTTAACGGGAACGTGAAAAACTGACAATTTTCGTTGTACATTCACGTCGCTTATATGCGTATTATTTCCTTGACAATAAGGTGAAAAAAAAACGATCAACAACACTCCGCTCAGAATTGTTTTTCCGTCGTTTACGCACGTGTATATACGTACCGAATTGAATTACTCTGTACATCCTTCGTTTCAACTAGCCTCTTAAAACATCACACCCGTCGACAGTATCGGCTGTTTTTTTTATCGCAATATTAAAATACTAGCTCAATATATATGACTATAATATAGCCTTACAGGCACGGAAATGTTGCGTACGCGTGTGTTGTTTTGTCGAAATTTCTCGAATTAGCGGGGTTGACCTTAGCCGAATCAATCGGACGAATTGAAAACGAAACAAAAAAACAAAAACAATATCGTATACGTAAAACGCGACACCCGCCTTTCGGAGCCGCTTCTGCGATGCGGCCTTCGTCGTACCTTCTAATCGTATTTACCGCGGTCGTATAATAATATTTCGATAAATATATCGCAATGGGAAAATAACGATTGTTTTATTATTTTACGAGTCGTCGTCGTATACCTTTATTTATTTTTTTTTTCTTCCACGGTTTTCGTGTAGTAGGCAACCTGTGCCATTCATCCGTAGCCTTCGGCTTGTTGTTTTCAAAACGAGATACGTTAACGTACCGCGTGTAATAATATAATATTTTGTCATGCGTGCTGTAAAACAATAACACTCAACAGTATGGAAACAGAGCAAAACAAACCAGAAAGAAAGAAAAAAAAAAACGACAAGACCGGTACTGGTAAATGGCCCAACACTGTGGCGGTGGGTGTGCCGCCTTCGTAGGTGGGAAAGTGGGATCTATGAAATGTTATTTAATTTATATTTGCAACAACGAATCGTTGCTAATAAAATACGATTTAGAGCGAATTTCCGCTGCATATATTATAATATTATGTTAAAATACGTTTACGTAAAACCGAAAACTACCGAAAAGCTCTCTAGGTTTTTCGATTTGAACAGTTTCTGGTTTAAAAAAAAAAAAAAATTTTCCAATAACCGCATGATGATAAAGCGTACAAAATTATCTCCTTCGGTCGTGACTAACACTGTTTTATCTAAATAGACGCTATTTTTATGTAGTCATAACGACCTGTAGCTATCGATGATTGCTTTTAATTATAATTATTTGTTTACTGTAAATTGTCTTTCGGATCAAAGCAATTAATTAAATGTATTTAATTTTCTAATTTGACATAAATACATAATGATAATTATAAAACGATTATAATTTTTATAAATCGAGGTTGTTTTTTTTTCTTTTCTTTTTTTTTTTTTTTCGATTTTTTGACCTTAAAATATACCGTTGAATAAAAACAGTTACTACGTACGTTCTCCAGATAGCATTATGTCGACTGAACGGTGAATTATATAATTTTGAGTGTACATTCATAGTAACGCATATATTTTTCTTACGTGTTTTTAACGAGCTGATAACAGAATCACCGAATTCGCTTTCAAAAATATCCTATAAAAACAGGGTCGCTGAGCGTTAAATGATTTTTTTTTTTTCGGAACGCGTTATAGTTTCCATTCCGGCCTATTATTATAATAAAACTCATTATACCTAACGACCTCAAAAATCACCTTTTCGGACGGCCGTGGAAAAAACCTTTATCGCGACGAATACAATCCATTTCGATTGATTTGTATCGCGTTCGCACTTCCGCCATCGGCCATTCCCTGCCCCCTTTACATAGTCTGGTACGTGTAATAATAATAATACCGTGTTGTAATTTACGTGCAAATCGAGGTCCGATTCTATTGCAAACGAGAAATCGCCACGATAAAAATCGTGAACGCATATGTTTTAATCTATAATCGCGCAAACTGGGTGTACTCGACGTCAAATCGTTTTGCTCTGTAAACTTATAGATATAATATACGCATATATAATAGGCATATAAATGTATAATTATTTTTTTTATAGGCTGTTATACAATTTTAACGTTACGTAATTAGACGATTAGTTTTTTTACAAAAAATAAAAAACCAGTCGAGCAAAGCGCTTGGCATCGCCGCCGCAGCGACGTGTGGGAAGTCCGAAAGGCATAAAGGACGTATTGGGTAATTCGGTTCGTTATCGCAAGTAACGTTGCTAGTAATCGTAATGAACCTGCGGTTCTGAGCGGAGTGGCTGCTGGACTCGGCGGTATCATCGGAGGGTAAATCATTAACGGAAATCGGTGCACAAATACGCTTGAAAATCACAGAAATCGTTGATAATCTAATTAGGAAATCGTTGGTAATCTTATAGGAAATCGCGGTTTTTTTTTTTTTTTTTGGAATCGGGTGTACACAATATTCATCAGTGATTTACCCTCCGAGTATTATATTAATCGGCGTTCTCCGCTTCCCCTTGTAACCCAGAAATCGGCTGGATATAACTGACGTACCGACTAGTTTTTGTTGTCGGGTTTTTTTGAATTTCATCGTGGAAAATGCAAAAATCTGAGCGTGTGAACGTATGGTAGTTTTGTCGAAATGTCCGCAGAAAAACGTTCGTTTACGTGCGAGATTATACTTTTTTACTTTTTTTTTTTTTTGTTACTGTTTGGCGCAACGATACCTACCTATATTATGTGTACGAAACGTTCAGAATTTTGATTTGTATCGCAAAACAAACGCGCTGTTGACTTGAGATTTTCCGTACCCGTCCGGGTATCGAGGGTTCTTATCAAACGATGATGTTCACGGTACGCCCATAGAATAAACGTATATAATAACCAGAAGTGACATTCGTCCCGATGTGAACAAAACCGCGGCGTAGCTATCTCGGTGCGTTTACCAGTCGTTGTCGAATATATGGCGTATTGGTATTTGATTAAAAAAAAAAAAAAAAAAAACCTAACAGCGATTTGTGAAATGTCAGCGAATTTGCGATTGCGATGCGAATTTCACCCGTAGACCGGTCATACCGATCGAACAATTGGGAAGATGGGAGCGGTTTTTCGGTGTTTTTTTTTTTTATGCTTTTCGGAACGTACGCAATATTCGTCGAGTGAAATGGAATAAGAAAATATTTAAAAATGCGTTCTCCAGAGTTGAGAGCATGTTTACAACTATAATAATCGTATTACGTTTTTTTTCGGCCCGCGTTATGTTTCGTCGTGGACGTAAAATTTTCAACCGTGTCCCGTGCAAGAGTCACGTTTACCTTCACGAGATTCGCTGTTCGCATGCAGTTTACAGGCACGTGCCTCGTATTATAATAATTCAGATCGCGGACGTGCCGTGAACAAAGTATGTTTGTTTACGTAGTGATTGGTATTTGTTCGACCATTTTTTTTTTCTTTCGCGTAAGTGCCTCTTATTTAATCTGTCGATTTTTCACGTTTTTGTCTCGTCTGGTATCCGATATTCGGAAAATAAGAAAACAAATGGTATAGCGGATGAAGGGAAACGACGAGATATTGCGCTATATCTTATTGTTAGGTTTAAGCGAATTGGGTAGGGTGCGGGGACGTAACTGGCCGGTGATATAAATGCGGGGCTGTGTAGAGGTCATTGTGTGAGATATCGTGGGTGACGGAATATGGCGAAACGACTTTGGCGGATACGACCCGTATTATAGCTGTACGAAGGAGTAGAGGAAACACAATTAAGTATAGTGGTGTTTTGACGGTTGTCGATAATGAAAACGTTTTTTTTTTTTTTTTTTTTTTTTTCCCCGGGACTAGAGTTTTCGTATTACGCCGTAACACGATAAAACGGCAATCGAATGGAAAATTCGAATCGTCGTTACGTCTTCTCCGGTCATAAAATCCGAACGCACGAGACGCGATAATATTTTATCCTCCGTATTCGAGTGTGTTTTTTTTTTTTTCTTTTTAATATTTTTATTTAATTTTTCTTCTAATTACGTCCGCGCGTTTTACGCGCGTTCGCGGGCCATTATTACGGGCCTTGAAATAAAATATCGATTAGATAGAAATGCAGTAACCTCACAACAGTCGCACGCCTAACCCGCCGCAGCCGTCACGAATTCGACGCGTAAATCGGACGCGCGTTTAATTATTAACTATCGCGGGTACAATTAAATTTACCGTCATCAAACGTTGCTCATTATGAAACGACACGTTTTGAAATTCGCTAACGTGTTTGAAATCGCACGATGATGTGCGTTGGAAATTTCACGGTTTTTCCCCTCTCCCCTTCCCCCCCCCTTCTGACATTTTTTTTACAACCATTATCATTTTGACGGTTACGTGTCCGTACAGATATCATAATATTTGCACCCAAGCGAACACGTGTGCCCCTCGGGAACCTATCTAATATTTTTTATCGCCGTAAATACACTATTGTTATTATAATTTATGCTCTTGTGAGTCAAACTATAATCACAGACGATGGTAATGGACAAATTAATTACAACAATAATCGACCTTGGAGTTTTTATAATATTTGTAGAAAATCTCGCAAAAAAAAAAAAAAAAAACGTCGGAAACGAAAATCTAAAAAAATCAACGAAAGCCTGGAATTGTCAGGGAATTCGCACGACGGAATTGTGGAATTTCAACTTCAAACTTCGATATCTGTTTTCGCGGTTTTTATTCGTTCGGAATCGGACAAATATAATAATTTAGTTATCGGACGCGTGATATGCATAGTTTTTTATAACGAAACGTAATAATAACAGTACTGATTAACCCACGAAACATTTGTCTTTGCCGTTAATACGAGCCGGGCGTGTTATACAATATACACCGTAGGCACCAGAGCTGAGCGAATTAACCAATCTGTTTGGACTAGTTAAAGTCGAGTTGTCCTAAAAAAAAAAAAAGTTAAAAAAAACCGTTATATAGGTATATAATTTTACGTTAGTATTATTTACTATTACGTTAGTATAAAAAAACCTAACCTAACCTAACCTAACCTAACCTAACCGCTAAACCGAGTCGGTCAATCTTTTCCAGACGGCCATTTATTATGCGACAATTACGGAAAACTAATAATAATGCCCCCTACCGTCGCTCGTCCCGTTGTCGTTGCGTGTGTTTATGATTTTTTTTTTCTATTTCTCTCTTCGTGTCTTTTGCAGCGTCGACGTCGCCACGGCCGCGGAGGACGCGAACACTCCACTCAAGAAAATCAAAGACAACACCGCGCTGCTGTGGCGCACCCTGCGGATCGCGGTGCCGTTTTACCTGGCCGTCATGATCCTGTGCTCCGTCGGCTGGTTGGAACCGCAGTGCTGCGACCTGCAGAACAACTACAAGTGGTCGTTCGCGCTCGGCTTGCGGTACATGAACGGCCCGCCGCCCACGTGACGTTTACGCGAAATCAAAAAAAAAAAAAAAAATGAAATGAAATTTCAAACAAAATTCGCGTTTCTTCCGTATCAAATTTTTTTTTCTCACACACATACACACATATATATACGTGTACATAACATATTTAATTATTATATCGTATCGTCGTTTTATTATTATTATCATTTTTTACTGTCGTAATCGATGTTCTCCCCGATCGTGTGCGAATCGGAAAATCGCGTATACAACTTGCGGAGCGCGCGCGCGCGCGAACGGCCGGAAACCGCCCGCGGGGTGTGTAACGATAATTAAAAATTATCGCGTGGAAAACGGTTTTGCCGGCCGCCCGCCGCCCGCCCAATGCGAATTCAACATTCCTACATAACAATTATTATTTTATTTTAACTTTTTTTTTTTTTAGAATATATAAATATTATACGTACATATTTATATATTTGTATTATTATTATTATTATTATTATTTTTTTTTTTACAAATAATTTATGCTTTCTATTATATTATTATTATATTACAATTGAATATAATATTATTATATTAATATCAATATCAATATATATATGTGTATCGTAGCATTTTTTTTTTTTTTTTCTAAATAGCATTTCAACAAACTCGGAAAATGACGAAAATCATTTAATCTCGTATTAACACGTATTATTTATAATACGGACGGTTTTCGAAAGTTATTTTATTTTAATATTTTTGAAAATTTTCTCTTCTCGTAGTTTTTTTTTTTTTTTTCAATATTAACATAATATCTATAATATTTTTTGAACGGTTCGTGCATTTTAAAAAGAAAATTCGTTTTACCATATTTGTATTGGAACCGCCTACAAGACTGCAACGCTATTATTTTGATGATCATATTATTATTATTTTATTTTATTTTTTTTTTTTTTTGAAACGCCCAATAAAAGAACTACACCGCCAATGTTATACTATTAATGTTTGAAGTTCGTTTTTTGAGTCATTGAATAATCGAACGTCTACTGCATTTTCTCAACCCGACATAATGTACGGTCATCGATTTATATAATGTTTTTGTTTTTCCTATGAAGTACACATATACTGTTACTTTTTTGTATGTTCATTGCATGTTACCAAAATATTTTTAACACAAAGAAGTACAAAAACTGAAAACTAATAATACTGTTCGTTTGGACAGTTGTTTGTTTTTTTTTTTAATTTTTTTTTTATTTATCCATAAAAGAACTATGTCTTCCGCGGTGTTTTCAGTCACTGTTATTTTAAAACATTATTTTGTATCGGTCAGAATGCATCATAATAATAATAATAATAATTTGTTAGGTTAGGACATTGGTTTTATAATATAATTTTTATAGAAAATCATTAGCAGTAATTTACAATACGTTTCCGATGACAATCTAACGTAGTGATATAATTATTACTATTCGGTTTTTTTTTTTTTTTTTATTAACATAAGTTTGTAAAAAATTACTATCTATTCATTATTTATATTATTTATATAATAATTGAACTTTACCGTGTGTCTGTATAAAATATCATAACAGTTATTTATTCGGAATTTGTTAATTGTTTTTTCAATGTATACCGGTAATAGTTAATAATATTTCCATTACTTGTGCCCGTGCTGTGTATTCGGTGGACAGAGCCAGTGCCGCTGCGAGTATTTTTTGACGCCGACCGATTTAGAGACCAAAATTTTATTTTAAAATTCATCATTACTCTAAATCTATGAGTTTTAATCACCGATTAAAACTCGGAAAATAATTAATAATTTTATTCTCATCATTATCTCTAATGACTAAATTCTGTTTAAAACAATGGGTATTAAATGTACAGACCTTTTGACCTCTGGTTCGCCCCCTCGCGCAATCGTGGCATTGGATGTAACTAATAATTATTACATGGTCTCAATCAATACGTCAAACGCGTGTGCAATCTGGCTTTCTGTAAACCCGCAATTTCATCCATCTATATTGTACACAAAAACTCGATAACAGCAATAATTTTTTTTTTTTTTTTTTTAATCTCAATAATTTGTCTAGTCTTTTTTTTTATGTTATTTATGTACAATGTTATATATTATTGTCTGTTCATATTGGAATGGATAGTAATATTTTTTATTTTTAAAAAAAAAAAAAATATTTGTCAAAGAAGATTATAATGTTTTATTACAATGATAATATTATTATGTTTGCGGGCAAATAGCATTTAACATATTATTATTGAACGAATATTTATGTAACTAGATACTAAGTATAAAACTTTTTTTTTTTTTTTTTTTTTT